>JAOPJW010009180.1:17353102-17366067 GCA_027122535.1 Octopus maya | reverse complement strand
TTGTTGCTAAAACAATTTACAATGCCATCCGCAAAAAAGACTGTCCTGAAATAAACTTAGAAAATCCCTCTGTTATGAAAATACATTCATAAACACCAACTCAAGGAATACTAGTGGAATATTCTCATCAAAACGTCTGTCAAATGTAAACATAACAGGCCGGATATTGTCGTTTGGGACAGAAGGTCAAAGGTATAGAGGTCAGCTGCCCTGCAGATATAAATATCTCTGAAAATCGAAGAAAAAATAAAAGGATATTTGTAGACAACTGCTTTGAAACCTCCAGCTTCTATATCCAAACTATGAATTCACATTCATACCAATAAGAATTGGAGCACAAGGTTTGGTTAGTAAATGCTTAAAGGAGAATCTGGATAAATTGGGATTTTCAGAAAGAAAAATCGACCGGCCTATTCGTACATTACAAGTGCATGAATGAATCCCCTGTGAAGCGTGAAGACTATAATAAGGACTACTGATGATTCATCTATATCAGACTGTGCTATTGCATAGTGACAGCTCTTAAAAATCTGCAGTAAATGAAGTAGACGGTGTTTAGGGAGATAAATCAATTATACAACCTGGAGTTTGTAGACTTCAACTGGAAAAAGCCTAAACCAATATAGTGTAGATGAGATATCTCTGTTATGGATACGACAGTATTACATGAAAAGAACAATGAGAGCTATTCACTGCAGTAGGGAAAGGGTACAGTATAGTGCACTCATGAGATTATTAAAAAATACTGGACAAATTAAATAATAGAAATATTGAGCAAACACATCTTCAGTGTCGTGATCAACTTAGAATATATTTCGCTAACTTGAGCGAAATTAGTTCGTAACATTATCATTAAATAAACAACATTTAGAAATACATTTCATGCAGAAGGACAATTTGATATGTACTAAATGTTCAGGATGCTTACTAGTTACTTATTTTCTTAGATAAGAAAATAGTTTCATATAACACAAGATGGTCTTTCTGCTGTTTCTATTTGATTAAAGCTATTCTGACAATATTCTTATGCTACCATTCTAATTCTGAATCGTTCTATATTTTCTGATCATGTTTCAAAAACCTGTTGCAAATACCATACCCCCAAAATTAATTAGTTTCCATAATTCTTTTTAAGATGACCATATACTTTTCAGAATGCCTTAGATCCGTCATATTTCTATCGCTTCGAGCATATAAAGTTGTTGGTCATATTTTCTCTATGTTTATGTTTGTCTACACACATACAGTAGTAAACATAGAAAAGCCATAAAATCTTACAGAAGAAAAATCTTATAAAATATAAATTTGTTGATAATCACATAATATATATTTATAAATGTAGAAAGTACTATTTTGAACGATTCGAAGCATTTTGTTTTAATTCTTCATTTGAATAAATGTTGTAGCACTGATAAATACATAGAGTACAAACGTTATTCTCATAAACGCTTGTAAAATGCTGTCCAAACAATATCTGTTTAGACTTTTGCAGATGCTTTTGAACTTTACACAAGCCATAAAAATTAAATATTCAAATATTGATTTCATAAGATCATATAACGAACATTAAGAAGCCAAATTTATTCATGATAATCACATACAGAATTATTTTTATACGGGATCTAGCATCAACTTTAAAAAGAATTCTGAAATACTTCAGCACTGAAATGTGGGTTTGAGTTCAAATCCAAAGATATACGCAAAAATATATACCATTCATATATATATGATGTTTATATTTTACTGCAGCCTTGATGGGGTTAACTCGAACGAAGCGACCACAGTACTTTCTTTTAAAAGGCTGGTACATATTCTACTAGTCTCTTTTGCTGAACCGTTACGTCACGTGGACTTAACAAGTCAAAAACAATTGTCAAACGATGGTGGAGACAAGCACATACACAAAGACAAGCATGCAGCGGGCGCGTATAAGAGAAGGAGAGAGATAGAGACGACGGGTTTCTTTCAGTTTCCATCTACCAAATCCACTCACAACGCTTTGGTCGGCCCGAATCTATTGTAGAATACACTTTCTGAAGGTTCACCAGTGCAACTGAACCAACTTACTTCTAAATGCAGACATCTCATAGGATTCACCCTATGAAACAGCGTGACAAGAGAACCGGTAGGTATGGGTTAGGGTTAGGGTTAGGGTTAGGTTTAGGTTTAGGGTTAGGGTTAGGGTTAGAATTAAAGTGTTACAAAGCACGTTCACCAGTAAAATGACTTCGGTTAAAATCCTTAATTACTGGGAACATCTAAAAGATTTGCGTCTCTACTCTCCTGAACGCCAAAGTGAGAGAGATATGCTATCATATATGTATGGAAAATCCTGCAGAAAAATGTTCCAAACTTCGGCATTAGAGAAACTATTAATGTACGAACTAGTAGATGCTGTCAGCTTTCAAATATACCACCTCCGAGATCACAGGCAAAAGCACTATTGTACCAGTCCTGTATTCGGTGGTCTTCAACTGTTCAACACCTACCAAAATAAGTCAGAAGTATAAAAGGGACTTCTACTGAGGCATTAAAGAACTTTGGATAAACTCCTAATGACGATACTATTCAAGGAAACATTCAGAGGAGATCAATCTCTCTCATAAATCAACTTTCAGTCATAAAGTGACAACAAAACAAAGATTGCGATACATTAATACATCGCATCACTTTTATTTCACCATTACTCTTAAGTGAAGACTCATCAGGTATGAACGCAATGAATTTACACATTTTTATATATACTCCATGGATATTCAAGGATATCCAGATGTATCTTCAGTAATACGATCGGTTTCCGCCGTAAACTCGTGCCTGGTACCTGATACCTGCAGATGGGTTTTCGTAAGCAAACAAGGTTCATGCCAAAATTGAACCTCAGCATCGCCAACTGCAATATTTTTTTTCCACTCCTCTACTTTGGACGACTAGAGATGCTGTGATTTGGTTCGCGCAATTGGAACTTCAATTTTTTTGCCAACAAAATCCAGTCAGAATCTCATTAACACAACATATTAATAAGTGTTCTTCAACAACCCGAAGCGGTGAGCGAAAGGACGTAATTACACCTCCTACAGGTGCAATTTCATATCAGGAAATTAAATTAGAGATATTAAAATGCACGTCCAGTTCTCTTAGCATTTCGATGAACGTCTTCCCAGTGAAACCTTGGGGGATAAAAGGCCTTCAAAACTATTACGAAGAATCAAGGACCTTCTTGAAATCTATTTCCCAGATGAATCTTTCAGGAAATAATTGTTCCTTTCACGTTTACCGCCAAATGTATAGACAATTATAGCATCTGTTAGAGACTGTAGATTTGTTGATAAACCAGCATAGTTAGCGATATATCACCTCTAGCTCCGTCTACTCCATTCAGCTTGCTTTATTTCTTTAGAAATGGCAGCGTTCTTTAAGTTTACCGAAGACAGACGTAAAAAGTCGAACAACTCGGAGCACTTTTTCTGCGCATTCGATTTTACGTTCCAGAAAATTGATGAGGAAACGCTCCTCTAGATTTTGTAGGAGAAATCCTACAGTGTTGGTATCGCAGGCTCATTGCTACGTGCCTCCTTGTAATTTTAAATCTCCTTCCAAACAACTGAAAAACGTAGACGCCAGACAATAATGTTAACTGTATCCCTGGTACTTCTAAAATAAGTCGGTTATTTTATCTTTCTGACTCTCTTCGAAATCTCGTTCTTCTTACACGTCTTACTTTAACCGGAATGAAAATTGATGAAGATGCATTTAACCGAAACTCTGTATTATTCAAACTTCTTCTAGTAATTGGGCTCCTCTTTATGTAGTATCGAAAAATAGTGAAGCTGATTGGCATCTCTATGGGAATTATAAGATTTTAAATGCCAAAATTGTATCAGATAAATATCCTATTCCTGATATTTATAGAGCTAGAGCTGCTTTGAAGATATCGAGATTTCAATATAATCCAGTCACATTCATACGACATCTGTTATCACATCTTTTCGACTACATGAATTCGTTAGAATGCCTTATGGGATCAGGAATTCTGAAAATTTCTGCTAGATTTATTGATTCTGCTTTCTTTTTTTATATCGATGATTTATTGGTCACTAGCACTTCGGAATCAGAACACGAACATCAGGTAAATAATATCTTTACTAAATTAGCACATTACGGAGATTTCATTAACCCTAGTAAATGTCTCTTAGTTGTTTTAACTTAAATCTTTTTAGGCCACAACACTGACAGCAGTGTTTTAGTACTATGACAGAAAGAGTAGAGATAATTGTACACTTTCCAACTCCTACTTCGATATGAATATTACATGAATCTCTTAGCTTAATGAATTTCTACAGATTGCTTATTTCTCTCTGTGCTGAAACGACTCACCCTTTAACTGAATTGTTTCGCAATCAGAAAAAGTAAAACATTCTTTTAACGCCGGAAAAATGGCAGACATTATTCAAGGCCACTTTATTGACTCACCCGATATCCAATGCATCCTTTTTTTTCTGCCAGTGAATGCTCCTGACGTGGGAATTTATATTTTACGACGAGTTATTCAAGATTCTTGGCGATTTTGTTTCTTTTTTTTTCTTTAAGCGTTTGAAACTGACTGAGTCTAGACATAATACTTTCGATTAGAATTGTTAGCAGCATATTAATCAGTTAAGCATTCTCACCATTTCCAGGAAGGAAAAAACTTTGTCATATATGCTGGTCATAAACATTTAACTTTGCTTTTCAGTCTAAACAGGGTAAATATTCTCTAAGGGGAATTAAGTATCATGATTTTGTATTGCAGATAACGACCGATATTCGTTATATCAATGGATCTAATAAATACACAGTTGATGCTACATCCTGAGTTCACGTGAATTCTCTGCACTCCAGTGATTATATTTATTTGGAAAAAAGGCTATGGACATAGAATCAGATGAAGAACTAGTACAGCTAAAGAATTCCGTGGCATCTTCTTGAGAGATCTGTGCTGTTGTTCTGCCTACTTCAACAAAAGATATTTGGTGTGATATTTCTATTGGTCTTCAACAAACTTCTAACCCTCCTAAACATAGAAACTCAGTCTGCTCTTTATAATTTATCCCGTCTATGATTTGCAACATCGAAAAATTCATTTCAGCTTGATTCATTTAGCCAATTATGAACAAAAATACTCATTATCGGAAAAGGAATTGTGTTTTTCATCAAAAACAAAAGTTCATCAACGCATGAAAGATCACGTAAGAATTTCTGCCACATTGGATGCTCATTTTCAACACATACACACAAATCTTCTTGGATCCTTATCACCTATTCAACACTTTACGTATCTGCTGATCTGTATTGATCGTTTCTGTAAGTGGCCTGAAACCATTCCGTTTAGAGGTTTTTCATCTGTAATGGTAGCGTAAGTGTTGTTTTCCGCTGGATTTCACGTTTTGGAACTTCAGCAACAATAACAAATCACAGAGGCCATCAATTCGAATCTAGTTTCTTTACTCAACTAAGCAAATTGGCGAGCACAAAGAGGATTCATAGTACAGCTTATCATTCTGAGGCAAACAGAATGCTAGAACGTTTCCACCACCAACTAAAACATTATTTAATGCATGTGGCAACACCAATGGATGGCTGGAATTTTTGAACATCTGTCATTTATTCTATTTTGTTGCAGAAAACCGATAAAGGCTGACTTAAAACAATTCCAGCGGAATTGTTTTATGACATCACCTTTGTTTCCCAACAGGAAAAGATGCTGACAATTGTCATCAGAGTCATACAACCCACCATCATCATTCTATCACAACCTGGTCTCATGCATTTGTCTGTAACGAGGCAGTGCAAGTGCCTCTACATTCACCATATACCAGATTTTATCGTGTCTTACAGGCATGGCAGGAATGTGTTATCGATGCATATATTGAAAAAGAGACAGCGTCGATAGAATTTTAAAATGTGTACATTGATGTAAATGCGACTGAAACAGCCACCTCTTTACATATAACATCAAATTCACTTAAACATAAACAGACACCCTCAGGACACGAAGTTATTGCTCCTAAAAAAGACATTATTACTAAAACTGACTGGCGAATACATTGATCTTTTAATTACACACACATATATTATGTATAGTATCATGTATATATGCTATAACAATTTATACATGTAGTGGACTATTCTGAACTTTGTATCTATTGTGAACTTGTCATTGTGTTTTATGGTATGATACGTATTTCCTCAAGTGGTTCTAACTACTGATATTTTTGTTATATGTAAATGTTTTCATTTCGTCTGCGTTATAACAAATTAACTGCAAGTGGATTCTTGTAACGAGGTTCCTACTGAATTTTGAACCTTCACGTTGGGATTTCCTAGCTCACGACCACGACCTACCGGACTGCAAAAAAAAATAAGATAAGGCCAGATTAGTAAAAATATGCTGCTATAAAAGGCATTAACGTCTACACAAACATGGCTCAGTCAGTCATATCAGCTGGTGTGTAACTAAATGAACTAAAATCTTACCACCAAATACTATATTCAAAGTTTTTTGAAGTCCTGTGGGGCGTTATAAAAACTGGGATTTTTAGTTCTTTGATAGAATAACCTCAGGTGACATACAGAACCCTTTCGGTAAATTTTATGATAAGTTATTCTCGCTTATTCTATCTGTTCTTTCTCTACGATTTTCGTATAGATAACTAAAATATTTTATACAATAATAAAGACTTACCTGTCACAGTACGTATTTTTTAAAGATTAGTACTTATTTTGTAACGCTAAGTTACGGGGACGCAAACCCACCAAAACCGGTCGACAAACACAGACACAAAACATACACAGACACACAAATATAGATTCGACGGGTTTCTTACCACACGCAGTGATGCCTGCGCCTTCTTATCACACAGCCTAAGCTATTAAGCATTAATGAGCTTTTCTAATCATGTAGTTGAATATTCTGTTGTGATTAGGTGTCCATTCTTTGAGCAAGAATCGCCGAGAAAATATAACGAAATGTGTGAGTTATGCGCCCAATCCTCCTTACCGTATAACTACCCCACCACTGTCTGAGTGGTCACTCAACCTACTAAAAATTGCTGTTACTTATTCCCTATCACACCTCAATGTCCTTGAAATTTGGATCACATTGGATTATATATTCCGACAGGCACTGTGCCAGAAAAGAAAGACTCCATGATTTTTGTTCACTATTAGATGTGAGTATACACAATCAAAGCTTAAATCGAGCTAAGTGAACTCTGACATTATCACTGCATTGATTATATTTTTATCTTTGGTAGAATTTCTTCCATGTCCTAACGTTCTGAGTTTAAATACTGCTGAGGTCAACTTTACCTTTCATCGAAAGAAATAAAGTAGTACCAGTCAAGTACTTGGATACAATTGATTTTCTCCCTTCTAAAACTACTAGCCTTGTGCCAAAATTTGAAGCTCCTATTATTTTTATTACCTTCATTGTCATGAACCGCAATTTTCATCTCGGTGATACATTAATACCACTTTTCTATATAATTATTAGCAAAGGCGAGGGTATTGTTTTCAGCGTATCAGGACAATTAACCCACTAGGACAATTAACCCACCCACTACGACAATTAACCCACTAGGACAATTACCCTCATATGACAATTCCCTCCGACGACAACTACTCCAGGACTATTAGCCCCTTGGTTAATTACCCCCTCTCCAATATATTAAGAAGTTTTAAATCATCATCTGCTGTCCTCCGGGGTAATTGTGCTGATTGGCACGAACTGATTAGATTTTGGGATCGATCCGGTACCGGACAAGGATTCTGAATTATTTTTCGTTTTTTTTTTTTCACTTAATTTTTGAGACCGATCGGGTTCATTTTTAGTATTCTTGTTTGCGAGAGCAGTGGAGCTTATTTCAGATATTCTCATTCTAAAAATCATTACCGGTTAATCGTTGAGAGGACGTTGGTGTAGCGTTGGCGGAGATTTGCGCTCTTTGGCTGCTCTTGTTTAAAATATAATAACAACGTGATCATTTTAAAGTAGTTGGATATAATTTGAAAGAAATCCTGCCGCTATTTGCGGTAGCTCGAGTCAGCTCGAGTCACCACGTAGTGGCTTCTGTGCTGTATTGTTGCAAGGAAATGCCTTTCTCTGTTGTTTATGGTGTACATTATATTAATCGTCAAAAGTAACTAATCTAATTGTCTTGAATGTTTTAACGCTCTTTCTATTGAATTTGAGATTGATGTACTTTAGTAAATTTTGTTTCCCATTTCTCTTCAATAATTCATGGGCATTGTGTCAGCTTAATGATCTTTCTTTCTTATTTTCCTGGTCTTCCTGAAGTAAATACTATATAAAAAATACTTTGATGATTCTTATTTCTCTCGATTATCCCTAAATATAAAGATACGGAAATCTAACCTTATATTTGTAAGTCTTCTATGATTCTACTTAATCACACTCTTCGCTAAACGCAGTCCATCTTTCATTTTGCCTTCTAACTTGTCTTTCTTTAGATTGTTTCTTGTATTTCTGCATCCAAACAGTCTATTAATGTCCTAAATTTCCGCCTAGCATTTCTCTTAAAGTTATATAATTCCCAATTAATACTTATGTACTACTGTCTGGTTATATGATACTGCATAATTGACTAGCTATATAGTATCTACTACGTAACTAGACTAGTTATGTAACTACAAACGTCTGGTACTGCAGTAAAGTATTTTTGTGTAGTTCTTATGAAATATTATTGTGTCACTATGTAGAACTGTAAATCATTCAACAGTATACTACAGTATAAATGTGAAAAAATGTACTATTATAGCAAATTACCCTTGCACTGAATCGCCAAAGTATTTTTAACCTTTTCTTTTGGTAAAATATAGGTTATTTATATTTTATTCACATAATATTTTGATATTTGGTTGCTTAAAACTATTTTCATTTCACCTTATGATTTCAATATATTCCATCGTAAAAATACAAAGAAGCGGCCGAGTTTATGTTACGACGGACCAACTGAAGTTTTAAAAATGTCCTTATTAGAATTTGCTGACATTTAATTGCGAAATATTGTGAACAGATTAAAACACACGGTTTTCAGTAAAGCAGCAATTCCAACAATCTGGTATTTATAATGCGTGCATTGATTCGTGTAAATGTTATACCTTTATGAGAATATTTTCACAGAATTATAACACTGTATATGAATATTAGGATTAACTGTTTATCAGATTTTAACTATCTTACTTTACTGATGTTAGCATAAAAGTACATGAAATTCATTAGTAATCTGGACGTATAACGTATTTGTGTATCATTTTATAGTGTCTGATTCATGTGTGACCTGCTTTGATATATTTTTATTTAATAAAATGAGAACTTATCGCTATCAGAGAGACAGAAAGGGTAAGACTAGACTGATATTAATGTAATTTAGAAGACTGCATTAGCAACGCTTTGCATAAAGTTTATGCTTCATGTCATAGATTGAAATTAAATATTCTAAATCTGTCTATCGGTTCTCGTTTTGTGAAAAATCTATTCAAGATTTGTATTCAGTCATTTGGTTACATAGCTAATGGCCTAAATGGGCATATGTACAAAAGAGAATTTTTTGTACATAATCAGAAAGTTTCTAATTAGTTCTCTATTGAGATTATTTCCCATCTGTATCATTAAAGAGGTATTTATGGTTAGACAAGCCCCAAACATTTATTGCATTGCACATTGTCTCAGTTTGTCTCAGAGTATAAAACTAGTTATATGTGACTACGCATAGGGAAAAGTGATAAAAACTACTGCACTCACTAGAATAAAGAGACAATAAATTTAACTGATTTTCTCCTGAAACAAACCTTTGTCGGGCACAGAAACATGCAATATGACATGTTAACATTAATGGTGGCTAGAAACTGTCATTTCATACGCAAGAGGTCACAGTATAGTATAATGGGGTAAAATAGATGGAATGGAGATTCAGAAAGCTGTTTTTAAATATTGCTTTCTGAATATAGTTTATTGTAAACATTTTGGATCATAATATAAATTAGGTTTGCTCCTACTTAGTATACTGATTTCTATGCAGAAGCCAGCCCTGGGTAAATCTAATCTACTTATTCTTTACGTTGTCACATTGTGTTCACTCAAATTTTTCAGTAGATAGCTGATTCTGATAATAGGATGTACTCATGGCTAGACCTTACAATACCGAAACAAGCTTAAAGCTAGCTATTAACTTCTCAAACTTTACATTCATTTCTCCACAACATAATCACATTCTATTTTTAAATAGTTCAGTTCTAAAATTGTCCCAGCTGTCTTTTTAGATCAGAAATTATCATTACGTTATGAATTCTCTTCCCTACGTCAGCAAGTTCAATTCATTCATCTGTTTGTTTTTCATACAAAAGTCGTCCCTAAGTATTTCCTTATCCAGAGATGTTGATAATACGCTAATAAATTATCGACGTTACTCTTCTTGTAGATGTGTAGATATCTTCCAGCAGGCGTCTGTCTTTCAAGAGATAAATTTTGATGTCAACGGGCTTCGTAATAATGGGAAGATTGTGTTTCCTGCATAAATGTTGTTATATTTCAGGCACTCCTTAAAATAATCTAAATAAGCTCTCAAGCATTGGCAAGTTTTTCCAATCAGGTAGTTGAACATTCTGTTGTGATTAAGAGTCCGTTCTTTGAGCAAAGAACTCCGAGAAAATGTATCGAAATGAGTGAGTAATATGGTCAATTCTCCTTATCGTATGACCCTCCCCTCCACTAATATCCGAGTGGTCACTCACCCTACTAGAAATTGCTGCTACATATACCTCACCATACTTCAGCGCCCTTAAAAATGTTGAGATCACACTAGATTACATATTCTGACAAGCACAGTGCCAGAAAAACAAAGATGTGATAGATTTGCATTACCGTCCGGCATGAGTATACACAAGCAAAACTGAAATAGGGTTAAAGTATAACTAATTTGGTAAGTGAATTCCGACACAGTATAGAGAACGTTAAGTTTGGGAGCGAACTAAGACCTGAGTTTTGTAATGACCACAGTTTAATTAATTGAAATCAGTGAAAAAACGAAACGGTAAAGAACAGAGGAATAAATACTAGAAAAGCTATATCAATATTATTAAAGAAAAAACAGGCTTCAGTACTGTAAATTTCAGAAAGAAACGCAGTATTGCTGACTATAAAAGAGTGCATGACAGACACAATTTCCATTAGTCTCACCATGCATAAGACATTTTGTTACATACATTGGATCTAGTTGTGAAACTTTCAATTATATATATTCCATACTGTAACGTTGAAGTAGTTACTATCAGTTATTCGTTAGTACTAGGAAAAGTTTCTAAAATTATTATATATAATGGTTTTCTAGATAATTTCAATACAAAAATGGTTGTTTCTAAAGCTTTTATTATGAATTTGTTTATGTAAACTAATATTTGATACGGGATATCTACTTAGCGTGCATATACATCCAGAACCAAGTTAAAAGCATACGAGTGAAATTTAGGATTTCTCGGTTTTCTGTGAATCGATTTTGATAAAACGTTTTCCAGCTGATTTTCACACTATGGCAACACCATTGTTATGCTTTCATTATTCTGTGTAACGTCCTTTCTTTCTTTTTTATTTCAGATTCTTCAATTTTTGGGTGAACCACTCTAATAGCGTCTCTTCTCCCTAAGAACAATGGGACGTGGAAATGGCCTTAACGATAAAGAAAAGTCTGTCATCATCAAAGAAAGTGCTAACGGCACCTCGCCTCATCTCATTGCGGAGAAGTTAGGGGACTCCCAAGACTGTGACAGCTAAGGATTAAGGAATATTGGCCACAAGTTACGTTAGAAACCTGGATAAACAAGCAAAGCCATTTTCACCGCATCCGAAGTTCCTCGTTTACCAAAAACCACCAGAAATCGCATCATCGGGACCATGACTTCCATGCTAGAACCTTTGAAATTGCCTCCTTTAACAATCCGTCACAGGAGTTTGAAGCTTCAATGAAGCCAAAATGCATAATGTTAGACATGTGTTGTGTTTTGTTCACTGACGAAGACAAGGTGATCCTTGACGGATCTGACGGTTGAGCAAATGGTTGTGTCTGTTTTGGAGATGAGCGTCACCAACGTTTAAGACTACCGCAACAAAGTGGAGGAGTCATGTTGAGGGCTGGTATCATTAAGGACAGACTTGTTGGCCCAGTCAGGGTGCCTACGCCTACTGCAATTTCCTGAAGTAGATCTTGGATCCCTGGCTAGATGACATACCGCTGTCACTTCTAAGGAATCTCGTATTCGTATGTATGACGACGCTTCCACCCTATCTGCTAGGAATACCCAAACATTAATATGGCCTAACGGCATACAAGATGATAGGTTGATGGTGTGACTGCCAGCATCTCCGGATCTCACCTATCGAAACTCTTTGGTACATCAATAAACAAGATATTTATGCCGATGGAGGCTAATTTACGTCGAGAGGTATCTTATGGGCGACCAACAAAGCTATAGCAGAGGCAGTCCAACCTGCTACTATTAAGAAATTGAAGAAACCCTTGATTTTCTAAAAGAAAATATTGGCTAGATAGGTTATTTTCATTCAAAAGCTATTAGCATGATTCACCTAAAAAACTGAAGAATCTGAAATAAAAAAGAAAGAAAGTTACACAGAATAATGAAAACACACCAATGGTGTTGCCATAGTGTGCAAACCAGCTAGGAAGTTTTATCAAAATCGATTCACAGAAAACCGAGAAATCCTAAAATTCACTCCGATGCTATTAGCGTGGTTCTGAGTGTAAAAGATCTCTTTTATGACTAAAATTTTATAGTTGATCTCCGGAATAGAGACGCTGGAAAAGCTTTGTACAAAGAAAGTAATTATAGGCACAACAGAAACAGGAAGTAAGGGTGAGAGAAAGTTGTGGTGAAAGAGTACAGCAGGATTCGCC
>JAOPJW010009180.1:16930395-16943700 GCA_027122535.1 Octopus maya | reverse complement strand
CTCTCTCTCTCTCTCTCTCTCTATCTCTCTCTCTCTCTCTCTCTCTCTCTCGCTCTCCATAAAAAATTCCATCAGTATTTTGCAATAAACTCATACGTCTCTTTTTGTGCGATTGACTTCTTATTACAGTGTTTATAATGTTATTATTCGGTTAGAATTAACTTTATTTAAGAGAAATATTTCTTAGTTACAAGATTAATGTTTGTCATCTATTCGTCATATATTGGGTGAAATCATCCGCCCAATATTACTAGTATAGATTCAAAGAAAAGTTTGTAATGAATTGTAAATTAAAAATTTTGGGGCTGTAAACGTTATGCGTGGGAACTAGGAGAAATTTATTTTGTTGCTGTTTGTATTAAACTTCTGACGAATAAGTTGTTCTTTGAAACCAGCAGCTAATAGAATGTATTTCTAGTAACGGCAGCTAGTATGTAGGGTAACTTACTTATATACGTAGCTGCTTCTTACGTTTGGAGAATTACAATAACTTATGATTTCTTTGTATTGTCTGCACATTATTTTATGGTTAATATGTTATGTGACTCTGTTGAATGATATCGAGTTCGGAGTACAGAAAAGGTTTACTCTTTTGTCCACATGCAAGCGTAACTATTTGCTGCTAGCTGCTATAATTCACATTATATGTTCGAAGACGCTCAAGTAATAGTTTTTAAGAAGAATGAGTGATATTAAAACGTTTTTGAAAGTGAGTAAAGTAGACACTTGTGACTGCAAGCTAGAAGCCTGCACTTCACTGACATACAATCTATCAATGTGAAGTTAGACATTTTTCTTCAACCTTTGATTTCGTAGAATATACTTTCTCTGAAATGATTTCCTGAATTGAATATGCTAACGTTTATTGAAAAATATTTTCCTTCAATAAAGCATAGGTCTTTCAATGAATAAGTTTCTTTTATATTTCATATGAAAAATTTGAAATCCTATGAGGGATCGTTTCAAGTAAATTAATATCGATGTCGTAGAAAAGAGATTTTTTTTTTCAAATCTCTAAACTCTGTTTCTTGTAACTCTCATTGATTAATCAGTTAAAGTATATTATTGGATTAATTCCCTCACAACCACACTTAAGATCAATTTTAGTGATATTAATAATTTGGAAACCACTTTTATTTCATTTTGGTGTTATATTGACGTCATAATAATTAATTACTGAAGAAATCAGATTCCCCGAAGCTGCTACAATTTTAACCTCATAATATAAACCATCGCAGTCGCTTAATGAATTCCTAATATAAGGCATAAATAAAAACAGCAACTGATGATACTACTACTGATAGTAATTTTCCTACTGCTACTACTAAAATGCTTCGCTATTTTCATTAATATTGTTGCGTCAATAACTGAGTCTTCTGATGCTTTTATTGTTGCATTCGTGGTTGGAATCTTCATAGGGAGTCTATCAACCCTAAATTTCATTTTTTTAAATGACTCATTATTATTCGATTCCAATTCATTTCTTCGTATATTTGATATTGTTGTAGTAGAAATGGTACATCACTGCCACGGGAGAAGTAGTATGAGAGAATCACTATAAAATGAAGCAACATCAACAAGCATATGGATGCGTGTGTCAGTCGTTGTACTATTTCTCAGTTGGAGTTCAGTGTCAGTTATGTGTTATAGTCAAGTTCGAATCACAGTGAAGGTAAACGGTTCAAATTCGGTGTCTTGCAGAGCTGTCAACGATTGTACGATAGAAAAAGTGGTTTATCACCATTCCGGTATAGAAGTGATACGCTATATCTGATTACAGGAAAACATCGTGGCTACGAGAGTAGATACAACAGCTACAGTCACAATAGTGGCCACACATTATAACTGTGGAAAACAGATCATAACAGATATCCTATACGATTCTCAACTTCTTGGAACTACGTGATAGCATCTGCTACTCCGACGAGACTAGGACTCCACAGATTAACATTTTTCTCCAGTTTGCTATGACTATAGAGATGCACACGATAAGACAGCTTGGCAGCTGTGAAAGATTGCCTGCCAGTCGTTTCCAGGTACTGGTTTTTTTGTTGGATGCATTTTTCTTCGGTAGTCTCTTTTCTCGTTTTCTTAAACGGCTGTATAGTACCAACCTCTAGTTGGAGGGATCATCAGCAATGTCGCCCCATTTTTGAAATGTTGGTGGATTTAGGCGGAGAGTTTACGCATCCCCCTCATCCTCATCTTCATCATCATCATCCTCATGAAGAGGCCTTATAGAGGGAATAAATTCAACTTATTTAATATCATGTAATCAAGTTGTAGTTCAAAGTTGCACATATAATTTTGTCTCTCTGACATTTAAGATTCAATCAATTTTAATAATCACGGAATTGTCAGAATATCAAATCTTTATTTCTTCAGATGTGTTATGTTTACCAATGTTTATAAGAATTTAAATTAATGAGAACTTGCAGTTGTCATTTTAACAGATATGTTACAAACTATTTCACAGTCGGTCTGTGGAACACTATATTCTTCACCACCACAAATTTGCGAACATTTTCAGGGTTTGATAGTTTGCCAAAATATTTAATATTTGGGGACGTGAAACAATGCTCACACATTGTTTCACAACATGTATGAAATAGTATATGGAAGATTTCACATGCTTCGACTACTGAAATTATGGCCATTACATTCGCTATATCATCATTAGAAACCACAGTAGCAAGGATGATTATAAGGTTCGTAAAATTAAAGTTTTGGATTTCTATTCTTAATGAAAATGGTTGTTCTTAATTGATAGCAATCTATGAAACGTTTCGAAATTTTTGAATCCGCAACCAATAAATACTGGCTTCAAGTTACTTGCATATTATTACAATATACATTCTATAAGCGGCAAAGTTTTTGTTTTAGAAGGAGCGCCAACGAGAAGGAGTATGAACTACAGTATTTAATTTCATTCCTCCTATATGTTAACATCAGATTCTACAAAAGTTAATTTTACCTTTCAGCACATCTATTGGCAATAATAACTGGTCATAACCTGGGCTGATCATTATGAATAGCTTTGTGATAATTTAAGATACTAATAAATATAATGTGCATAATTTAGTGTTGTGTGTGCGTGTGAGACAGAGAAGGGAAAAGAGAGAGAGAGACTGAGCTTTGATGTGGACATAAACACAGCAGATGATAAAAAAAAAGGTGAAAAACAAGGAATTTTGGAAATCTCTAAAGCAGTTTTTTCGGGTGCCAGATTCTCAAGAACCGACCCCAGCTACTTCGTCCTCGTCGACGGCTATAGTTTTCGAGATTTCATCGCAATTACCCACGACTATTCCTCTATATATTACTGAAGTAGAGGGCAGTAAACACCTCACAATATACCAGTGTATGGCAACCAAATTTAGGTCGTAATCTCTTCAGTTTATTCTGGCCGTTTTATTCTGCTACGTGGTGAGGTATTTGCTCACCTATTTATGATATTGAGCTTAAAGTTATTTCCTTGCGAAGCTCAGAGATTTGGCTCAGGAAACAAGGATTTTTCAGTTTATAGTTGCTGTTGATCTTCATTATTTCGTTTACTGTTTCTGTTCCTCTGAGCATCCAGCTCTCGGTTGTTTTACTTCGAAATATGTAACAACTAAACTTTCAGCTTGTATTATTAAACCCATGCACTTAGTCTCGGTGCCTTCTGTGGGCACAGTTCGGTTAGGCTTTGTGGCCCTCGGTTAACATTAGGACTTCTAAATTTATTTTGACGCCCTGCTTTGACTATTCTTCCATTCTGCGATAGATATGCGACTACTAGCAATGAATCTAAGCTGTTAGATGTGTCTTATTGCCATAGTGGTGTGCTTATGTAGTTGGGCATAAATGCCATAGACTTTAACGTTTTCATTTGAAAGAATTTCTGATATGTTCTGAAGAGACTTGTTATACTACACGAAGTCAGTGGGGATTCATCCCACTTTCGTCCTTCCGTTGATAGAGACATATTGTCCCTCTTTAATCTCTTTTGGATTAGCTCCTGGGATAAAGATATGGTGTTCGATTTTACGAACTACACCGACATACATTTTTTGTCGTGAATGTAAGATATTAGAGTCTTCTACATTCATTTTGGAGATGGTAATAACACAAACAATTCTTTCTTTGGTACCACCAATACTCAGGATATTTTATATCATTTCGTGAAGCTATGGAAAAAAACGCTACAACTATAAATTCTGGAGAGCCAATAGTCATCTTTCAAGGAGACTAATTCTCTCTTTTGTTATTTTATTTAGCATTGTTTCCTTTTTGTAAAGTCTTGAGTGAAATAAATTATGGAGACAAGATGTATGCGAAATCCATCAACCAACTTCTTTATATGGATGAGTTGAAACGTTTTGCGAAAACTGATCAACAATTGCAACCGCTCTTTCTCACAGCCAAACAATTTAGTGATGACATCAAAATGGAATTTGGGCTTGACAAATGCGCCTAGGCTACATTTGTCAAGAAAAAAGCTATCAAATACATGCAACATCATCCTTGAAAGAGATACGGAAAGAAAAGATTTAGAACTTGATGGTAGTTAGAAATATCTAGGTTTGTATGAAGGAAATGAAAATAAGCGCTCAATAGTAAGAGAAAAGTAAAGAAAGGAATGCTATCATTGAGTAAGGGCTATTATGAGAATTGGATTCAATACCAGAAGCAAAAACTTAGGCCATAAGCACGTTTGCCATATAATCACATACAGCTTCAATGTTATTAACTAATAATCTCTGGGATAACAAAGTTGTGAAATCCATAAGCTAATGACTAGGCATCATATACATCACCCAAAAGGTAGATCGATTCATAACTTCTGAGAATATAAAACTCAGTGGTTAATACAATCTCAATCCTATTACGAACTGCAGCGATGGGGCTTCTTGCGTACCTGCAAGAAGTAAGTAATTGTATGTTAGAGCTGATTCTGAAACATAGAGATACGAAACACCTGCACTCAGTGACGTAAAATGCAATAATACACCTTCAGGATATGCAGTTGGGTGAAGAAAATGCCGAAGAATATGCGTTACCAACTGAAAAGGCAAAACAAAAGGAAGACATGTAACTAAACAAACCATCCTCTAATACACTAAGTAGAAATAGAAGCAAAAAGCACAGCATGCCAAATACCTGATAAGAGCCAGGGACCCTGGTGTAGGCCAAACCATTACTCATCAGTGACTGGTGTGCTCTGGTCTCAAGCCGGAAACTGAAGGGAATAATATGGCTCCTCGGGATCAGTTCATTCCAACCAAGAATTAGCAGTGTAGCGTTCTGGAACATGAAAACAATCCATCCTGTCACGTATGCGGAGACCGTTCAGAGAAAATAGGCAACATCGACTGCCACTAATAGAGTACTTGCAAAGACCTGACAGTGCTGTCTCAGTACATACACTATCAATATACCGCATATATAACCTCCATCACTAAGAGAGTTCGTGGGAACATAGACCTCCATAAGTAGTCGAGAATGCTGAAGGCACCATCCTTTGGAATTTCGGTTTTGAGAGTTATCGGAAAATTCAGAATAACGGACCTGATATTATTCTGGCTCTTTACGGTCATAGTTCAAAACTTTGCTTTTCAGCCTTACTGGGTCGACAGAGATGGTGCGAGTGAGAACTATTGTCGTTTTGATCGATATAACACTCCCTTCTATATTCTGGCCTTGCGTCTTTGTTGTTATTATTTATGTCTTCCTGGTACTTGTTCTCGTTAAGAAAGCTGATAAATCTAACGAACTACTGATGATAATGGTGTTGACGATGACACCAACGTGGACAAAGACAATGACGACAACGATGATGATGATGATGATGATCATGATCATGATCATGATCATGATCATGATCATGATCATGATCATGATTATGATGATGATGGGGATGTTGGGTGGTGGTTGTGGTGTTGTAGTGACGATGATATGGTTGTTTATTAAGACTTAGATTTACATTATCTTAATAGCTTATTAATATCTATTTAATAGCTTATTAATAATCAAACTCTGATCTGTCCACTAAGCCATCAAGTGATTTTCGTATAATCATGATAGTAATAAATAGTGACTGGGTTTATGGCGATCTTGTATCATAAGTTCTTTTAATTGAGATCAATGTATCCGTAGTATTTATGAAAGAAATGTAATAGACAATTTTTCCAGCTAAAAGATATTGCAATGAAGATGATAGACACACCACACGATTATACGCAATGTATGTGATGGCTTAGTGGACAGGTTAGTGACTAATTATAATATTAATAAAATAAGGATGGAGTGTTGGTTAAGAAACGAAACAACTAATTGCTGAAACAGTATGTCAGAATTCATTTGTTATATAAGAGAAAAGTTAAGTAAAACGTTTATTATAGTTTCTTTATTCACACAACTACTGGTTTGGTTAATTTTTAGTATATGTAGCTGCTCTTAACATAGTAACATTTATTGGCGGTTTCAGAGAACTATATTATTGAGTAAAGTGTAATATTTCTCTCTTTGATAGTTGCTTTAATCTGCAATAAGGCTCTACCATTCGAAGTATTCATATGTTAATGTATAAAGTTGCACTGGCGCCTATATCTTTATATGTCCTTTAGGTACAATAAATCCAAAAATTATAAAGAGATGATGGGTTATCATGTACAATTATCTGCAATGTCTATATTCAAACATAATTTCTTTGAATGCTAAAAGCCAATACTGATATATTAATCCTCCTTGTATATCTTGATCTAGTAACACAGTTTTAAAACGGTTTATTAATCACTACACTTGTGACTATATCCTTCGTATACCTTTGTGAGCCACTTAAGCCTAATCACTTGAAAATCACTAATTTTATTTATTGTAGTTGATGTTATTCACTGCGACAGAGGTTACTGCCAGTAACCATTAAAAGAACTTGCGATACAAAAGTTCCATAACATCTGTCATTACGTGTTACTATCATGATTACACGAAATTCACAAAAACACGAAAGTAAAAGTATAGGAATCAAGATTGTTTCTTAGTAAAACTATATATGTAATAATTTAAAACTGTAAAGAGTGAAGTAAGAAATATTGCGGTTTTTGACATTTCTAAAACCAATGACTGAAACGTAAATGCTCAATATGAAATAGATATTGCAAAGACTGTAAAATTAAATAAACAATTATCTTTTATTTGTTTCAGTCACATTATACAGCGGTCATGCTGGGACACCAACTTCAAGACGTTTAGTCGAACGAATCAAACCAAGTGTTCATTCTTAAGCTTGGTATTTATCTATCGTTTTCTCAAGCCAAACCAATAAGTTATAGGGACGTAAAAACATTAATGCTAGTTGTCAATTGGTGAGGAGGCGTGGAAAAAAAACTGACACAAAGACATACTCATACATACATATATACGTCGAGCTTCTTTCAGTGTCCGCCTACCAAATCCACTCACAAGGCTATAGGAAAAGACACATACACAAGATGCCACGCAGTGGAACTGAACCTGGAACAATGTGGTCGCGAAGCGAACTTCTTGCCACACAGTCACGCCCGCGCCTATTACATCATAATTTTACTGAAAGAATATGCATCTTACCTTCAGTAAAGTTTTAGAATATTTTGAAAGTAAAATTGCTGCTAACAACTAAAATATTATTCATGATATTTATGTATTTAATATTATCATTTTTTATATCTATCTTCTTTACATGTTCAGTTATTGACTGATTCATTCAATGCCAGTTATTGCTATAGGTGGTTTAGTAGAGCAGATGATTGACGGAAATGGAATATAAAAATTTATTTAATATATTACTCGCCAATAATTCAATTTATATAATGCCTTCCAGTGAATTTTATTATTGTGTATGAAATCAATGAAATATAAACAGTAAAGCATATTTGTATTAAATAAATGTCTTCAAAAGCCAAAATGTGAAATAGATTTAAAACATAAAAATACATTAAACTGGCGATATATTTTTTCAAAGACAGACTATCGTTAGACAAAGCTGCTCACATCGAAATATATGATCTCATAGAAACAAGTCAAGTCGTAGAGAATGATTGACTTTTGTTAAGATATGCGTACGACACAAGGTTCAGAAATTTGAAGCAACACATTCGTATAACTTTTATGTCAAAAAGTGTATTTGACAACGTTGAATATTACTAAGATATGGACTGGTTTCCATGGTAGGTAGTATATTAAAGTAGAACAACAGATGAAATAAAATGTATTATATTTCAATGGCTACTTTTTATGCATTTCTATTCTGTTGCAATTATGAACAGCGGAGGCAGATTCACAATGAACTAATCACTAATTCTTTGATAAGAAACGAATATTTTTTAGGGGTATCTCTCACTTGATTTTGCTGACATTTATCGTTAACCGATAAGCATTGGCCAAAGACCTACATACACATAGCCATAAGTGCATACGTATACACAAACATTCGCACATACATATCTATATCTTTTCGGTAAACGAAAATACAAGAGGATCAGATAACTATGATTTTATTCAACATATTCCATTCTGATATTCACATATTTGTTGCAGCGGTCCTTTATGACCGACTCCTAAAAAGCTGATGCGATTTATGCGTAGTCTGCGCGCTATACACGGATACAAAATCAAATCATTTTGTGCTATGATTATAGTTTATTGCAGAAGTTTTGAAAAAATGAAATTTCTGCTGTCAACAGTTTTTAATCAAGTAGGGAAGATTTTAACAATGAATGTTAAAATGGTTCGGCTTAAAAATACAGAAAACCCGTTACATATTCGATTTTCTCTAGAGTTGATGTATAACTTTCTGTTCGGTGGCTACTGCAGTATTACCATCTACGAATGTTTAGAAATATTGTGGCTGATATACAAATCAGGAAGTTACAAAGATTTTAAAGAAAATCGTGAATCAATCAATTTAGAACTAGTGAATCTGCTATTCATTTGTAGCATAAAAAACATGGGAAATGCTATTTCTAACATTTTAAACGACCGTACAGAAGCTCTCATTGCCTTAGGTGTCCAGAATTAATTTCCTGTTTGTTTTACGTCATAACATCGCAGGTCCATCAGGAAGCCAGTTGCGCTGGAGTGAGAAGAAGATTCACTTCTCACACTAAATAGAATAAATTATCTCTAGGCTTCTGATGAATTTATTTCTCTTAATTTGTTTTTGCTTTTGTTGTTATATTTTTTTATGGATGTGATATTCTGTGTTGCTGCTGTTTAGCCCAAGCCAGCAGTGATTAGGTAAAGTTGTGATCAAAGACTGTCCTACCATAAACATCATTTTTCGGATTGGGTAAGTTTGCCGTTATTAGTGTGTCCTCGTAACGCAGTAGGGTATGAGTTGTAGAAATTTGGCTGCTATGTCTAACAAATTGAATGACCACTTAGAAGCTTCTTCGTTAACTTGCGATGCCTTTGTCACTCATAGTTGTGTACTATTCATTAGTACTACTCTTTTTCTTGTTGTTGTCATCCTCGTCGTCATCGTCGTCGTCGTTACTGTTGCTGTTGTTGTTGTTGTTGTTGTTATTGTTGTTGTTGTTATTGTTGTTGTTGTTATTGTTGTTGTTGCAGTTGTTGTTCTTAGCCAGGGTTTCACAAGTGTCAACCCTTTTGATACTAACCATCCTGAGACCTCCCTTAGTTTTATGATACAAGCTACTTGTTTTTAGGTGGTCTGAATGAAAATCTCTCATCAAAATTTCATTTTAATTTGTTTCAAGCATCATATTTATTAGGACAAAATTATTTTACTAAATTTTTAATTATTTTCAAAATTAATTGAAATAAAAGCAATGTGTTTCAATAGAAAAACTAACAAAAGGTTTAAGAAAGCATTAGAGCCTGAAGAACGGTTCAAGGTTCCAAGAGTTAAAATGGAACAGGTACAATCTGCCATCGCCCTTCGCTAAAATAAAAACGAATCGAAAATCAGGCAAAGAAAACATTGCAGATTTCTTTAGTTAAAAGTGAAATTGAGAAAATATTATCAGTATCAGACAGAGAGTGGTTGCTTTTGTTTCAAGAGAAATCATGCATATTAAAAACTTTAAGACTGAAGCAACATTCGATTCGTAACTTTGTTTACAGGTTTCCTGACTCATTAAGTTGGGAATGCTAATCAACACCAATGTATTTCGCAAGCACGTACTTGTGGCAATGAAAAGCATCATTGTTGAAGTTTTTATATAACTTTCCTGAGGTATTATCATATTGGTGATTTGCTAAAACTGCCCTGTAAAATGTGCTTTGTAACAGCTTAATAGACAACTTATTTCTAAACTGTTAACAAGCAATTTTTAACCACTCGACGTCTGCATCAATAAACCATTTATATATACGATTTATTAAAACCAACAATTTACAAATTTTTTTTTTTTTTTTTTTTTTTATCCACCAGAAATGCATACATTTCATGAACGATTATTCCAGTAACCAACTTCTGCACACACAGCACTCACGGGTTATCCTAACGAAGGTTTTCTACACTCTCCCTCTCTCCCGCTACTCCAAACCCAAATACACTTATCTGCGTAGCCCCCCCCCCCCGATTCCACAGACCCGGGTTTCATTTACAACACGCTGTGAAAGTAAGTGGAAACCCGTAAGCCAAGAAGAATGAAAAGGAATCACAATAAAAACATCATGCCCCACATCAAACACACTCCAAACAATACAGAAAATACTCCTACGACAGTCACAGGTACATTCACAGCTTCACCAACCCCTCTAGCACCACATACGTCAACACATACACCGCAAACACAACCAGCCCCGTTAACAAAACCTCAACTGCAAAAACCCACGATAAGAAAGCACCTCCAACAGCAACAACCAACTACACAAACACAAAACTTCGTGCTAGTGAGGGAGGGGGGGGGCTAAAAAACAATTTATGGCTCTCACAGCACAAAAGAAGAGCGTTGATAGAGACGGCGTGATCTTCAGCACTAGCACCTTTCAAGTGTCAAAAACACTGTTGATGTTGCGAATATCTATAGGGACATTTAAAAACATTAGGGAGAGCTTCCTTCAAGACGTAGGAATCCCTAATATAAAATCCCCGAGGGAACTAGAGTAGCCCAAACAAGTTATGAACGTTGAATTTTTATATTAATGCAAAGCTGTCAATTAATAGTAATTCCACTCACAAACGCAATTGTAATTGTATTTGCACACGACATGGAAGTTTCCAGTTCTTTGTATTCTGTACAAACAATCTTCTCAAACAATCTTCTCAAACAATCTTCTACCCTAGACTGATAGTCTATGTATTAATTAAGATATATTACTTGTAATGACATTCTTTAATCAACTCTAGCAGGAACTTTTCGACTAGCTATTTGAAATGAATTTGAAGATTGAGCAAACTTGTGACTTCATTTGGATCCTCCTTGCTTTTGCGAGCAGCAGAAACAAGCTGTATTATCATCTTAAACACAAGCATTTTAATATTGGTTTCAAATTTTAGCACAAGCCCAGCAATATCGGGAATGGGGTCAAGTCGAATGCATAGGTTTTTGTGATCAACTGGTACTTAATTTATCGACCCGGAAAGAGATGAACGACTAAGTCGTTCTCGGCAGAATTTGAACTCAAAACTTATGGACGGGTGAAGTCCCGCTAAGCATTTTCACCCGGCATGTTAAGGATTCTTCCAGCTCACCACCTTCACAAACATTTTTAGTATTATAACAGAAGAAGGCGGTGATCTGGCAGAATCGCTAGCACACTGGGCGAGATGCGTAGCGACATTTCGTCCGTCTTCACGTTCTGATTTCACATCCTGCCGAGGTTGACTTTCTCTTTCACCCTTTTAGTGTCGATGAAATAAGTATCTGTTGAACACTGGGATCGATGTAATCGACATGATACGTTCTCTGAAATTGCTGGCCTTGCGCCAAAATTCGAAACAGGAGAGAAACAGCTTGAATACAGGAAATGTAATTCTTTATAACGATTTGCTTAAAGCAAAATAGCTTCTAAATAATATTCAAAAGGGAATCAGTCATAGGAAATTTCCTACGAGAAGTTTCTAACGTTATCTCATTTTTTTTGTTTTCATTACCGATTTTTGCTTGAGTCTTTTACTTATCTTTCTTTTGACGCTTCTCTGGGTGTTTTATGGATTTCTGACAGCATTTTGAAAGTTAAGGTTTTCGCTATACATACATACATACATACATACATACATACATACATACATACATGCATACATACTCACGCACATACACGCACAGGCACACATACACACATATATACTCTATTACTCGCTTTCTTACTATATTCTTTTGTATTCTTTCTTAATTGTCTTATTTCTTTTAATATGGTAGAATTTTCTAATATTCGTATGTGAATGAGAACGCTCGGCAATCATGCTTTCGTAAATAATTGTTTCAGATATCTATGTATTCGTGAGCATACGCTCGCATATGCATACGAACTCTCTCGCTGAAATCTCTTACCTTCTGAACCAGCGGTACATCCAGAATGTGAAAGCAGACGATAGAAAGAAAAGTGACAGAAAGAGTAAGAGAAAGAGAAGGAAACACATTGACATAGAGAGTGAGACGTTGTGGCATTCACTTTGAGCATAGTTAAACAGAGAGCTTTGCTCCGGAACACGGCGTGCTGCACGTCTAGGAATTGTACCAACGTCATTATGATAGTCAACCCAACTACCTAACTGAATCTACACGCGCGCGCATACACACACACACGCACAAACACAAACACACACATTCACAAACACAAACACACACACATACGCAAGCAAGCACACACACAAATATATATAGGGGTTGGATTAAATAGTGGAAACACCTTAAAATTTCAAACAAATTTATTTTAATATGGAGTAGGACCGCATTTGACAGTAACTACATCTTCAATTCTACCTAGGTATCGACTAATTTTTAACATCTATACTTTGTAATGCATATTATGTCTATCCGTTGCCGTAAAAGGCAAAACATTTAACGAAAAGTTCCGTAATAGAATAACGACATGTGTCAGCGTGTATGATAGACTCTTTGTACCCCTGCCGCAAGAGGCATCCAACGTTGGTAAATCTCTGCAAAACAGTGTAGGTCACTATCAGAAATGAAAAGCCAGATTTGTGCTAGGCATTTTTTGAGAGAAGAATCAAACTACGGCAATACTTAGAATAGAATAGCAGCCATTATTTATGAATGTATGGGCACACACAGACACACAGACAACACACACACACACACACACACACACACACACACACACACACACACACACACACACACACACACACACACA
>JAOPJW010009180.1:16348642-16361247 GCA_027122535.1 Octopus maya | reverse complement strand
TAATGAGAGATAAACACAAACACATACAAACACGCACACACACACACACATACACACACACACACACACGCATACACACATACACACACATACAAAAAGACACATTTATACAGCATTCTTATCTCTGTTTCCGCTTTCCAAATCCACTCACAAGACATTAGTCGGCCCTGGGCTATATAAAGAATGCAACGTTCCCAAGAAAATCCTCCAGACACCCGAAGAAATATAGTCGCACCCTTCCAATCGAGACATAGACGGGGACTTAGGCCTCATCGAATCAGGAACTGAACTTTTAGCATCCAGACTGATCTATTGGAATATTTTGGGGGTACCACTGCAAATCAACTGTATTTAGGGAACGACATGAGGTATTTGAAGCATACTTTGAATGCAAACTCAAAGCAGTTTTACTGCACAATTGAAATCAGTATCCATGTCTGCTTATTGCATATTCTGCACAGATGAAGGTTGAATATGAAAACGTCAAAAGCTTTCTTCAGAAAGTAGACTCTGCGGGTTATAAGTTGGTTGTTTGTAGTGATCTTAAGGTGCTTGCTTTCTTGCTTCGATTACAGAATGGATACACAAAATAGTCGCGCTTTCTTTGCCCGTGTGACTGCAAAGCTGATTATGAACCTAACCACGAGGTTGAGTGGCCCCTGCGAAGTGACATGCAGCCAAGAAAGAAAAATGGTATGAGACAATGTTTTGTAGAGGCTGCCAATGTTTTGTTACCTCCATTTCACATAAAACTGGGTTTTGTTAAGCAGTGTGCGAAGGCTTTATATCACGGTGGACTAGCCTCTCATGAAATTCATTTACTCTTTCCTAAGATATTTGAGGCAAAAGTTAAGGGTGACATTTTTACTGGACCGCAAAGAAACAGTATGTTGAAATCAGAGGTACTTGATAAGGTACTGTGTGATGTCGAAAGGGAGGCATGGTGTGCATATGATGGCATAGTCCTAGTGTTTTTCTATGTAACAACATAGATCTCAACTACCAAGCAGCCGGTGGCTTATTGCGACTTTTAAGCAGCTGGTGTCTTTTTTGTGTTCACGTTCAGATTTCTTTCATGAAAACGTAGGGAAGTTAGTGAGGAACATAGGGAAAGATTTCACTAGGACATTGCTGTAATGGAGAAGAAATACCAAGGAAGATGGGACACTACCATGATGGGAGACTATATATGGTCACTTGCTCATTAAGATAAAGGAGCTCACAATAGGAAAACACGATCATTAATGCATTTGTAGTGTACTCTAATCATATGCCTATTTAAATTTTCTGTTCAGCTTAACATGCAAAAAATGATTACAAAATGATTCTTGATTGATATTACAACACAATGTGAAAAAGGTAAATAAATACTACCCCGACTAAGTACGCTTTTCTACTAATATAAAAGCCTGATTATATCTTAAAATATTGATGGTAGGCAAATCTAGGGGTATTAATTTGAAATCAGAAAAAAACACCAAAGAACACTGAAAAACTTTAGAAAAGCAAAACTGGTGATATACAGCGTAGTCGTATCTGTGCATGATCAATTTTTTTCCGGTCTGTGGACTTGCGGACTTGCGGAATACTTGTTTTATTTTCTGTACCGTATATTACGGCTGCCACAAACAAAGAGATATTTTAAAGGCAGTTTTATACTTGGATTCGCGTTGCTCGTTCAAATTACCTCTTTTTGAGTGCAATGCAGTTATGCATTATTGAATGGAATGAATTTATGCATTATTAGGGCTCCCTTGTGAATATCTTGTGGTGTGTTTACGTGTATTCTTCTGTCGTGGTTTGGTGAGTATCGTTTATACATTTTTGTTTTGTTCTTCCGACAAAAATAGTGCTTCAAGCTTTCTGTATATATTTGCAAAATTTTTTCCAGTTTGTTTACAGGCTTCAGTGTTTTCCATTTATATCGCAGTTTTTGCTGGTGGTGATGCATCTTGTATTTTGCCTTATTTGCCACTGTGGTTGTCGTTGTTGTTGTTGCTGTTGTTGTTGTTGCTCTTCTTCTTCTTCTTCTCCCCCTCCTCCTCTTCCTCCTCCTCCTCCTTCGTGTTAGTAACTATAGTGGTGGTAGTATTGATTTCACGTTCTTTTGTCTTTGTGCTGTTTTGTTTATGTTGTCATTAGAATCATTAATCATACATATTCCGTTTACTACAGCAGGGAGTGGTGGAAAACCATTCCTCTAATGGCTCTTCCAAATGCCATCCCCACCCTCGTTTTGAAAAACTGTACTGCATTTTTAAAAAAAATGTATGTAATTGTGTCATTAAAAGCTACAGAATACACCCTCGAAGGGTCGGAAACTTCGCAAAACTCATTAATCTCAGAGTATGCTGGATGGCTTAATAATAAAATGGTAAAGTAAAAGCCAAAACAAACATTTGTTGAAGACTACAATTCGATGACAATTATCAGCTCGAAACCGACGTTTTCGCTTCCCAAAACAAAAACACCCTCACCGACAACAAAATAACAACAACAACAACAATAACAGTATTAATTGTAGTAATTATAATAATACATTGCTAATATTGGAAAGCTACTGAGGATATATGTGGAAGAAAATCCTGAGCTTTGTAAAAAAATGCAATTAAAAAAAGAAACAGAGAGCCTAATTGTAGTAGCTATGATCAAGGGATAAAAACAAGTAATTAGAGAAGAAATATATATTGAGACAATGTGTCAGAAAAATGTAGAACCTGTGGAACTTGGAACGAGACAGTGGCACAAATTGTGACAGAAGACCACAAGTTGGCACTGGAAGGATATAAAAAATGGAAGCACGACTAAGTTGGAAAACTTTACCAGAAATTTGGATTTGAAGCTGGAAACAATTGCCGAGTAGAAAGTGTATTGCAGTACTGGAGAAATGTAAGATTTTCTGAGACTTCCGTATTCAAACGGATGAGAAGTAAGAGATTCATAGACCGGACATAACAATTATAGATACGGAAGGGCGAAGTTGCTTACTAATCGACCTATCATACCCGTTTGATTCCAGGATCGTAAAGAAAAAGGACGAAAAAATAAAATTAATACAAAGTCAATTATCTGGCACTTTCTATTCGCATTACCTACCACTACGAATTCTTTCCTTGGTACATGCTCATACCAGTTCTCTGTTACTTCATATTGGTATTTACGACATAAGAGCCAATGAAGTTACACACACACTTTACCCTAGCGGCGCTTGTATTCTTTTTGTGCAAGGCTCTCACATCCACTTACCAAGTTGGTCACATTTTCCACACTCTTTCCACAGAGTCTGCATTTCCGGGTGGCAAAAGTTTTATAGGTGTTATACTTCACTGAATTGGTAACGAGAGCCTGGTCTTGTGTAGCAATGATCAGGCTTTCCGTAGTACGCTTTTTGATATTATTATTATTATTATTAGTAGTAGTAGTAGTAGTAGTAGTAGTAGTAGTAGTAGTAGTAGTAGTAGTAGTAGTAGTAGTAGTAGTATTGAGACCGTTGGTTTAACGGAATGGTTAATGTGTTGTATTAAATGCTTGGCAGTATCTATCCTGGTGCTTTATGTTACCAGCCAGAGTCAGCTTTGGTCTTCCATGTACTGAGACTAATGGAATCAAATTCCCCATGCACGCAATATCACTCGTCCTGCGCCAAAATCAGAAATCATTATTATTATTGAATGTCGTAGTGAGTGAACGTATTTGAGCACAAGCTCAGTCTTTTATCTCTCTTCGTAGATTACTCAATGAAACATTCATTTGAAATATTTAGCAAATACGATATGTACACATTGTGGGGATGAGTTCCACAATAACTGTGGTACATAAAAGGATTTTTCTGTCCGAACATACTTCTTCAAATGTTTGATTACATTTTCAAAGTTGCCACCAGACGAAAATAGAAAAAAAAGTGAGAGAGAGAGAAACAAAAAGAAAAGAAAAACCGAAACATGAAATTATCACATAAATGCACAGAATAAAATCACAGAGAAAAAGCTATCTGCAGAGTGATTTCTATACGATAAAAAATAATCACCTTTGACAGAGAGCAGAATTGTTTTAGACAGTTTTCATAACACATTTAACGATAATAAGTGCACTCACGCACAGACAAATAGATTGCAACAAAAAGTTGTTGACAATGGCAATAATGCTAGCAGAGTCAATTTCAGCATCATTGTTATCTAAAGAGAGAATTTAGATATGGCTAGGTTTCCAGACAAGAACGTTGTCTCCTCACACCCCATTCCATGTGAAACTGCTTGGCACTATCACTCAAGTGAAGAGATTGTAAACTGCCGTATCAGCGCTTTAAAACACACATTGTGGATATCAATTTGACAGCAATCGGTAGTTGGGGAAGATATATCGGAGGCGAAATTCTCTGTACTGAATATGCTTGAATCCACTGGTCAGTCAGTCTAGTTTTTAGGACAAAAATTGCAGCCAAAAAGAGGCAGAAGTAGCTAGGCAGACATTCGCCCATAAACTTGTACCCCAGTATTTGAAGCACAGAAATACAAAGTTAACGTTCAGTGGTATTAGTAGCGACGTTGATGCCCGAATGGTGGCCATCTTTGTATTACAGAAACCGAGGGTGGTCAGCACGTAGATGACGAAAGGTGAAATGTGATTAGGAAGGGGAAAAAATGGTGTTTTAACTTCTTATGTCATCTCAGTTTTACAGAACTATAACAGAACGGTACGCCATTATATAGAAAGATAAGAGCAATGAGACTGGGAGTGCAAGGCGAACCACTCTTCTTATACTTGTGCAAGTAAGATTCACTTGTAAGTTTTCAGCACCGAGGAGTTAGAAAAAGAAAGAATGAAATACTCAAAGAAGCAAAGGGGTTAGCAGTAGGGAAAACAACATTTCAAGGGTTGTATTTCCAATAATTACAAAGCTTCGTACTGGGTGTTTGTTAGCTCAGTGCCTTTCTGGATACCAGCGACCAGATACTTAATTCTTTTACTGTAGCAACAAAGAAAGTCATCCCGTCGTCCTTCAACGACGGTGAGATTGTGGCTGTAGAGGACTATCAAAAGTGGCAGTAAGTAAAACGCGGACTTACAATATATATGTGTGTGTGTGTGTGTATGTGTGTGTGTGTGTGTGTGTGTGTGTGTGTGTGTGTGTGTGTGTGTGTATATATAGAGAGAGAGAGAAAGTCAGTCAAACTTAAAAACGTGTAAAACGGAAGAAGGCATCGGTCGTCCACCAGAGGATAATGGACTCTAAGGAGTTGGTCACCAACTGATTAATTAGTGGAATCAGAGAATTACGAGAATTCCCCTGCAGCAAGTGTGTGAATCAGGTTTTGAGTCAAAAGGTCTTTCTTCCTTTCGTTCTACATAATTTAGTAGGTTTGATATGGTCATAGGCTTGCTTTTTACAAAGTCACTGAGAGAGAGAGAGAGAGAGAGAGAGAGAGAGAGAGAAAGAGAGAGAGAGAGGGGAGAGAGAGAGAGAATGAGTGAGAGCGAATGAGTGAGAGCGAATGAGTGATAGAGAGCACGCGATGAATTCAATGCAAACAAAAACACAATTTAATTCTTCGCTTGTAGCTGTTCTTTCTTTTTAATTATCACTTTCCTGTGCTCTCCTGAGTGACGGAACGAAACTGTGATCATAACAGTTTATTGATAGGAAAATAATCAATAAATGCTGGAAAGGATAGAGATGTTGAACGCAGGATATGAGCAAGTATCTTGATTTGTAAATTGAGAAATATTCGTTTAATTTTTTAAAAGAAACTTAATTTTAATATTTGGGGAAAGGAAAAGCTATGTTGCTTTCAAATGGCAAATTATTGCTGTAAACTTCGCGCGATCGATTACATAAAATTTGAAGCAATCAAAAGTGCACGAATCAAAGATGAAGAGAGCCAAAGTGATATAATCAAAATAAAAGATACTTGACAGTGAAATAATTACTTATTAAAATAACTTGCACAAAAGATACTTCAATAAGTGGTTCACTCATATATTCAATGATTAGAAAACTCATAAGCAGTATCCTCTTACTTCGTCTCTTCTAGAATCTGTGATACATATATCGTATTTTTGACGCTGGAATTAACTAAAGTTTTCGCGTGTAGCATAGGAAATTACATTGACACGTATAATTAATGAAATTCTACTGTTTCATAATAATATGCATTAACTATTTTTTTCAGAGTTCTTTTTGAGATCGATGTGATATATTTCGTTTTCATCGAAGTTACAAGATGACAGCATATGATCCATTCGATAGTATTGATTACATTAAAGAATAGGTCTAATTTACTTAAAGCAAATCAATTTCAAGTTATGACATTGCTTTTAAGTATTATTATTTGATGTTTAGTCGTAAGATATCGGTACTCTGAATAAACAAAGTAATCGTAATTTAATTACAGTCATTCTTCGGTTCATGGATTATAAGGAATTGCACGAAACTAATAAACGAAAAGCAGTAATAATTCTACGAAGAAAAAGGAATATTCAGAATTATTGCTTAAGCTTACTGTTGAATTTATATAATTTTTGTTCTATTAGAAGTTCTTTAAGCATATTGCAGATAATCCCTATCCGGAATTAATAAACCGTGTGAGTTCCTTAGACATGGTAGTTTTTTCCTTGTTAGCTGAATGAAGTCTGTTCTTATTTAAAATCTACAAACTAACAAAATGTTCTTCAGTTATAAAATGTCGTTGCATACGATGCTGAAATTACTTAGAGAACATAGATAGATTTCGGCCAGTATAGGCCCCGGGCATGTCTAACTTAACAGATCATAATTCACACCTCAGTCCTATATGGGACACCATGGCCCACTCTATCAAAGAGTTATTGATGGAAACATATTCGGGTGTAGAAGGTTGGTCCGGGATTTTTTTTTTTTTTTTTTTTTTTTTTGAGAAATTTGTCCAGAAAACTTTTGAATGTTATGGGTTATGTTTCCGTTTTGATGTATTTTAGTATAATATTAAAGAGAGCTGGATCGATTTCAGGTAAATTAGCTGTGTCGTAGTTTTGTTATGTGTCTTGAGTTCGATTTTTGTAGTGGGTGGATAGCACGAGGCTAAGTGTTAAGTGGATTTTATGCCGACATGATTTGTACTATATTGATGAAATATTTTCCACATCACACAAACGATGCAGAAAAATTACAAAGTATTATTATTGTGGTTGTTGTTTAGTCCGGATTCAACTCTGATCAAGCCAAGCTCTATTAGAAATTATTCCAGCCGTAAAGACCCTTCCTTTTCGTTTTGTGAAAGACTACACTTCTCAGTATGTGATTTCTTTACTTAAGATAGTACGACATATTTAGCAGCTATTTCAATGAGGTCAGGCTTTTGATAAAATTATATTTGTTTCATAAAACGAAAACAAAAACAGTTCAATGTCTGAATTCGAGAAACGTGAGCATTTTAAATATTTATTAGAATTGAAGAAAAAGGGTGCAGTGAATTTTTGTCAGACTGACAGTTGTATTTTTTACTTATGATTGACACCAGTAAGAATTTCTAGTAGAATCTAAGAATTCATTAACTCCATCTCTTCACCATTTATGCAGTTTGCTAACATTTCCGTGATGATATTCATTATACATTTCGATTGCTAGATCAGAAGGCTAATATTAGTGACGAGTAAGATGTCTTACTGCCTACTGTTAAGTTCTGATTTCAAACTCTGCTGAAGATGTCTCTGATTGTCAGCCAATAAAATAATGGGCCAGTTAAGTACTGGTGCCGATATAATCTACTATAACCAATTCAAAATATGTGATCTTGGGTTTGTATTAGAAATCGATATTAATTTGTATCGATGTGGTAGAAATACATGACAAATATTGTAGCGGCCAAAAATGCAGTGCAGCATTTAGCTGGCATACTCTCTGAGTTCTAGAGCCTGCAAATTTAACATTTTTATCCATTGGCAAAATATGCACCAGTCGACTATACCTAGCCACCATATTTAAAGTTATGCAACCTTTAAAGTAATTATTACGTAGTGGATTTGCAGAAACATTAATACGTCAAAGTGCATCGTGGTATTTCGTTATTAGCTCTTTAATGTTCTAGTTCAGCTCCCATCGAGATCAACTCTAACTTTTATTGTCAGTAAAATTAAATATCTGGGAAGTGCTTGGGTCGATTTAATAGACTAATCTCATCCCCCAGAATGTGAAATCTTGAGCCTAAGTTTAAAAACTTTGAGAAGGTTAGTTGGGAAAGGAAACATGTCTACTGATCGCAACTTCTGGAAAATCACACTTAACGCCATCTAATATGTAAATTCTATATTCTTGTTTTAAGCTCCAATCCTGCAAGTGTCGGGTGAGATTTTTCTTTGAAGAACGTCGGCAAAAACGTTTCTATCCTATTGGCTGATTCGATCTATCAGTTGCTTCTATGAAATAGTTATCTCCAGAATTTCACATGCGACTAAAACAAAATAAGTATTGGAGAAATGAATGTCGTCAATACAGACGTCATAAAACCTAACGTATCCGAACTCTTAACTATAAAGTCATATGATTTCGTCAGTATAAAGTCATACGATTTCGTCACCCTAGACTGGTGCTTCATTTATCAATCTCGGAAGTATGAAAGGTAAATATGACCTCGGTAATATTTATTTAAACGCAGTACACAAGCAATTGGAATAAATACCACAATCTTTATCAGTTATAAATAAGATGAGAAGAGATTGTTCAAGATATGTAGAATTAGTAGCGAAAAAATTATAACTGAACTAAAATGTATGGTTTATAATGTGTTGCAACATTGAATCTCTGCAGTGCCGTCGTGAACGGTATATCATTTGCACAGTGTTAAGAATATACCACCGGCATTGTCAAAAACATCTTAACAATAGATTTAGAATTTATTCAAGGCTGGGTCCACGTGCTACAGAATTAAGTCTCACAACACTGCAACAATTTCTTTACCATAACAGGCCCTATTCTATTTCACAATCTCAGAAAAGAAATCAAAGAAGAAAAAGATTCCATCACATTCAAATGAAACCTGGACAAATTTCTGCAAGGAATACCAGATGAACCACCTATACATGGATGCAGCTCAATCAACAACCCCTGCTTGAAAGTGACTTTAAAATTGCTCGACAGATCTTATGAGGTAGTGCTATTAAGTTAGACATTAATCTTTGGCCGAAAGATATCTAAATTATCTAAGTTATTATCTAGATTTTATGTATGTATGTTGCTGTTCAGTTTTATTTCAAGATTTCTTGCAAAAAAAAAAAAAGGAGAGCCGGTTTCTAACCTAGATTCAAGGAACTTCATTGGAATTTCAACATCATTGGAATTTCCTTGGAATTTCAGCATCAACAATAGGGTATTTTTGTTGTTGTTTTTTTTTTTTTTGGCATGTATGTATGTATGTATCCGATATTCTGTTACAAAATAATATAAGTGTGTAATATATAACTATGCAACAGTGCAATATCGCAAAATGTACATTTAGAATGCTGAATTATATATTTTAAGGCATCTCAGCGAATGGTGTAGAATTTTTTGCCAATGTACTGTGCTTCTTTTCTAATTGAAATAATTCTTTTGTCGTTTCTGAAGAATTGGGATTTACGATCTTTTCTTCAAAATAAATTGCATTTGAAATTATCATTCCATATTATTAAAAATTTTTATGATGAAGATTAAAATAAAAGTATGCATGCTATGATATAAAGTTACGTATAAAAACAGGTTTAAGCTGGAAAATCATGTATTTCTAAATTTTATTGTGTACTCTGTGATTTCAAATCATTCTCAAGTCAGCTATGTCTTTGTTCATACCGGGACTCGTAAAAGCTAAACGATAACCAACCCATCGTAAATATAGCTATAAAATACTACATTGTATTTCTGACAATGAAAGTCTCTTGAAGGAGCTGGTATACGTTACCAAAGTAATAGCTGATAATGATATAGAAAAGACACGTAACAGAAAACTTGTTTAAAACCCAATATAACATAAAAATGCTTCAATTACAGGACTTAAAAAGCAGCGTCACTTGTTTGTCAGTATATATTTAGTGTTTTAATAGTTAATACTAAACTCAAATAAACCATATCTGCAAATGTGAAAGCGCAAATCGACCGTGGTAAAAATTGTAATTTCAATGGAAGTTAAATGCAAAAGAAACTGATCGGTCAGTCAATACCATGAACAAGGGAGAGAAAGCAATTCCTTTTTCATATACAAGAAAATTTTATTTAAAGTCTTTCATTCAGATTCACGTTTCAGACACATTGAATATAACAAGCATATTAATATAACAAACCATATTGATGTAATATAACAAGAATACGGAAAGCCCAACACGAATATACTTACCAGACCGCGTTCTACTCGCATTGTAAATCAAATTTTCTCACTTATTTTGTCATTGAACGGACCAGTTTTATGCAGATAATAAAGGGAAATATTTTCTGTCCGGGGATTTGATAATGTTACTGAAATGAAAGGATTACGTGTAAAATCTCGTTCTTGAGTGGATTTATATACTCTCGATCGAGAAAAGCACTTATCTTCACGCTAGATCTAAAGGAAATCATAGAAGAATGAGAGCTATCACTTGCTTTATATGTGATAAACGATGTGATTCAGTCCGTAAATACAAATACTTTTGCACTCAAACAGTTATACATTTAAGCGTCAGGCACTTAATCTTGGTGAGAGAAACTCGACGAAGACATCACCAATACACGTTGTATAACTGGATTTCTTGACTGCATCTAAATAACCCATTTCTTTCAGTGAACTGATGGTACCTTACAGATTTGGTAGTTTACATAACATACTATGGTCATTTTGCTTATTACGATGGTGAAATCTTTCTTTGAAGGTCAAATCTGGAACTTGAACTTCAATTAAACCTCTTGAAATTATTATAGCACTTTAACCATAATCCCTCTATGGCCTCACCGTATATTCACATATTTTCTCTCCTTTTAACACAGGCACTCCTCTAATTTAGCCATGTCGCTTAAATATATTAATTAGATAAATTAATTTACTCTTTACTAAATCATATCTCGCTTCCACGTTTCATCTTTCATTACTATTTTGTTTCAAACATATTTCAATTTAAATTATCAATCCCTTTAGAGTAATATAAATTATACATTGATTCATTTTCCTTCAACCATTTGCAATCGAGTGTGATTTCATTATCTCTGAAATATTCATATTGTCCCATTTATTGTTTTCTCATTATTTAATTTAAGCGATAGCTAAGAGCTTCCAGCTAAGTGAAATAAAAGTTTTGATGCGTTCGAAAGTTGTAGATTTTGACCATGTTTTCTCCGCCTGAAGAATTGGAATGCACATATAGTGCATATATATATGTATGTATGTATGTATGTATGTATGTATGTATTCATGTATGTATGTATATGTATATATGTATGTATATATATATATGCACTATATGTGCAAGTGAATATATATATATATATACATACGTGTGTGTGTGTGTGTGTGTGTGTGTGTGTGTGTGTGTGTGTGTGTGTGTGCGTGCGTGCAGGCTGCCAGCACGTCGGGGTTTGGATGAAACAGAATTTATCATATTTGACATCTCTGACAATAGGTTAAGAAATCATTGCCTTAAGAATTTTGATTTCTGATTGTAAAGAATTTTAAGCTTCCTATCGCTCATTTAAGTAGAAAACGTAATATGTTGTTTAGTTCCAGAGCATTCTGCTTTAGTCATTCGACAGTTTCGTCGAGTATGGAAGATTTAATTCTACATTATTGCAGATGTATAGTCACCCACTTTTCCAGACAATAGGCATAATTTAAAGGAGATCTTCCATGCGGTTTCTAATGAGTCGTCTGACTACACTGAACTGCCATCTTTTGCTTGAATACAATATGGTTATTGATAGCATGATCGCCCCTCAAACGATAACTAGGTAGTTCGAATCCCATCGATTGGTCTGTTTCTCACTTTTGTTTTCGAAGAGATTTTTATATCTAAATATCATAAGATACATTTTATATTTTCTTATGGCTTATGTTTTTTATTGTTTCATAACAATTACCGCTTAACGTTGGAGACTTGGTTTTTATTTTTATTTCTTTCACAATGTATGAGATGTGTTTTTTGATTTTCTTCTACGTTGTGCACTTGCTTTCTGCTTCTGTAGGAAAAGGATCATACTATGATGAAAAGATGGACTGTTACTTTATTATTTTATATTTTAGATTCATATAATTTAATTTGGGTAACAATCAAACATTGATTACATTTAGTCTACTGTCTGCCAGAAGTTCGCGTACAAATACGAACTAATTAACGATACAGAAGCACCAGATGTATAATATTATTAGATTACCAATGCTACCTACAAATTTGTAAAGAAAATCACGCGAAGACTGTGAAGTGATGAACGCTAAGATTTGAAGTTTAGCATTACCATTGGATATTTTAGAATATAACTGTTAGGTTAAGGTAGTGGGTTGGCAGAACTGATGCAGTGCCGGACAAAATGATTAGCAGCATTTCTTACGTCCTGAGCTCAAATTTTGCCGATGTCGACTTTGCCTTGATAAAATAGTACCAGTTAAGTATTAGGGTCAATGTAATCGACTAACTAC
>JAOPJW010009180.1:16011948-16024806 GCA_027122535.1 Octopus maya | reverse complement strand
TGTAGCTGATCGAATGATCAAGTAAATGTTCTTTTCTCTTTTTGTAAGATGCATGTTCAATATGAAGATAGAGTGTGTTATGTGGATTAGAAAAGATTCAGAGCATTTTGTATCTCATAAGTATATATAGTATTTGAGTTTTCTATATTTGTAAACTAATATTTCAATAACTGTAGACAAATGTTTTTATGGCGATTGATCCGAGAGCGTAGTTTTATGTTTTGTTTATTTCCGTTCTTTGCTAAATAAAAAGTATATTGATTTATTTTATTGGATTCTGTGAACGTTGGTCTGTGTGAGTTGGCTAACTTTATTGGGTGTAACGTATAGTAGAAAGTGAAAATCTCTCGAGACACCAGGGGAGGCTTTTCTATTGATTTAGAGTTCAATTTGATATTTATAATGATGACTTGAAGCTGAGGAATGAATTGTATATACGTGCAATATGCGCATGACCTTAAAGATCTTAACCTATGACATGGGGGAACCGATGTTCGTGGAACTTTGAGCTGAGATATGGAAATGGTATGTCTTCTTGTACACAAACAGATGGTCCATCATTGCTGAGTATTGTTTTATATATATGCGAAGTAAATTTGGTTAAATATAGTTCCCTCTTTTATAAAATAAATGTAATTATTTGATAACTATTATATATGTTTGAAAGTTTTGCTATAGACTATATCCAAGTATATAATAATTGAACGATCTTTTAAATATATCACGCTATATTTTTACTCATGCCAAATGAATCTTCATTGAGTTATCAGTTCATCACATGGACGTGTATCGTTTATTCAGTTTTATATTTTTAACTCTATCTAACGACGAAAGCTGTAAATGGCTTCCGTCTTTTCTCACATAATGACTTTTCGTAACGTCAGCTGATACGACTTTTCGCCTATCTTTAATCATCAGTAGAATTCCATTATTTCATAATTATACATCGTCTAACTAGATATCAGCTTCATTTATTCTGGCATTGATATAAATAATTTCTTCAAGAATAACTTTTTGCATCATTCACCTTCAATGATATCCAAATTATTTTGATTGGAAATTATATTTTTGTTCTGATTTTTTTTATTGCATTTCTGTTACAATGGCGAATATCCTGAAATAATTGAATCCTAATATTAAACAAACCTACTCAGAGACGAAGTATATGTCTCAACATTATATTAAGTTTTCAGGCATGTTTAGAAAATTTCCTTATTTCTTCGCTTCAATCAAAGTTTCAAAATTACTCATATCCTAGAATTATCTAATTTCTCTTCTGTACGAAGAGAAATAACAAATCTTGAAATTAAGTTTTATTTTTTAGATGATGAAAATGTGTGCAGCTTTATTTTAAAATGACATGTCTACTAATACTATCTTACTTTTCTATTCATAGGAACATCTTCCCAGAATAATCATTATGTCCAATGTTGGATATGGTCTTAGCTTGGTTTCACTGGTAATAGCATGTTTTATAATGTTTTATTTCAGGTAAAGTATATATCACAATGAACTCGTTCATTATTTTTTTATGCATAGCTATATTTAACAAGTATTTGTTTTATAAAGCATATTCAAAATATTGTAGCTGACCTAGTCGAGATATTACCGAGATATTGGCTGAAACGTAAACAGTTACCCCATAATCGAGATACACTATCTATGTATCTAACAAATTTTAACCTTCTTTGTTCAATTCTCCAAGGTTCTAATATACACCATTAATAGGTAACTGTAACTAAAGCAATATTTGACGCGCTGAATACTTACAGGAAGTTAATGGCTTCGGTTGAATTGAATAAAATATTGCTCACTGATTTACTCGACAGAAGTATATATATTGATTGGTTAGTTGGCTGTGCGAATTTTATACAACATGAACTCAGTTCAAAGTATTTTGTGTGATTTACTACGATCCTTAGCATTTATACCCTCTGCGCAGGAGAGCGTCTCACTTTAATGTTATCATATACAGACATTCTAACTTGGAGGTCCCTCAGATTTGCGGACGATGATATCCCTTCAAGTGATGCGGCAGATTTTTCTACAAGTCGGATAATGAACCGATGAGCACGCCTTACTCGGTGCTCATAGAGCCATTGATGACACCATGTCGCGCCAGTTTCACAAGCATGATAGCAGAGTGTCCGCTATTCGCTTCAATCGGCAGCAAGTTTTACTATATCCGTAAGAAGAACGTTGCATTTCCGCAGGATGGTAGCAATTTGATCTTTGTATTTCTTCCTCTGTCTTCCAACAGATTGTTGACCTTCGGTCAGTTCCTCATTGAATACAGTATGGGGAAGACGGAAAGGGTGCATCTTGATGAGATGGCTAGTCCAGCGAAATTGACGCTTGTAAATTAGAAATTTGATGATGAAGGAGTTGCAGCGTTCCAAGATGGTTCGATATGGAACCCTGTCTTCTCTCGAAACGCCTAGGATGCGTTGGAGGCACCTGATGTGAATGAATTCAAGAATTTGGTGAATGTTGTGATTGAAACCGATGTGTTTCCGACAACGTCATTTTCAAATTCATGTTTAAAGAAACACCTCATAGATACACAGCTGATCTTTCAGGTTTCCGCTCACCTATCTTAATATTTGCTTGCTGAGAGTATTAAGGATATTAGATCGTTCAATGAGAAGCAACGTAAATTACACCACTTCTGATATTTCTGATCAGCTCCTGGCTTTAAAATGTTACAGCTTTAAAATATTGTCATCAGCGCAGATATGGTTACCTGGTTATATTTATCTTACCTTACATTTATAATTAACATGTCATGAATCAGGGATTCAACACACCTTCAGTCTAATTCATCCACTTTGCCTGCTAACTATTCTACTCCTAAAAGATCATTATATATTAGGAAAAAAAGATTTAGTTTGGTTGATTCTGTTACAGAAAGTAACGCCATAAATTAATCGTATTATTTATTTGCGTGGAGTTTCATGCAAATTCTCAACACGGTAGCAGAATCCACTGATTGACATTAGCTAATATTTAGAAATGTTGATGTTAATCATTTCAATCTCAAATCACACAATTTTGACAATTTATTTGAAATATAAACTGATATTTTTTGGTCTGCAAGTTTGAAAAGAAAACAATAATTATTAAAATTGAAAATCTAATATATATGAAAACATAATGTAATAATTTTCAGAAATAAGCTATTCACATTTAATAATTTTATAAAGATTTCAATAAATAAAACATCTGAAATGTTCTTCTACCTCCAGAAAACTACGATGCCGAAGAAACACGATTCACGTCAACTTGTTTCTTTCATTCATACTTCGAGCTCTCCTGGCTCTATCCAAAGACAGCATGTTAAAGGAAGGCCTTGCGTTTGCAGCAGATTTACATATAACTGAAGACGGCAAAGTTGAATTCGTTGACGATAAATCGGTAAGATATTTTCGTTTACAAATTTATACGGATGACCATCGTTATACGGTGGTAGACTAACTGTTATAGTAACACATACTTCAGTAGGTTTTCTTTCGTGCAATGTAATAAAAATATAACATTTTCGTATTAATGTTTGAATTAAATATTGATTTGAAATTTCGTCGGCACTTGGCCAGGAATTTCGGGAGATGAGGTAAGTCGATTACATCGACCCCAGTGCTAAAATGATACTTATTTTATCGTACCCGAGAGGATCGACCCGGCGAATTTTGCTAAGCATTTTACCCTGCGTACCAACGATTCTTCCAGCTCGCCGCCTTCTTTTAATTAAATATTTCTTGTAAAATCAGAATGAAAACTACATCAAAGGAGTACCACATGTTAGCATTCTTACTATTCCATTATAAACTTTGTGAGCAGTTTACTGATTTTAGACAGTGACACCATCGTAAATTGATTTATAAAGGAAGCTTGTATATACAGTTGTAATTTCATTCTTGAATAGATTTGATTTGATGGGATAAAATTATGACAAAAGCAATTCGAAAGTTATTAGTTTTGAAGATCGTACAGTTTTACTATCCGAGAAAAATAAATAAAATGATCAGACAAAGGTATTGGTATTCTAACATTTCTAAACATATAAAAATTGAATCTTGGTGTAAGTACGATACAACTGTTTTCATAAATTTGTAACTATTACATAGAAGCTGAAAGTTTTAGTTTATTCAAATGTCAAAATATAGTAGGAGCTTGGATATTCCTTAATAAATCTTTTCTCATGCTATTATTAGCCTGCAAGCTGACAGGATCGTTACCGCGCCTTACAAAATGCTCAGTAGCATTTCTTCTCACTCTTTATGTTCAAATTTCATCAAGGTCGACTTTGCAAATAAGTTACAAATAAGTTACAGTTGAGAAGTGAAGTCAACGAAATGAACTAACCCGCTTCCTCAAAATTATATCCTTTGTGCCTTACTAGAAGCCACGAGTAAAAATTCTTCACCAGCCTGATTTCAATACTATATACTATCTAGTGCAAATATACTTTGCTTGGAATGGCTTTACCTTTCTTCTAATGGCTTTCTTCTTACCTTTTTCCTAATGATTAATTAAGTAATATTTCAATCCGTTGAAATAATAAAACCCAGTTATCAAAGTAGCTTATGAAACATTTAGCACGAAAAGTAAAATTAAACAGATAAATATTCTGCTCAAATGTCGGTTGTGCAGAATAAATCTAGATTTTTCAGGAAATTTCTTTGTAAGTAATTACTGGATCAAATAAGGACTTAATTCCAAGAAAACTAGTGGCAGTCTGCGACGGTAACAATCAATTAGTACAGTCCACAAATTTGCTTGAATCTTGTTGTTTAACAGCATGCGAACTTAATGAAACTCGTGAATATTATGACAGCTGAGTTGCCGTCACATATCCGATGCATTGGTTTCCAATATTTTAAAACCGTTTCAATCACTCTTATTATTCTCCTTGCACTGGGCACAACGGCTCAGCAGTGTTTTAGAGATGTTCTGTATGTAGGCTACAGTGATTAATCTATAAGATAACTTCAGAAAAATAATTGAGGAAAAAATCAATTTGAAGTTAAATTTTATTTTTAATTGAAAGCGCCAAACAAGGAGAAAATCCACTTATTGTAAGGGACTACAAAGGAGTAATTAAGAGGAAGGGAATGAATTTATTTTAAACTTGAATGAGCTCAGGTTGTGGAAAAAGTGAAAACAGTGAGATGAAGAGAGATCCGAAGTCTAGCATTTTGAGGAAGAAAAAAAGCTACGACCGTAGAAAGACTTCCGTATTCATGGAAACACAACAGTATTTTGGATAAAGACAACGTGAGTTTTGAGACCCGCGAGATGGCACAAAGTGTTGTGGAACAAAGGGAGAAAGTTTATGAGAGCACTTTCTGTAGCAATAACAATAGCAAAGACTGAGACATGAGACGTCACGTCCATGTGACAAGGTTTTCAGAGTTGAAAAAAGAAAGGGACCAATCATATTAGAGATTCGCTTCTGAATACGGTCGAGGAGAGCCAAACGACAAGATATTGCACCTGCCCGAGTGTGACAGCAGTGTTCCATACCACGTTCAATTGAGGGCTCATAACGATACAAAATGGCCTAAAATATGAGGTAGTCTTTTGATCTGTACAATTACCCCCACCTCGCAAGAAGCAGACATATTAATTGACTGTACGGAAGAACCTCAAGAATGATCAGGCGAGAAATTAAAACCAAGCAATTTCAAAGACTTTTTGTCTCACTATATGATACCTCAGACCTATAACTCATGAAAACGGAAGTAAGATAGAGATCCTGCTTCCTACTGAAAGACATTGGTTTGTTCTCGCCAGAATTTAAAGTTATTAACCACTTCTCGCCCCATTTTCTAACAGCCTGCACTTAGTTATTAATAGATATTTAATTACAACTTCACCTATAACCTACAAGTTGCTAACTGAAGTTATTCTCTAACTAGAATTTTATTAGCAAAGCATACACATTCGTATTAATTTAAATTAGTCCATCAATATTTCATCGTATTTCCTGTCTTTTGACAGTTGATTACTCTATAATGTTCGAATCAAATAATTGGCAATTATTCTGTAGCGATTTCCAAATGCCACAGAAGATAAGTTTTAATTACCGTCTGAGCATTTCTTATTACAAATTGGAAAGGCAGCAACAAAGTAAACATAAATCAAGTCATTAACTGTTTATCTATTATGTAGTGTGAGGTTTTATATATGCAGGGGTTGGACGAAATAATGGAAACCTAGCATCATAGCATCATAATTTTGAGAAATCAAAAAAAAACCGTCAAAAGTTTGTATATTTTTATGTGTTTTTTTATTTATTATTAGTGTTGCTTAATATGTTTTGCTAAAATTGCTGTTTCTTTTCAGCTATCATCAGCAAAAGGTAATTAAAATTCATTAAAATGACAGATCTGTCAGGCTTTCAAAGAGGTCAAATTGTTGGTGCTCGTATGGCAGGTACTAGCGTAAGGAAAATAGCTGAAATGTATGGTGTATCAAGAAGTACTATCTCGAAAGTAATGACAGCCTTTGAGAAAGAGGGAAGATAGGGATCGTTGGACTCTTACGCGAATTGTTTGAAAGGATTACATAAGTACAGCTCCCAAAATTATTGCAGAGCTTAATGACCACCTCGAGAACCCCGTTTCCACAAAAACTATTCGCCGGGAGCTGCACAAAGCCGGATTTCACGGGAGGGCTGCAATCAGAAAACCACTACTTTCAGAAACAAACATTGCAAAGCATTTAGAGTGGAATAAAAACCTACAAAACTGATCCCTAGAGCAGGGGAAGGTTGTTGTTTTTCTCGGACGAGTAATCCATTACCTTATTTCCAACCACCGGCTGAGTATATGTGGGGGACAGCCAAAAGAAGCATTTTAACCAAACTGCCTTCTTCTAACTGTTAAACATGGAGGGTGATCTGTGTGATGATCTGTGATGATCTGGTGTGGAGGGGAGGGCTATATCTTGGAAATCCACCGGCCTAATGGTTTCCCTTCTTGGCAGAATTAATAGTCAAAACTATTTAAACATTTTATCTGATCAAATTCATCCTATGGTTGCGGAACTATTTCTTTCAGTTGCAGAAGAATCTTTCAGGATGATAATGCACCAATTCACACAGCTAAAATTGTTCTTGAATGGCACGATGAACATTCTAGTGAAGTTGAACATCTTATCTGGCCACCACAGTCCTCAGATCTCAATATTATTGATCATTTATGGTGCATTTAGAAAATCAAGTAAGGAGTAGATATCTTCTGGAGACTGTTTTAGCTGAAGAATGGACAAAAATTCCTTTGAAAACAATTCAAACTTTGTGCGAGTTCATACTTTGTAGAATTCGAGCTGTAATTACTGCCAAAGGCGGTCCTACCCTATTTTAAAATAATTAGTTTGAAATTTTAAGGTGTTTCCATTATTTTTTACAACTCCTGTATATTCGGGCTATTGAGAACAATCATACATAAACTACATCGCTGATCTTACATTCAAATATTGAACAAAATATCTGCAGAGAATCCAACGTTTTTTTTTTTTATTTCATTAACTAAAGAAAATTTAATCTCAGTTAAATTCATAGACAAATGAAAATTACAGAAAATTAGGAACATAAACTGTTAAAACAAATTATGTCTTCTTTTTTAAATGTAATAATAGATGTCAATATCTTATATTAATAAAATACAGTACGATCATAATAAGATATAATTAAAAAGTTAGTAAGGAACAGTGAGAGTTCAGTTAATCAGTACTGATTGGAAATCGTATATGTTTTCTTCTATTAACACATTTTGTAAATTTTCCTTTAAGCACTGGGAATGCAAGCTGTTTTTTACTATCTTTAACTATACAATGCTTACCAACTATATATGGGTATTCATTGAAGGAATGTATCTTCATATTTTAATCTACATCTCTGTATTTGCTGAAAATCCCAAGACGAAATGGTATATCATCTCTGGATGGGGTAAGTATAAATATTTCATTTTCATGCTATTACCTATACATTTCTTTTGATGTGGCACTCACAAAATGCTAAAATCAAGGTTTTATACATACATACATACATACATACATACATACATACATACATACATACATACATACATACATACATGCATACATACATACATACATACATACATACATACATACATGCATATGTAAACAGTCAAATTCCAGGCAAATAAACTTGTTAGATTACGTGGTTACAAATGAAAATTCCAGGGCGCTGAAGTAAATGGAATCTGATATTGAGTCTCAGATTAAATCGTGTGAAATTTTCTGTTTCATTCCGCTGAGTTCGATACACCAAAAACCTGTCATATATGTAAAAAATCGAATATACTCGTAAAAAGTAAAATATACTTGCTAGAAGCGACTATTCACAAGGAATAATACCAACTTCGTAATGTTTTCTTTCCTTCCATCCCCAACAAAATCACGCCTGTAACAATTCACATGGCAGCAAAGGTACGTTTATTTGTAGTATTTGCTAAATGAGAAATCTTGTGCAGTGATTTCATCCCACTAATTGACAGGTCCAGAAATCGTCTCTTCAATTCCGTTCCCAGTCGGCTGAGAGCTGGTCCCTTCCTTCATTAATCTCGACGTTTTCTGCCAATCAGTATCAACCTTTACGTATGACAACATAGAGTAATGTATATCAATCCCAATAAGTGCAATCTCTCTAAATTAGTCAACCATCACCCAATTTTCGCTATGGAATTTAATGACTCGCGATTTCATTCCATTCTTAGTGACCACCAGTACAATTTCGTTCTGTATTTGACGTGATTGGTCTCATCCTCTATTATAAAAAAACAAAGATATCTCTTCAATATCAGCAAAGAGTTTGACATTTTATAACAGAGGAACGCGTAAATGATGTTGTTGACATTCGAGTTCAATTTTTTTAAATATCTTTTGAGAGAGTATTTCTGTCAATCTTATGTAATGCGTATATTGTTGACAGTGTTCCTTCCAACCAACATTTTAAGAACAAGTCCTTCTTCATTGAACGATTTTCAGACACCCTCCCGGCTCTCTAGAATTCCTTCCTTGTTTGTGTCTTCTCTCAGTTGTCTCCTATTATTGAAGCATTCAGAGAATTAAACAACCTAAGAAATGTATTGATATCGTAAAGTTGAGATAATTATTAATGGTCATCGCCAGCTATAGTCAATACAGGAAGAGAAGAAGTCGATAAATGTAAAGCTATTGTTTTGCAAGGAAAAATCTGAAGTTTAGAATGGAATCCATTAATAGTGTACTCACGGTAGTGTAATAGGCCATATTTAAATGCTTTTGAATTACAAATCAATCGTATTACTTACTTGATATAAAGGGAGAGCAAAGAATCAAAAATCTCTTAGCTAACATTGTATAGGAGAATATCTTCATTTCTTTGTTATTCGATATACACCTTTATTAACTTCTCTCGTTATGTTGAAAAGAACACGGAAAATGAAAATTATGGAAGAAAGGATTGCTTTCTATTTAAATTCGGAGGCAAATAATCTGTTAAATGACAATAAACTATATTCGTAAAAAATTTCCTCTTTAGCCAGCCACTGAAAGCATTGACTAGCGATATCACTGAATAACATTCATTGCTAGAAATAAATAGTATTTATTCTTAGTACGTCTCGGCTGATTCGGACGCAAAATATGCCAGTCGCTGTTGTGTACGTCATAGCGTCATAGAATAATCCTCACTTTTATGATGACACATTCGGTTTAATTGGCGTAAAAGTGTCTGGGATGCCGGTGTTTCGATATACTGTGTCTTGTCACCCAGAAGTGCCCGGCCCTTTTGAGCCCAAACAATTTAGTGGTTTTGTTAATACATTCAGCGAACAAACTATTTGCCAAACAGTGCGTATATCTGTCAACCGGTGCCCCAGAATCCCTTGCGCCAATGAGTTGAGTGTGTTATAAATACGTCTTCGTCGTAAAACGGTGATGCTGTTCTCCTATTGTGTATACAACAGCGACTAGCATATTTTCTGCGTTCGAATCTGCCAGAATGGATTAAGAATAAATATGTAAATCGTCGTTTCAGATCTCGCTGTAAACGACGCAAATAACGATTTTTTCATAGAGATGCTATAGTATTTAGATCACTTAACATTAGAAATATGCAATTTCATGATTTCTAATTACAACTGCGCTTCTGTGCAGCTAAACTCCAGCCTGGAAATATATCCAACTTGAATATATTTCATATCACGAAGTACTGAAGATAAGGAAAAGATTTTTTTTTTTTAGCATTATTAAAACATTTATTTAGAACATCAAGAAATTCAGCCTAAATAATTAGGCCAAGGCAACCTTCAAAAGAGAGAGATGTTGACAAACATTAGATATTGACCTTGATATCAAGGAAGTATGTAATAAAGATACTTATAAACACTTAAAGTGGGAAAATAATTTGTACAAGAAAGAAGTTTTGTAAAGAATTAAATCATAATTATATAGAAGGTACAGGTCTTTAAGAAATTTAAAGTAGCTATTGCCTTCCGAATAAATCATCACTTAAAGAACATAAGTTATTTAGGACAAATGAAACATAACACACTTTTTCCGTTTTCAATGAGGTTGATATATAAGTGGAGAGAGAAAACGGAAGAATATTCGTGGAAAAAATCTAAGAAAAAGAGAACGACAATCCCCGAAATATTGGTTTCAAATTTTTGCACAAAACCAGCAGTTTCAGGGCGGGGGGGTAAGTTGATTATGTCGATCCCAGTGCCCAGTTGGTACTTATATAATCGACCCCGAAAAGATGAAAGGTTGAATTCAACTCAGAACGTAAAAGTGGACGAAATAACGCTAAGTATTTCGCCCGGCGTGGTAGCGATTCTACCAGTTCACCGCCTTCAGTTTCCAAAATATGAAAAGATAATTTCTTGGTAAATAAATAAATATGTCAATTGGTTTGTATTATTCATTTAGCCAATTGTCTGAACTGCATTCAAAATTAAGGAAAACATGATTGCCTGATAATCTCATGGTCTCTTCAGCCTTGTCACTGTGTGATTCAATATTTTAAAGAAGGTGCATGAATTTATATTGTGCTAAATTCTCGGTGAGTCAGTATGAATTACTTGAAATAAAATCTATGTGCAAACAATTAAATTCCTGTCCGCACCCCTTTACTTTCCATTTCACTCTTATTTTCTATCTATAGAAACAATGTATATTGTTACATGTCTGCATGTCTACTTAAACATCTGACATTTCCTGTAAAAATCAAATGCTGCCACATTCAGTTCCATACAAATGTATCCGTTTTTCTTTCACAGAGTAAACAACTTTTTGTGATTGTAAGATTATAAAAGATAGACATTAGAATCAAGCAAATCGAGAGTTGAAACTAGCTTCAGTTTCATTTATCTGTCAAACTATTTTCAGAGGTTTCTCGTAAAATGCAGATAATTTTTGGTTTTCGTTATATTTTTTTATTTACTTATATGCTTTTGTTTTTGTGGGGATATTCTTTTTTGTATGCAGCAAATAGATAGAGCTAATTGCATCCTAAATAAAACAAAAACAACTTTTAACCATATTTTGATGTTTGGCAAAGTCAAAGTTTCTGTGAAATAATTTCTGTCTAAATTCTCATGACATCATTATAGAATATTTCTCGTTTTCCAATGAATTTAGGATGGAAATATATTTATATTCATAAGACATGTTTGCAAGAAACGAATAGATATACATGCATTCAAAGACAAACATGTGTGTGTGCGTGAGTGTGTGTGTGTGTGTGTGTGTGTGTGTGTGTGTGTGTGTGTGTGTGTGTGTGTGTGTTAGTATAGAGATCCTGTAGGAAGGATGGAGAGGAAGAAGAAAGAGGAAGGAGAAGAACAAGAAGAGCAAGAAGAAGGAGGAGGAGCTAATGATATCAATAAATGAGGACAATATATAGCAAATCAGTTTATCTGGACAAAAGGTTCTCAGGATGGTCAGTCAGTCCAACATTGTCACTGGCACAAAATTTCGTTTCAGAGGTGAAAAATTAATTCAACTTACCACAAGTGACAACTTTAAGCAAAGAAGTCAGATTAAATTAATAACTTCTTCTTCTTCTTCTTCTTCTTCTTCTTCTTCTTCTTCTTCTTCTTCTTCTTCTTCTTCATTTTCTTCTTCTTCATTTTCTTCTTCTTCTTCTTCATTTTCTTCTTCTCCTTCTTCTTCTTCTTCTTCTTCTTCTTCTTCTTCTTCTTCTTCTTCTTCTTCTTCTTCTTTCTTACATGATCTCTATACTAATTATTCATATCCTAACCACTCTTTTATATGCTTTCCGTTTCCTCCCGATATAAGCAAAAAAAAAACAATGTCTGTAAGACGCAAAATGAGGGCGCAGCTTTGACGCAAGTCTGAGGAAGTGCCACTCTAATGTCTAAAACCGTAAATATTACGTAAATTTCCACTTCGATTTTTGTGTAAATTGGCGTTGCGTGCAGAGTGGTACAGAAACAACTGTAACGAATCAGTAAAGATGTGCTAAAGGACTTCTTCGACTTACGTTAAATACTTTCTCTATTCCCGAGCGTTAAACTAATACATCCTTTTGTTGTTTACACCACTTGTCCTCGTCTGTTGTTTTTTTTTTCGTAAATTCTCCCACTTTTCACAGATAATCTAACTAAATGTTTTCTAATATAAACACAAGATCTTAAGTACCAGTTGCGTACTGGATCGATCTAATCGACTGACCTCCTCACCCAAACTTTCAGGCCTTGTGTCTATAGTAGAAAGAAAGCGGCGAGCTGACAGAATCGTTAGCGCACTGGACGAAATGCTTAGCGGTATTTCGCCCGTCGCTACGTTCTGAGTTCAAATTCCGCCGAGGTCGACTTTGCCTTT
>JAOPJW010009180.1:15928241-15939200 GCA_027122535.1 Octopus maya | reverse complement strand
GAATTAGATTATAGTTGGGAGACAACACTTTACTCAAAGTAGCTGCCTTCCAACACAACCTCAAAATGGCTCCGCAACCTGGCACAGATCACCTCCTTGATCATTGCCACTAACTCAGTTTTGGCATTGTAAGCAAAGTGGTTGTTATCTTACTCAACTGCCCCCACTCATAGGAATCCATAGAATTACAATTAGTGGGGACTAGGAGATTAGAAATTGCGGCTAGTAAAAGCATAGAAGTTCCCCGACAACCACGTCTGACTCTTTCCAGAGGTATGGCAAAGAGCCAAAATCCTACTGCCACACATATGGCCTTCCAGCAGCAACCTTCTCCAGCCAGGGTTTGACCACAATCTTTAGCAGCTTCACATAACTATCTAAATTGAGCCTAAGGCCCTGTTCAAAAGTGTGGGGTGGCATAATGTCCCCTCATTGGAGACACCAAAATGTCACATTGGGGAAACTTGGTTTTCATGATGTCCAACTTTTACAGTGTTCTTAGAACATTGAGCAGCCATTATGGTGTGGGCATTATAACACCTAGCATGGATCATCTTGATACAGGTAACTCTTTTACAATATTCAGATGGCTTCCAGTCTTCCATGTCAACTAACCTTTTCTGAACTATAACTTTGATCTTTATACTCTTCAATGCCATTGACTGTTTCCCAATACATCAAGCTGTTCCTGAAAAATGTCGACACAAAAAAATGATCATATTTAGCTTGAGCAACCTGTGTTTATCACGTTGTTGCTTGTGATGAATTTACCTGACATCATTAAAATATTAGGTGTACAATGGTCATTAGCAAAACTTTCGCAGTTGGAGTAATCTCGGCTTTGAGAATCAGATCATTTGTATATAGGAGTTCCCTTGGACAGCACATTTTAACCCTTTAGCATTTAAACCGACCATATACGACCTAAATATTTTGCCTGTTTTATGTTCAAACCAACCAGATCCTGCCTCTCACACCTACCCTACACTGTTACTCTAATAATAAAGAATCACATCATTGAAATCTCAAAGCAACGAGATAAGGCATGATTAATTGAAAGCAGTGTGAATAAATAAACATTACATTTGACTGAGTAACGCAAACACTGAACGGTTTTAAACGTCTCAGTGATGGCTTATAAGACTATAATGAACAAGAGAGAATAAAGACTGAATCTTATGGACTCCTGCCTTCACACTAAATTTTTCACAGAAATTGTTGTTGACTCTTACTTCATTGTTTTGGGTAAATTACTTTGTGTAGGGAACATTTGTGTTCAAAATTCCATAGAGTTAAGATGAAAATAGCCTGCATCTCTAATCCATTTTAAGAGGTCTGACTCACCAGTTAGTCCTTAATAATTAAGGCTTGTTCTAATATAGACCGTAAGGCTGCTGATAACAAAGAGTTATTTCATGTGATCCAACAATGATGTAACTCTTTACATTCAACGTCTGCCAGTTAACCTTTTGTAATAACAGTTCTTTTACCATTTTTTTAATATACATACTTCCTAATACAAATTTATATTCACCTCCCTCCTTTCACATCCTTCTCAAACAGCTTGTAAAATATATCTCTTGCAATAAGCACTCCCTGTTGCTGACAGTAACACTAAAGAGGATAATTATTTGGTGTAGCATCTGGTCCAGCAGCTGTTGACTTAACACAAGAAAAAAAAACAAAAAAACAAAAAAAAAAAAAACAAGAATGGTTTGATTTTGCTTTTGGTAAATACCACAGCATATAGCTCATCCTAGAGTGTACTTGCTGTGAATAACTTACAAAGGTACACACCCTTTCATAAATTCTTTATCTTTCCAATTAAGATCTACTTCCAACAATTCTAAATTGTTAAGGAAAAGAACCTTGGAAAATAAGCAAAGGCAAATAATTTTAAATGCAACAGCTGTGGTATTAGTCATTATCGAAACTGGAAAATATCTTTTGACATTTCATTCAAGTGTAAGTGATCCGGATGTCACCTTAGGATTAAAAATAGAATAAAATCCAAAGTAGACCCTCTCTAGCAGCAGCAGCAGCAACAATAATAATGGTTTCTGATTTCAGTACAAGACTAACAATTTTGAGGGAAGGGGGTTAGTTAATACCCTTAAGCCCTAGTACTTGATGATGATAATAATAATAATAATAATAATAACCCTTTCTACTATAGTTACAATGCCTGAAACTTTGGGGGAGGGGACTAGTTGATTACACTAACCCCAGTGTGTAACTGGTGCTTATTTTGTTGATCCCAAAAGGATTAAAGGCAAAGTTGACCCCAGTGGAATTTGAACTCAGAACATAAAGACGAACACCACCTGTATTAACCCTTTCTATACCAACCCAGCTGAAACCACCTCTGGCTCTGTAGTACAAATCTCTTGTTTTCATAAGTTCTGAAATAAAATCTTCCACCAAACCTTAGTCACAATTTATGTTCCTAACACAAGCTTAATGACAACTAAGTTAGTTTACTAAATTCTTTGTTATATTTAAAATTAATTGACCCCCCCCCCAAAAAAAAACAGAGCATCTCAACAGAAACATGGCAACAAAAGGGTTAAGATATTTATCAGCAAAATAGAGTTGAAAATACTTTCCTGCTGTGCGAATAACATTGAAATCTACTTTTGATAAAAGTATAGTTGCAGAGTCCTCTTTGAATACGGTTTTATTATTCTTTCACATACTGCATATCACTGTGCCCATTCAAGCTCAGTAGTGGGAAACATAAGCGGATAATATATCAGGTGAAGCTAATAGTTTCATTATAAGATCTTTGTGATGATGGTGCATTTCTGGGAAGACTTATCTTTCTCTCTCTCTCTCTATCTTCAAGTGGGGGTTCCGTTATCACCAAAAAATATTGCAGTGAATTTATGTGTTGGAAACTCATACCATCTGCTGGGGTAAGAGATTCAACTCTGGTTTATTTAACATCAGATGTCTAAATATTTCTCTTGTTCTCTTCCTTCCCCATCTTCCTTTGTCTGTCTGTCTGTCTGTCTCTCTTTGTGAGCACTTTTTCTCTTTCTGTGTATGAAGAGAGGAAAAACATTTATGTTGTATTCAATTAATAAATTTTAATATTTCTCTTTCTCTCTCTTTATGTATTCGAGCATCTAGTTATATTTCTATGTACAGTGCTTCTCTCTTTCTTTCTTTCTCTCTCTCTCTCTCTCTCTGCCTCCAGTGCCAAAAAGTACTTTTGCCAAAACAGGCTGAATGTCCAGTCTGCTTGGGCCAGACCATCTGCATCCAAGCACATAAACATATGTACACACACATATATGTATATACGAGGAGCTTCTTTCAGTTTCCGTCCACCAAATCCACTCACAAGGCTTTGGTTGGCCCAAGGCTATAGTAGAAGACACTTGCCCAAGGTGCCACGCAGTGAATCTGAACCCGGAACCATGTGGTTGGTAAGCAAGCTACTTACCACACACCCACTCTTGTTTACTTTTCATTTACATCGATTTTTTACCTATGGATCCCTTTGATCTTTTTTTTCATTCAGGTGCTCTCCCACCCTCCACCAATCCCTAGCCATTGGATGCTTAAAAAAAATCCTGTTATATCTTTATATTCTTTTCTACTCTAGGCACAAGGTCTGTAATTTTGGAGGTGGGGGGGGGCAGTCGATTAGATTGTCCCCAGTATGCAACTGGTACTTAATTTATCGACCCCGAAAGGATGAAAGGCAAAGTTGACCTCAGAGGTCGACTGTACGTGAAAAAAGAAAACAGATGAGATAGTCATGGCTAGAATGTCATTGCTTACAAGTCAATTTTTGATCAGACCTGATCAGCAATTACCATCATTGAAGTTGTTAAATATTCTCTGAACAACTATCAACTGTTATCATAGAGATTATTCATGTTTGATAAAATTCCAACTGTAAAGATGTTCAATGTTTGTATCTGCCTCTCAGCTTCACCATCGAATGGGATTCTAACATTTTGTCAAGCTGGTCAAACTTAAGTGTTCTCTTGGAAGAGTGTCAGATTGGCTGAGAGGATCCAAGAAATCAATATCTTACTGTGAGAGATAAAATTTTTGTTTAGGTTTTAACCCTTTAGCATTCGGATTACTTTGCCAAATCTAATGCTTATTTATTCACATTGCTCTTAATTAATCTTGCATTATCTTGTAGCTTTGAGATTTCAGTGAGCGTTGGGCCTCATGAAGGCAAAGTGGCTGAGTTTCTTTCGAATGTTGAGCCTCAGAGAGGCAAAGTGGCTGAGTTCCTTTTGAGTGTTGGGCCTCATGGAGGCAAAGTGGCTGAGTTCCTTTCGAGTGTTGAGCCTCATAGAGGCAATGGCAGAGACCTTTGGCATTATGTTGTGCTTGAGAAGAAGACCCATCAAGCTGAGCAAAATCGCAGTTGTGGCCAATACCGGTGTCACGCAAATTAGCACCCATACCAGTGGCACATAAGAGCATCCCGGTGTCATGCAAATGGCACCCATGCCAGTGGCACGTAAAAGCACCCATTACACTCTCGGAGTGGTTGGCGTTAGGAAGGGCATCCAGCTGTAGAAAACCATGCCAAATCAGACTGCCATGTGAGAGAATGTGTTGTGTGATGGTAGGCTGGATGCCCTGACGCCCTGATATAAAGTCAACTTTCTGTGTTTCAGATTGAATCCTCCTGGATTAACATTACCCTTCAGCTATCAGGGATTAATAATGCAAGTATTAGGCATGTCGCAGGGCCCAGTAAATTGCTTTTATCTCTTCCTTCCTTCTCCATATTTGTTGCCTTTCACAGTAGTATAACTAGAGGTGGGGGGCGATAGGGGTGGTCTGTTGTAGGCAGCACTTTTAGTGGGTCAGTATTTTTGGGTCTGCGGTATAAACTTGTATAGGGATGGGTGGGGCAAACTCAAGGGGTGCTCCAGGTGGAATGCCCTCAAGCTATGCCACTGGTTTTGCCAACCCACTAAGTTATAGGGATGTAACCACTTCATGGCAGTAACGCATTAAGTTGCCTGCACATGGCCACGGTAATCACATCGATTGAGGTCAGAACTCAGTGGGAGATAACATTCAGCAAAGTGCAAAGCAAGTACACGAACAAATCCTGTGGCGTAAATTTACGTCAACCTATTTAAAACATGTCGACTGCGTCCATCAACTGTTTTAGGTCAACGGTTTTAAAGTGTTTAAAGCAGTTGTCAAGTGGTGATAGTAGTGGGACAGGGTGACAAACACACGATGGGCTTCCTCATGGTTTCCATCTATCAAGTTCATTCACAAAGCATTGGTGTTGGCCAGGGCTGAAGTCAAAGGTACATGCCCAAGGTGCCATGCAATGGGACTGATCCTGCTTCTTCTGTGCCGTCAGTCCGAATTAGATGGTACATAGCATCTGTTTTGGTACCATTCTGTGTTGCGGCACCACAGTAAGCTGCACAACATTAATACCATAACATGCTGCGCTGTCTGATATTTCTGTATATCATGATTTTAAATTGTTATCACTTAATGAATTATTAATAGGTTTTTATCTTAATTTTCTTGTCCTACAACGGTGGTGTAGGACTGCACCATACCTCATCTCCTTACTGTAATCAAATATGCTAATTTGATCTTTATGACCCTTAACAGCCATTGTACTTTTAAAACCCGTATAAAGTTAGTGAATGGCTGGACCAGAGAATGGTTGTACTGACATAACCACTTGATGTCTTAGAGTAGAAACATGAACACAAATGAAACTAAGATATTTTTGTTGAAATAGCATTTTTAATTTGAGTAATATGATCTTTGTTTTTACAATTCAGTGTCCCTATTTTTATGTCAGCTTGGGTTAAATGGTTTTTGAAAATTTAGTTATTTCAAAAAAAGAAAAAAAAAATGTTAGAATTTTGCTTAGTTTGGTTGCATGGCAAGATGCTTGATTCCCAACCACATGGTTCCTGGTTCGGTTCTACTGTGTGGCACCTTGGGCAAGTGTCTTTTGTTATTGCCTCAGATTGACCAAAGCCTTGTCAATGGATTTGGTAGATGAAAACTAAAAGATGCCTTTCATTGTGTGTGTGTGTGTTTGTCCTCTGCATGACATCCAGTGTTGGTGAGTTTATGTCCCTGTAACTTACTGTTTTGGCATAAGAGACTGATAGAATAAGTACCAGGCTTTTAAAAAAAAAAGTCTCTGGGTCAATTTATTCAGCCAAAAATTCTTCAAGGCAGTGCCCTAGCATGGCCGCAGTCAAATGACTGAGACAAGTAAAAGATAAAAGATCTCTGTTTGCAGACCAAGTAGACTGGAGGAGAGAGAGAGAGAGAGAGAGAGAGAGAGAGAGAGAGAGAGAGAGAGAGAGAGAGAGAGAGAGAAAATAGAATATATGATACATATAAATCTTTTATCTCATATCTTTTACCTGCATCAGTCATTGAAGGGTTTTAGTCAGACAAATAGACCTCAGAACTTATTTTTTATCAGTATCTTTTATTGAACTAATAAGTTTTGAGGTTATAAACAAACCAACATTGGTTGTCAAGTGGAAGTGGGTGGGGGCAACACAAAGGCACACACATATGCATACATATATACAAATGTTTTTATGATGGGCTTCCACACAGTTTCCATCCATCAAATTTACTTACACGGTATTGGTTGACCCAGGGCTATAGCGAAAGACACTTACCTAAGATGCCATGCAATTGGACTGAACCCAAAACCACAGGATCAAGAAGCAGACTTATTAACCACACGGCTATGCTTTTCTTCTATATTTCTAAAATAATTGCCACAAAGTTCATTTTCAGAAAAGACAAAATCTAAATTCTTTCATCATTCATATAAATTGCTTAAGAAGTGATGCAACTTGCTGCTCGTTTTACAGACATTTCTGAACAGCTTTGATACAGACTGAAATCATTTCTCAAGGTAGATTGTTAAGCCAAAACCTACCTGAGTCTTAGTTCCTCTGATATATCAGGCAGCAAGACATGTCTCCAATCATCTCAGTTTTGAGCATAGTCTCCTGCATCTTCCCAGACAATGCCAAGTTGCTTCAGATCTTCTTTGAAGGTGGTGCACCATATCTCTTTGAGTCTCCCTCTTGTGGCATTCATTGTATAAGCTGACTTGGAGATCCATTATTTTCTGACAATCAGAAAACATGACCTGCAAGTTTCGCTCTTCTTTTTGGTTCTTCTCAGGACTTCAGAGTTTTTGGTTCTGTCCCTGTAAGTGATCTTGAATATTCTGCATAGACACTGTTGGTGGAATGCATTCAATCTAAGAGTGATCTTGGCAGTTATTTTCCAAGATTCTCCTGCATAAATGGCTGTTGGTAGGACAATACTCTGCTACAGCCAGGCTTAATACGGTTGCTAATCAAAGTGCTGGCCCATATCTTGTTCATTCGCCTGAATACATCTACTGTTTTATGCTTGATTCTGGAGTTGATGTCTGTCACCAACAAGCTCAAAATTAAACTTGATGAATGTGGGAAGTATCTTAACTCTTTAGCATTTAAACCGACCATATCCAACCAAAATATTCTTGTTTTATGTTCCTACCTACCCTGCATCGTCATTCAAAGAATAAAACAATCACATCATTAAAATCCTGAGGCTATGAGATAATGCAAGATTAGTTCAAAGCAATGTGAATTAATAAGCATTGCATGTAACAAAATAGTCTGAATGGTAGACAGTTAAATTTAAAGCAGGCTTTTGTGGATGCAGTTATGTTTGGCTTGTTAAGAAGTTTGTTTTGCAATTGCTGGGTTTCAGCTGCAATCACACAGCATAGCATTTTGTGCCTTTTGCTTAAGCTTCAGGTTGATAAAAGCTTTGTGAGTGAAATTCGGCTGAAGAATCTCTGGAGGATTGTCAGAGAAAAGGTTTTTTTTTTCTTGTATTAATTTATAGCTATTTACAGCTGTTGCAAAGAAGTTCAAACTTCAGTCTGAAATAGTCCACAAGAGACCTGATGTCTTGTATATCAACTAATGCTATGGTTTATATATTTATTCATCTGCAGGACTGTGTGCTATTATAGGCGAGAATGTTTTCTTTTCCATTCTTTAAAATGACAAAAATTTAGTTCTTTTGAATTCGTCAGTCTGCTAGTTGGAAATAACTTTCTACATGTCATCCTCAGTAATTGTTTTATTAGCATATATTTAACAAACTAAATAATAGCATTTTATTTATTTTCCTTTTCTAATGGGCATCCAGCTATAGAAACCATGCCAAAGCAGACATTGGAATTCAGCACAGCCAACTGGCTTGTCGATTCCTCTTGAACTGTCTAACCCATGCCTGCATGGAAAAACAGACATTAAATAATGATGTATCTCAGATTTATAGCATAATGTTCTATGTTCTACTTGTCCCATTCATGAGAGTGCAGCCATGCTGGAGCACTGTCCATTGTGTGTTTTTACACACACACACACACACACACACACACACACACACACACACACACACACACACATGTCTATCTTTGTCCCCCATCATCACTTGACAATCAGTGTTGGCGTGTTTATGTCCCCCTAACTTAGCAGTTTGGCAAAAGCAACTAAGAATTCTTCAAGGCAGTGCCCCAGCATGGCTACAGTCTGTTGACATAAACAAGTAAAAGATAAAAGGTAAAAAATATAAGTTGGCTTGGGGCTTTAGTAGAAGACAGGTTTTTTTGTTAGAAAAAAACTAACATTTTGGAGTCTTTTGAATAAATCCTTTGGAATATTGTTCCAGTATTGTATTACACAAGCACTCTCTCTTGTTACTCTTTGCTGTTGGAACTGAAGGGAACCAACGACTGGCTCATTGAAAACCTGTACCTGACAATGTTGTTGCTCACAAACTGCAATATAATCTGAAATGAGTATTGTAAAATATTTTGCTTTTGTATTTGGTTTGCATGAATTTTGATGTGAACTGATGTGCTGAAACAGATTTTGTTCTATCTTGGGTGGGTCATTACGTCAATTACAAACACATGCACACACACTGGCTCTGTTTAATTTCTTTATCTGTTAATTGGTCAATGATTTAACTGATTAACTGATTGCTTAATTAATTGTTTGGTTGATCAATCAGTTATGTTTGTCAAAGTCTTTTTGTCATTTGTGACCTCCTCCTCAAAGACATGCCCTCTCTATGTCAGGTCTATCTCAAGGCACAGCAAAATATTCTAGACATTTTATTTTAATAAAATAATATAAGTGTACAATATAGTAGTTCTATAATAAAAATCTACATTTAATAGACTTTTACTGTAATCCATTGCAGAATGGACTATTAGAACTGGCCAGGCTGCAAAGATTTTTACAATAGACTCGGTGTTGTAAACCAGAATATTGGCCAAACAATTCGACCATATCTGGTGAGTTGAGTTTGTATCAGTTCCAAACTTTTGGTTGGTCACTTTCATCTCATAAACATGCAGATCACCTTGCTGTGTAACAAGAAACTATTGTTGTATTGAAATATCTTGAAGCAATGGAAAATCTGGTTAGTGTTGAGTATTAGCCTACTCCAATATCATTAGCTGGTTTCACATCACCCACTGAATTTGTATCAAATAACATGTTAAACACCTCACTTCCTGTCTTGATTGTGCTCTCTCCCTTGGCTGTCATATGTCAGTTTAGCGAAGGTTTGTCATTAAGAAAATTCACACTGTGATCCAGAACAATAAATTTATCCATCTAAAGTACTGTTTACAAATTAGAGAAGCTTAATGCACAGGTGTCAACTCAAATAGCTGTAGAATATTTTCCTTAATTTGCCAGCAATTTCATTTCTGATATTCAGCCTCTTATTATACAAACTTCCAGGGTGATACAAAAGATAGAAAAATTATAATCTTTTATTTCAAACCAAAACAAAGCTACTGTATTTAATATTATAAAAGACATTTGATCATATTGGATGCACTTGTTTCAGTAGGATATATTCAAGGAAAAAAGCGTCAAGGACAAAATTAGCTTATGAGGGGACCAACTTCACATGTTGGGCCTAGGGTGATTATTTAAAAAAAAAAAGTACCTCATATACTATTAAATGGAGTATGTATTTTAACAAGGTCTAAGCAAATTCACTGGTTTACTTTGATATCCTATTTTGTGTATTAGTATGTTCCTATAGTATATGATGTCCAAATGATTGTGAAACACATGAATGCCACAAAATTTTCAGCCTGTGTCACACTACAGTTTCATCATCATTGTCATTATCTTAACCATCCACTTAGTCATACTTGCATGGGTTCAGAATTCAACGAGGAAGATTTTCTACTGCTGGATGCCCTTTCTTTTGCTAACCCTTACCCGTTTCCAAGCAGGTTAATATTTCCCCATGGCCAGACATGTTTTTCACAGAAGCCTGAGAATGAATGACACTGTATTACTGTGACACTTGTTTACAACAATTACACAATGTCAGAACAAGGACACATGTACACAAACAGACAGACAGCGGGAGGCTTTTTTTTAGAATCTGTTTACCAAATTTATTCAGAAGGCTTTGGTCAGCTTGGAGCTTTAGTAGAAGACAATTGCTAAGGTGCCATGCAATGGGGCTGAACCTAAAGTTATTTGGATGGAAGCAAAGTTCTTAAGTAGACTGCTATGCCTGTTTCTAAGAAATAATTTTTCTTAATCATTGTCAGTGTGTATAATAATCTGACCTAGTTTTTATTTGAAGTTTTAAACCTTTTTTCTAAGCATTAGGAATATTATTCTATTTACACTTTACAAAAGCCCATGTTTAATACACCCTAGGCATCTCGATTTTTGAGTTTAAATTGTTTTAAAAACCTTGTATACCATGTCTAACGCAGTGTTGTGGAACTACTACAATAATATAGTCTACTATAATCCAATTATATTAGTTTTTTAATATTTCCTTTTTAGAAAATGTATTTATAAATAATATAAAAAATATTCTAAAAAAATAAAAAAATACAATAAGGAAATAACA
>JAOPJW010009180.1:14700617-14715560 GCA_027122535.1 Octopus maya | reverse complement strand
TGAAGCACATCTGCATATCTCAATTCTCCAAAATTTTTTTATAGTTACATCTTTTTCACACTCAAGAGACTACCTCCAACATCATCATCATTTAGCAGGGCTAACCAACAGACATTGTCTACTTTCTGTACATTTCAGTATGTTGAATGTCAACTTTCCCTAATCCTATAATTCGGAAACTAAGCTGTATAGACATCATCACAACATTGTCTCTGAATAGTTTAATAACTAAACAACTCTGCTTAATTTGTATAAAATTATCAGTTCTTCTGCTGTCAACTAAATCTTACTTCAAGTGATTATTAATCACAACTGTAATGAATGCACATGAGACAAAGGATAAGTGATTAATGTTTTGATAGTTGATTTATTACTGATTTGCACAACCAAGAAAAATGGGGTTTTTTTCTCCTACTTCTAGCATAAAACATCTCTTACTGGACATTTTCTGTGGCCATGTCTGTATTTCCATGCTCCATTCTTCTGAGAAGTAGCTGATAAAATAGTAGCTACCTGTTCCGTTTCAATTTTGTAATAAAAGCAGTATTTGTGAAAATAGAATTTTGAACATTATAATCCTTTTAAGTTAAATCACATCTCTGGTTTATGATATTGGTGTTTCCAAATCCAGTGTTTCATTTCCAGATAGCCTGAGCCTTATACTATCAACATTATTTCAAAAATCAAAATATCCATTACTGTGTTTTTTTTTGTTTTTGTTTTTTTTTTTCTTTTTTTTTTTCATATACTATTCAGACAACGCAACTCCAAAGTTGCATTCTTTAGCCAGGAATTTTCTGGCTTGATGAAATTGATCCAGGAAAAAATGTTGGCTGTTGCCTGCAAGTTAGAAGTTGATATCTTGCAAAAAACCTCCCTTGCTGGTTTAATGCAAATATTATGTAGAAAATTTATTGCAGCCTCATAATTGTCGCAATAAAGTCAAATCTTTTCGTGAGGTAGAAAGTTTGAGAGTGAGTAGTCTGTTCAAATCTGGAATGTTATTGACAAGAAATTTTTCAAGTAGCATACTTAACCAGTGTTTCACTTCAGAAGATGCAGATGTTGATTGAAAGGAACCACTGAATATTTCAGGACATGTTTATCAACATTTGATTCAGTGAATAAATTGATGTAAGAAGTAATCATAGGCTTTCTTCATTGAATGACATTTCAACTCAATATCCAGTTTAAGTCTGGGAGAGAACTTACTAATTACAATACATTGCATAATGCAACCTCCAGTTTCAATAAGCAATTGAACTTGTCCATTGAAAGCTGCATCATTAAAATGAAGTACAATTACAACAGCCTTTAGTCTTGCTAATTATTTTTCTAGTCTATTCTATGATCTTAACTTGAGTTCTTATTATTAGTACAATAGCTTCTTTAGTGATTGACTAGATATTTGAAATTTCTAACTTGAAATCCTAATAGTTCTCCAAATTGTTCATTAATCTAATATCTCTAGATATTTTAATATCAATTGCTTCACATTCTCTTTTGTTTATTGTTGTTGTTCTGTGGTTGTTGTTGCTGCTATTTTGTAGCATGTTTGGCTCTGATTCAACAATAATATAGACTAGAATAGTGGGATTAAACGAATTAGGCCTCCTTTATTTTTATAACTTTCTTGTTTTACTTGTCATTGTTGGCAGATATCTAATTCTGTTACTAGACATAGTTGAAGTTGCTCACATTGGTATCAGGCTCTAGACAGAAGTACATCAGCCGATGAGATTTTACCCTTAGGCAAGGTTATTTACTCACCAGTTTACTTAACTAGAAATTTGAAATCCATTTTTCTGTTTATGAATGATAACTAATGTTAGGCTAGCTTCATATTCAGGACTTTTCATGTCCCATTAAATACTAAAGCAACAGAAATTAACAAACAGGTGTGTGCATCACTATGTCTCTGTAAAAGTTACCTGGCTAAATGTGTTAGGTATTAGACTTTCCATTGGTTATCATAAAAATTGAATCTGCTGTAGGGTTTTTTTTTTTTTTTTTTTTTGCATACGTCTTTAGATGGCACAGTTTTATTCTACATAATCTCAGTCCACCCAACTATATCAAATGATAGGTACCAGAATGTCTGGGGACGAACATCGGCAGTAACTGAGAGGGTTCAATGCCAGAGAGTGAAAGTAATATATTCATGGCTGTTACGTGCTTTGAAGCTACAGCTAAGCGCTGACTATTTGGAGAGTTCTGTGAAACATTAGACGACATTTACTTTTACGTACAATAATAATACTGTTTAGAATAGTTTCCATGCAATAAAATTGGAAGCTTTCAAATAAAATATAATAGAATCTAATATAAAATGAAAAGAAAATAGAATAATATAAAAGATAAACATTTTACATTTTTGAAATTAATAAGACTTATAATTAAACTGTCTTCAATTGGTATAAAAAAGAATTTTATTACTTCAGCAAAACCATTATTTCAAATAAGTGAAATACAATAAAATATATATATATATAGAGAAAAAAATTATGTAAATTTAATTTTTCTTTTCTTTCTCTTGTTAGTATCTTTGAATCAGTTGTTAAGTATTTTATGGGTGGTTTGTAAATCTAACTTGTCATCATCATCATCATGCAACTAGTATTAATGGTAATAAAAGCAAAAGACTTCTGGAATGACTAAACTAAACCATGTAATTAGAGAATGTGACACCTTACTGTAAACTATGCTAAAGAGCTAATGTTTCTTCGAATAAAAAACAACAAAACAAAATGATTCAAATTCACTGACAACCAACTAAAGCATGAGAACCAAAACCAACCGACAACCAACCATTGTATTAATAGAAATTTTTTAAACCATTGATACATAATATGGAAATATAATACATGACAGCCACATCAACCAACAAACAACCATTGTATTAATAGAAATACTTTTATGCTATGATCTATAAATACAGAATTTTCCATTTTGCAGCATATTTTGAGAGAAAGCAACATGGTATCACTTCTGCACCAAACTTATTCACTAGATTTGGCACCTTCAGACTTCCATCTCTTCCCCAAGATGAAAACGCAGCTCAAGGGTTGCCACCTTAACACTGCTGTTGAGATCAAGGGTGAATTGCAAAAGTTCCTTGACCCACTTACAGAAAACAACTTCTAGGCCAGATTCCAAGAGTTGCAGGAATGCTGGGACTGGTGTATTGCTGGGAATGAACCTGGAAGCTTGTGGTTGGAAAGCAAACTTCTTACCACACAGCCAGGTTTTGGACTAGTTTTTCTCTTTTTCCAATTTAATGCATAATGTCAAAAAAAAAAAAACAGCAAAAGACTAGTGGCAATATGTTGACCATTGGTTACCAAAGGAAGAAATTTAGTCCAAGCATAAGCAAACAACATGCTCACAGAATCTGAAAAAATACCCTTCCATATGTTAGATTCTGTTGTTACAAACTGAATATGTATTAAAATACATAAATGCTGATTTTTAACATCTTTGCTGAAGTGAGTCGCTAGAAATCCAGCAAATATTATTTTAGCAAAGAAAGGCTAATGAGACAATAAAAAGAAATTGAAAGCAATAATGTCACACCTAGGAATGAAAGAACCTATTTTATTAGACTTTATCAACGAATTTGCTATTATTTTCACGTCTCAACATTGTCAGCTAGAACTATATATAAAAAAAAAAAAAAGGTGCTTGTAATTCAAAAATGAAAACAAGAAAATTGTCATATGATCAAGTGTGTGTGTAAGAGAGGGAGAAAGAGAAGAGAGGGAGAAAGAGAAGGAGAGAGACTGCGGGAATAAATGTGTGTTTGTGTGTGTGTGTGTGGTGTGTGTTTGTGTATGTGTGTGGTGTGTGTGAGTGTATGTGTGTGATGTGCGTGAGTGTATATGTTTGACTGTTGTGTATGTTATCTGTTGTGTGTGTGCATGTGTAAACATCTATATATGCATGTGTATTTGTGTAAGTGACTGTGTCTGTGTGTACACGTGTGTGTGTGTGTGTGTGTGTGTGTGCGTGCGTGTGTGTGTGCATGGGTGCATCTATTCTAAATTAACCATTTATATTTTATGAACACTTGGTTTGTACATAAAAATTTCTGCATCTGTATTCTATACAAAGTTTTTTTTTTCTCTTCTCCAACCAGGAAACCTCACAGAAGAAAATTAAAATTAAAAGATTTTCTTGTTCACGAAGCTGGTTTCATATTTATTTGATTTTTCTCAATATATTTTAAAAATTTAATTTGAAAATAATTTAACACACCGTCCTCATTGCAACCTTAAAGAAAATGAAAATATTAATAACTTTTTAAAACCAAAAAACATAAATTGCACACACACACACACACACACAAACACACACACACACACACACACACACACACACACATATATATAGATGTGTGTATAAACACATAAATGGTAACCAAACTATCAGTGCTAAGGACGGTGCAGAGCTTCATGCATCTATAAATAATTTAATATGATATAATATAACATAACATAAATACTAAACATTATGTTTTCATTTTCAGTAAGTTGCCCATTTCTACCAAATCCACACAACATATACAGTTACATAGAAATGACTGTTGATAGAAATTACACACGGAATTGTGCACCAGGAACCCTTTACAGTAAACCTCATTGTTTATGTATTACTGACACAAATGCCACCAGAAGACATGAAGGTTTGTATTCAGATTTATATTTATCGAATGAAACTGTTTCTTTCTTACATTGTACGTTGACGCAATTAGTTTCATTGTAATTTTTGACCCTTAGATAATAAATTTCGGAGCTCTTGTAGTTTTCCATAAAATCATCAAAATTTCCCTGTCGCGAACTGGAAGAACAGTTGTTGGAAGTTGATCCGGGCGTTTTATTTGAAGATCATCACTGGTTACGAAAGCTGAAGCTGCGGAATTTGCAGATGTGGATATGGTAAATGGGGAAAAAAAACCCCAAATGATGGAGGTGTTAAAAAGCATCTCACACATATACGCATAGATACATATATTTATAGCTCTATGCCTATATACATATATATGTGTACATTTTCTTGTATGTATGTATTTGTACGACTGATTGCCATTTATAATTACCAGACCACAAAAATATTATTATTCTGATGCTCACACATGGTTTTACGTGAATCATTACTCAGGGGAAGTATTTACGTTAAACTATTTCCAATATACTGAATGAGAATAAATCACAAACATTTTATGTTTCAGTTTTGACATTTCATGCATATTATGAATGACAATTTTATATATCGCCATTAATCTTAACTTATTGATTTGATTCATTCTTAAATATATTCTTTTTAGATCAACGCCGATGCAACCCTTCTCTGCTTCTTAACTTCGAAAACGATCTCTTCGATAAATCTAGTAATAATTTACCACTTTACTCTGCCAAAGTCACACTTTCCAATAATGGTACAGCTCTCTTCTCCCCAAATAGTCGAATGACTATTTGGCGTTTTTCCAATGTTGCATTTCGTCAAGGTCTCTACATTACATTATCCATCTTGAGCACAGCTCAAACTTCTGATCGACAAATTATCTTTACAAATGATGGAAGCTCAAATCTGGATGGCCCGTCTATTTCTGCTGCAATTGAGGGAGAGAAATATGTCTTTCAACTTGTAACCAGCGCAAGACAAGAAACGATAACGATAGATAAGGTGAGTGATTTTTACACGTTTACAGCATGAGTGAAAGTTTATTTATTAAACTATATCTTTACAGTTTTCATTAAAATCCACATTTTCTTTCATTGTTTTGTAAGAGCAATAAGGATAGTGTCCTTGAACATTCTTGACCATTTTAAAGGGCCTTGAAATTGAAAAATAAAAGGAGGAACTCATGAGTTACCCAAAGATCAGCGATTTTGTACTCGTATTTAGAATAGAGTGGACGTCGGCAATAGTAATTAAAGCGAGTTAGTGATGCTAAATCGAGTAACGGATTAAGTCAAACGACACTAGATCAAATACAATGCATCAGACATGATCCCACAAAGTTTTCATCTATAGAATTTCATTCGCCGGATTTGCTTTTGTTGGATGTTGTATGAGAAGGCACTTCCTCAAAGTGCAGCATAGCAAGATCGAACTCAATACCATGTCATTGCAAACCGAAATCTTTAATCACACAAACTGAAATCTTTAATACTTGCATTCATAGTGTTCATATTTTCATAACTTAGGCAGTTTTGTATGCAGATCATTGTACAAGTAATTCATTTATCTCTAACTTGGATTGCGGTCATGCTGGGGCATCGCCTTGAGAGGATTCGCAGAACAAATAGTACTGAATTCTTAAAGTTTGATACTTACTCTATCGGTTACTTTTAGCGAGTTGCTAAGTTACGGTGACGTAAACAAACCAGCGCCGGTTGTTAAGTTGCGTGCAGGAGAAACATAAACACGTAGTCACATACACACACGCACTCCCGTGCACACACACATACACACACACACTTAAACACATACAGAGACAATTCTTTTCACTTTTGAATGTGACAGTTATTTGTAACACTGTTGCGAAGACTGAAATCTGGAATGAGGAATTCAGCCGATTTAATCGACCCCAGTAATTGGTTAGTATATTATTTTGTCGACCTCAGAAGAATAAGGTAAAATTGATCTCATTAGAATTAAGAGCCCAAACGTAAAGAAGCAGAACAAATACTGCAAAATATTTTGTATGGCGTTCTAATAACTGTGCCAAGCCACCACCTTTTATTTGAATGAAATGTGTAATTGTCAGTCATCTGGTACTTTTATAGACTAAATATAATAATCGTTCTAATCTAGATACTGTAGAATATATGATAAAAAAAGAAGAAAATCATTAAAGCGAGTAAAAAAATATTGTTCTTAGATAAAACGAGACTTAGTTTATATCTAAAAACTGATCTTGTTTCTAAGTAATTTCAACCTCTTTAGACACATTAATATTTTATAGTGATTCCCCGTTAACAAGGTTTGATGATAAAAACAGAACAATACGTTTCACATAATTTCCACTCAAACAACGTCGGCACGGTTTCAGTAAATTCAAAAGGAAGACGTACATATCAATTCGATTTTTATTTTGTTTTATAAACGAACAATTGTTGGAACATTGAGTGCAAGATTAGATATAGATAGCTTCTTAGATATAACACGTAACAGACTATTCCAACTTATTATTCTTTTGTCTTGCTTCATTAAGAATTGTTGTTAATTTGAGAACAGCTGGATTATGTGAAACCAGCAATGAGTATATTTAAAAAATGTAGAGCTCTTTGTTGACTATTGACGTGAGATATATCGTGGATAATCTATATTCGGTTAACATACATGGCTTAATAAGTAGCGATATAAATAATTAAAAGATGATAAAAAGACTTTAACATTGAAATATTTTAGTGATATAGATATTTTGCCAATATAAAGAACCGGAAGACGTGCTAATGATTCTGCCAGATATAGTATTAATGTTTTTAAAGGTGTTGAACTCAGAAACAAGATCAGTTTTTAGTTTCAGTATGATATTTTCAAACTTCACAAAACAACCGTAGTGTTTTATGAAACGATAGTAATCAGAATTTACATCAACTTCATAAGAAATGAAAAAAAAAAAGGAAATGGGATCGGAGCAGCGATGCATACCCTACGCGCACTCAGAGATAAAATAGAATTTAATTTAATAAATATATTCTCTATGAATTCATATTTCAACAAAATGACATCAAGAGTTAATTCCCCTGCTTCACTATTATCAACATCATCATCATCATCTTCGTCTTCACAGCCGTCGTCGGCGTCATCATCATCTTTATTAACAGAACACTTCTGTCGAATACTGCCATTGAATTTCAATGGGAATTTTCAACCTTTCTAAAGAAATACGTAAAATGAAAATATGAAACGCATACATCCAGGAGTTTAAATGTTTCTGTACTTTCTCCACAGGAACCCGGTTTTAACAATGTAACTCTAATGTATAACAGCCGGGAATTTCGTGTTTCTTGCAACAATGCGACTGTATCACGCAAACTTACAGGTAAGAAAAATACTCTTGGATAAGAAGTTTGACTAATGATTAAGTTTGACTAACGGTAAGATAGTGAAAATAGAATAAATCATAATATACATGTATATATGTTTGTTTTTTCTTAGCTGGGTCACGATGGGAAGCAGTAGTACTTATGATCTCCTTAGACCCACCGAAATCGGTGACATTTTTGCTATTAACTTTCCACGCATTCTGTCCAAATTAATGCTTATTCATTGACATTAATTAACGACATTGACGACAGCAGAAAAGATAAGTACACATAAGATAATATGTAACGTATATAGTACCTATATAAGCAAGACTAATTAGGCTGTTTCTCGATTAGAAAAAATGATGTACATCCTAAATCAATTTTCAGATCTTATTGGATTCTCGTCAGAGTCGTCTAAATTAATTTGAGAGGGTGAGTCAAGGCTTTTAGGATGTTGTCATAGTGGAATTTTATCAGAGTGATCTTCTCCTAGAGACATCATTTAACAAAAGCTGGTGGTGGTGGTGTAAGTGGGGGTGCTTCCCAGTGTTTTTTCGGCACGTCGGACACCGACTCGGTTTAACGTACACTGGATTAATCTGTTCCTTTGACAAGTTTTGCTTCCAGTCCGGCGGAATTTCTAGCAACCCTCCTCATCAGACTAGCCTGGTGAGGAGCCAGTTTAAAAGCCTATGATTCCACTATGCAACAGGTAGTACCTTGATTCTATGTTACTAGTAGCACTCCTGAGAGACTTCACAAGAAACTTCACAAGAGACTTCACCCCGCCCCCACTGCTGGAATTTTTGACACGAGCCAAATACAGCAAACTATTCCAAATCGTTGATAGAGTATCCGCATAAGTAGAGTATGGAGCAGCTAGTTTGTGTTGACAGCGAGTCGTATGAGTTGTAATAATGAAGTCAAACCAAATAGTGATATTTTCGAAATAATTTAATTCGTACGTTTCAAGTTTGCATGATATATAACAAGAAATGAATCCATTACGTAAGACCTTCCTCAGTTTAAACATAGATACGCACACACACATACATATGGGTATGTATATGCACGCATATGCAGAAAAAACATACATAATTATACATAGTCACACGCACATTTGGAGAATATATGTGTTTGTGCGCGTGTGTGTATTTGTTTGTGTAACTATAATTCTGATTGAAGTCCAGAACTTTTATTATACACGCATGCACACGCACATACAGAATCACAAAAACTACAAACGTAGGAATAGTAAAAATATAACTTATAACCTCCTTACCTGTCTATCCGTCTATCTCACTGTCTCTACCCACCTCTCTTTCCCTCTCTTTCCCTCTCTTTCTATCTCTTTCTTTCTCTTTCTCTCTCTTTCTCTCTCTTTCTCTCTCTTTCTCTCTCTCTCTCTCATACACACATTCCCTCATGTATACAACATTAGAATATATCAGGTCACCTTTCTATATCTCTGTCTGCCTCTCTTTATAATATATGTGTGTTTTTGTGTGTGTGCATAATGTATATATATAGATTTTTACATGCATCAATATATATATGCATCAATATATATATATATATATATATATATCCCTATATATATGCCTGCGTGTCTATGAGTATGTACCCCTCTCTCACTCTGTGTATATATGTATGGAGTTATTGATAAATGTATAGCATATATTGTCCATCGCACATACACATATATCAATATGTTCTTCATTAAGTCAGATAAATTATATCAGAGTAACAAATTATATACTTCAAACTAGTTTCCTCACCACAAAGCCGTAGCATTTTATAAAGAATAACCTATTTCTGTTTAGTAGCAATTTAGATATTGGAACAATAATATTTCAAATTAATCATAAATCATATCTATGTCTGAATGATTAAAATCTTTTTCTTTGCCCAGAGAAAAACATAAATCTTGTATGAGAAATTGTATATAAATTATTATAAATCGCAAAATTCTGTATTTTAATATTTATACTTCTTATTTTATCATTATATTCTCTCAAGGAGTTATCCATAAAAAAATCACTGCTCTAACTATAGGAGGATTCAATGGGAAATCCTTTACGGGCGAACTTGGGGATGTAAGTATAAAAGCTTGAAATGAACATTTGATAATAATGTGTGGTGGAATGATTGTTGGTGTGATACTAATGCTTTTGTTGCTTGTGTAACTTTACATGTTTTTCGATTTCAAGGGGTATTGTCTAGTGGATAAGGTTTTGAACCCACGATCGCAAGATCAGGGTTTGATTCCCAAACCAGGCGGTGCGTTGTGTTCTTGAGCAAAACACATCGTTTCACGTTGTTCCAGTTAAGTCAAGTCCAGTTCAGTCCAGTCAACGCGTCCGTAAAATGAGTAGCCTTGAGAGAGACTGGCATCCCGTTGAAAGAATAAATTGTGAACTCGGTTACTTATACGCCATTGAAAACGGTCAATCATTTCTATGAATCCTAGAATTTGAGACATTACGTATTTACGTGTATGTTCCTCAAAAAACAAAAAAAAAAAAAACAAAAACAATACAAAACAAAAAGAATATAATAATGATTAACCAAATTTTACTGTCTAATCTGAGAGTTGCTTATAATTACATTTTTCAAACGTTGAAAAGTATCTGTAGAAAGATTGTTAAAGTAATATTCTTTTATGTACGACTACAAGCGAACATGCACAAATCTGAAAAGTGTCGTATTGTATTTGTAGTTTAGTTGCCAAATGTACATTTTGATCACGGTTGTATGAACAGAAAAAAAGGCTTGTAATATAAACTACATAGATATATACGAAATTATCTCTATAGGATCAAAAGAAAGGGGAAATAAAGGGAATTGGTTAGATTAATACAGTGAGAAAATGACAGAATTCAGAATGTGACTTGATCGTTGCCAACTGGCACATAAAACTGACATTTTATTGGCGATATCTTATCAATTTCTAAAAGAAAGCTCTCAGTGGGGATATCAATATACGAAGCTGGATGGCATTAGCACAAACAATTCTGATACCAAAGAACAAAGCTGCTCACATGACGGAGAGCTATCGGCAAATTGCATGTCAGAAGCTAATGTATAAAGTGTATACTGCCTATTTCAGCTTATTTCTCTCGGATCTCCGTAATAACAACAACATAATTACGGTCAAAATAACAGCTGGAGCGAAAGTAATTTGTATATGTGCTAAACCAACCTCTAATCAACAAAATGTCGCATGAGAGGTCCAACGGCCTACAAAGAATGTTGTTTGAGCGTGGCTATATTACAAGAAAGTATTCCTCGTTCATAGTGGTTAGTGGGCATACGATTTGCTAAAGATTCACAAACCATAATCAAACCAACAAACAACATGACGTCATCCTCAGTCATTATCAGGAAGCGATTACATTATATATAACACAGGAAGTGATTATATTATATATAATGCAGGAAGCGATTATAGGATATCTTTGTTATGCTGTTTATAGTGGTAGTGAAATCCTTTATCTCTTCTCTAGAAGAAATCGGAGGGTTATGGTTCTGACATACAAGAAGACTGGAACACCAACTAGTTACAAAGCATTATTGTTGATAAACTGAACAGTTATGCTAAAAGTATGAATGATATAAAGAAGAGTAATAAGTTGCAATATTCTCAAAAGACATAGGGATGGATTTTTGACAAATACTCTTATATAATTGTAAACAAGAAAAAATTACAAGCTACACTAGTCGCATCACTACCGATATATTTATGACAAGTAAGTTTCAAGTGGCTAAAGCTGGACCAGAACAAGTTCAAGGATACTACAAGCAGGAAGTCGTATAATCAGATGTTCCACTTGGATGACAAAATTTGCCCACAGTGTTCTCTACATACGATAGGTCACACTATGTGTAATGTTACAGTACTGTTACTAGCATTTATTTTACTTGATCAGAGTGAATAAGGCATTCTAACAGCAAATTGACTACCTTTACAAGGGATGAAAAGAAGAGTGGTTTAACATCATTCTAAACAGTCTTTGAGTATTGCATCATCTCCTACGACGGCAACTACTAAGCACCAAGGCCAGGCAAAGATATTGAGCAGTGGAGCAGAAAACAATTATCTTGTAGACGTGAATATAATGTGGGAAATAAATGAAAAAGGAAAGAAAAACAACTTCTGTGACACTCTAGTGAGAAACTGAGATATCACATCCATAGTATTATGCTAAATTTATATTTGAATTCATTGGAATATTTGGGTATATAACTAACTAACTAGCGTACACTTATTCAGAAACAGGACTTCATAACTAACTGTAGAACTACAATAAAGAACCATTGCTTGAAGTGCAAGATTATACAAAACATTTCAGAAGTTTAACCTGAATGTCTTTGGGCATGCGTGTTTAGGAGTACATGTACACTCAAGTTCATTGCATGTGTACAAGGTACATTCCAGAAAACTAACTTAGACTAATGTTATAACTAACCTAGATTATTATATCTAATAAGCTGCTATTGCATATTGAAGGAGACGGCTGTAGCAGCCCTTTGAACACGCTCTCCTAAACACTGCTTGCCACAGTTTAGTAGTTTGCAGATTTGTAGTCGAGACGAGAAGACAATTTGGAAGATCAGTATGCAATAAAGTCGTATGTTAACTGGGAAAAACCGCTACAAAATCTTATGAAATGCTCCATACAGCTTATGGATTTACTTGTATTAGCCACGCACCTATTTTCCACTGGCACAAAAGGCTAGTTTCATGACGATCCCCTTTTCAACAGCAAGGGTATCATTTACAACCACTGGGTTCCCTTTGGTTAGACAGTCAACAAAGAGTACTTTGTGGATGTTTTGAGGGAGTTCAGGAAGAGATTTCGTCACAAAAAGCCAGGAACCTTCCACTTGGCTCTTGCACAGGACAGTGCACCAGTCCACCATTCCGTCTTGGTAACCAATTTCCCATACGACAATTAACAGTCCAAAAACGTCGATATTGTCATTTAAATTCCAGTGATGAACTCCTTCGTTTGTTAGAAATCATCACGTCATATCCTAGAAGCAGTTCAGTAATTAAAGAAGAAAGCTAGCATGCATATACACGTGTCCGGATTGAACTCCTAGAGACACAAACGATAATGTTCCATGCCAGCCCAAAACTGCATGAGGTAACTTAGTTTATCAAAGTCATGAATATAAAACATTCTGCACACCAGTACAGTATTAAGCATGAATATATATCGCGACAAGTGCAGAAAGATGATAATATTGAAATGAAGTGTAGCCTCTTTCAAAAATATGTCTAATCAGCTGCTTCATAATATACAATTTTATCAAGACCATGAATTTACATTTGTGCCTGTGAATCATTGAAAGACATCGTTATGCTATATGTTTAAGTAATTATTTTGAAAAAGCTACAGATTTCAGAGAAAGGAAGAAACAATCTTATCTTTTGTGAAAATGAAAATCCTACTATGCAGTTATTATTCACAAACTGCAGTGCTGGAGATTTTGTTCAAACTTAGAAATTAGCCTCTTTTTTATAGGAAGAATTAAAATAATTCAAGCAAAAAGACATACGTATATAGGTGCATATACAAAAAAAAAAGAACTCCAGATAAATTGATCTCATTTGTTTTTCAGCATAAATTCATTGCTTATATGAAAAGTGAGTTATAGTGACTGGCTTTCAACCTATTGACATTGATATAAAGACGTTTGACTTCATTTGGGAATAGAGGACATATTGTAAATCAAACACCTTGTGAGCACTACTCTTACCATGTGATCGACACTACTGTAACTTGAATATGTACATGCTTTAGGAAAATCAATGTATTCTGAAACCATTCTTGATTGTGTTGATTACAGTTCATTACTAGTAAATATTTCAGTGCATCCGAAATTCGAGAGAAATATAAGAACGAACGAGGACATTGGTAAATACTGTTATGAAGTTAGTACGTTACCCACTCACTTCTGCACGTTCACCATCGTGTGATAATAGCAAGAACATTCATCATTAGTTTATTCATTAATTGTCACTTTCACCGATTCACAATATTTAATTATTCATATTTGATTTTGCAGTTTGAACTGTTCACATGCATTCCGGAGAACGCCCAGTAATAATATAACGGTTAGAAGGACAGCAATGGATAGCACCAGACCGGTGAAACAGACGCAATTATAACTTTCTTTTTGCCAGATTAATAACGGCAATAATACTACCATATCCAATTTTGTAGCAGCAAATATAATACTGTAAAATAATATTCTAACAAAAGAAACGATGACTGTAACTAGTTTAAGTATAGAAAATTTAAGAATGTAATTATTTTAAAAGAAGCAATGTTATTATTATAACCATTTTAACAGAGGAACTCAAAAATTGTATGTAACTAGTTTAACTAAGGTGTAATAATGTTTTGAATAAAGTAGAATTAATAACTATGTGAATCTTATTAAATAAAATACAAAATGACTGCATCATTTCTTGTTCTTTTTCGTCTTGGTTGTTATTTGTATGATGATTGTTATTGACTACTTATAATAATTTATCGATGAATAAAATAGACAACATAGTTTTCAGATTTCATTTACCTTTATTCTTTTATGCTTTTACTTGTTTCAGTCATTTGATTGCGGCCATGCTGGAGTAGCGCCTTTTTAATCGAACAGATCGACTCCAGCACTTATTCTTTGTGAGCCTAGTACTTATTCTATTGGTTTCTTTTGCCGAACCGCTGATTAAGGGGAGATAAACGCACCAGCATCAGTTATCATGCAATAGTGGCAGGACAAACACAGACACACAAAGACACACACACACACAAACACACACACACACACAATATATATATATATACTACGAACTTCTTTCAGTTTCCGCTTACCAAATCCACTGACAAGGCTTTGGTCG
>JAOPJW010009180.1:11808955-11819488 GCA_027122535.1 Octopus maya | reverse complement strand
GTGAGAGAAAGTTGTGGTGGAAGAGTACAGCAGGGTTCGCCACCATCCCCTGCCGGAGCCTCGTGGAGCTTATTGGGTGTTTTCGCTCAATAAACACTCACAACGCCCAGTCTGGGAATCAAAACTGCTATCCTATGACCGTGAGTCCGCTGCCCTAACCACTGGGCCATTGTGCCTCCACCCAAGTTCCATTAACACAATGCTAAATAGCAACATAGATTAAGTCTGTTCATCTTTCTTTGGTAGTGTAGATTTTAGAAGAGAGATCACAGGTGTGAAATACTTACTTAGTTCTTTGATATCTGTATTGTGATATGTCTTCTTATTTTTTTACCTGTTCTTAACTTATCTTATAAAAATTTTCATTGAAATCTTAGCAATTATACGAAGAAAAAACTGGACAACTTGCAGGCAAAAATATAATTGCAGATGTATTGCGTTCTGTGGAATCCCCAGAGTTTACACCAGTGCGTCGAGATAGTTCTGTTTCAGTTACTTCAGCAGTATCAAATGTTATTCCTGGTAATTATATGTTTTTTCTTCCAATATGTTGTTATCAGCTGCTCTCCTAGGTCTTTCACTCTTTCCCACTCTCTCATATATATATATATTTAGATATAACGATGACCACTAAAGTGGACATCGTTATATATAAACATATACTTTAATCCCCTAAGATCTCAGATATTTTTTTCTGAATCTCTCTGATTCTTTAAATGTGCTAGCTTTCTGGTAATAAATCGATCTTAATTAATATCTGATTTTTTACCCTATGTTTTAATTTAATTATATATATATATATGTGTGTGTGTGTGTGTGTGTGTGTGTGTGTGTGTGTGTTGTGTGTGTGTGTGTGTGTGTGTGTGCGTGTGTGTGCGTGTATGTGTATGTGTGTAAATTTATAAAATATTATTTCTTTGTTAAGCTTTTATCATTATTTTCATGGTCAGTCAACTATTCTAGTTATTCCAAAAGAATTATTGTATTAAGCGTAAGTAAGTGGTTATCACACCATCTATTCATTTTAACACACCCTGGCAGATTCGTGCGTGAATGTCTGATTGTTGTTTGTTTTCGTCATCGGAGAACGACGATTTATTTTTAAAATGGAAAAAGTTCACACACGCGCATGCGCTTACAAGTTTCCATTTCCATGCCAAGATAGCTGTGGGATCAAGAATGTCGCTTCCTTTATCTCGTGGTTCTCGGTTCGATCTCACAGCATTATATGTGTCTTCTAGTATAGCTTCGTTATTGCTAATAGCAAACGTACTGGCCGTATGTTATACATGCAAACGCGCGCACGTACGTACGTACGTACGTACGTGTGTTACCTGTGGATAGCACAGGAGATAGTTAATGGATTTAAGCCGATGTGAAATGATTTTTCGGTACCGTGGTAGGGCTCTCTATGCTCATGCATCAAACCTTTACTTCTCTCAGCTTATGTATGTGTGTAACAACATCAACATCAACATGCATAATAGCAGCAACATCAGCAACTAGTATTAAAGTTAAACTCATGATTTATTTTCAAATTTGCAGCAACCAATCATTTTACAAGAATAACCAGATAAAAATTGATGGAGAGCAAACAGAACAACGAAAGCCCATTCTTAATACCTTTTGGTTGCTTCGGACGTGAATATCTGATCGCTATTGGTTTCGTCATCGAAGAACAACGATTTATTTTAGATGATACATTTTCGTAATAAATGCGATTCAGCCGTGTAACGAGACTTTAAGACACCGCGTGTGCGAACTTTTTACATTTAAAAAAATCTTTCGATGATATTGTCCGTGCAGGTGTGAAAACAAGCTTTTTAACCACTCCCGTATTTTTGTCTACGTTGTCGAATGTAACCGTCTTCTTATAAGATTATAGGACGTACTTCAAGGGCACTTTGGCTGCTATTTCTAAAAGGTAAATAGATTACGATGATGTTCCCGTATTGGATCGAGTCAGTAATCGCATAAATTATCGGTATATTAAAAATGATTTAATCGATTTTAATATTCTAGTATTATTGGAGAAGAAGATCACTAAATATGAAATTTGAACAACTCATCTCCTCTACTAGCACCAATCTCGGATAATTTTTTATTTTTTACAATACTTTAGAGAGTACGAAATCCGTTTATTCATTTAAAAATATGATCAGAAAGAAATATCAGAATTTTTGTAAGGGACATAACTCTTCTTAAAATGTCTGAGTTATCTTTCTTCTTTATGGGAGTTAACTCTGCAAATTTTCTGATATATTACGGCGTTTAACACAATTTGTACATTAAATTACGTTCTTTCTGTAGTAATTTCACTGGACTTGACTTTGCTTTCACAATTCATGTGTCGCAGTTCATGTTTAGCATAGAATTCATGTTTAACATACACTTTAGCGATTAAATATTTGCAAACTAAAGGCAGCTTTCTTGATTTTCATTAGGTTCCTCTCGATTATATTTCCAGATTCCATCTGGAATAACATCCGTTTATATACATTGACAGTAAAACGATATGTAAACTGTGCTTGGGACTATTTAAGTTCTGTGTTCGAATGCTGACGCCGACTTTATCCGATATACTTCCGCTGCACATGATTGTGTTGTTAAAATGCTCGTTTGCAACCACATAGTTACGAGTTGAATCTCACAGTATGGAACCTGTGTATCTTCTATTGTAGCCGAGGACTGACCAATGTCTTTTGAGTGAACTTGGCAGACAGCAACAATGGAAGCTTGTCATATATTAATATTAATATGTGTACGAGTGTGCCTTTGTGTCCCTGTATGTCCCCCACCAAAAATTGACAATTGTTGTTGTTTTGATTATACATACATACATACATACATACATACATACATACATACATACACGCACACACACACATACATACAGATAGACAGACAGACATACATAGTTGTTGAAATTCCAATGAAGGAGCCTTGGATCTAGGCTGGAAACCGTCTGGTCGTGCTACTTCAGGCTGATGACGAGCAAAGTCTCAGAAACATGTCCCTGAATGCAGGCTAGGCTGGGTGGAAGAGTTTATCTCCCCCTCGCAAAGATAAGGACACAGGAAATGTGTCAAGGCTGACAGGAAGCGGTCCAGCTTCCTAGGGCTAAATAGCAGTTGTATATTCCGGTATTGGGACTGTCACGTTAAGTTGGCAGTATACAACTACTTTATCGCTTCACTACTGCTTAAGTCTCTCTGAGAGATTTAGAAATTTATTATTTCTAATTACTATTTAAATTCGCTAACGCTTTACTCTACACTATGCATTTTTCTATTCTAGTACACACCTCTTTCTGGAGACAAACATAAGCATTTACTCGTAAATCCTGACTGAACATGCCCAGGCTACAAAATGTGCGCCAGTTGTAGTGTAACCATTTGGTCACCTTTTCTTCTGACATGTTTGAATAGAAGGAAATTATTTAAGTCAATCGTGTGCAACTAATAAATTGCAGTGTCCCTCTTGCTCCTCTTCCTCACTCACTCACTCACTCATTCTATGTGTGTGAGCGTATTTCTCTCTACACGCATGAGAAAAATGAAATTGCTTATGTGAATAGTGTTCAATTAATAACTGTCTCTCCACATCTATCTCTCCCTCTCTCTCCTTTCTCTCCCTTTCTCTACTTTCTCTCCTCTCTCTCCTTTCTCTCCTCTCTCTCCTTTCTCTCCTCTCACACACTTTCTATCTGTGTGTGTGATTGTTTTTACTTATACTTGATCACGCTCACGTGTTTGCCTCTAGCGTCAAAATAGACTGAATGTTCAGTTAGCTGCGCCAAATCGTCTGCATCCAAACAGCGGCGCACAATCGTCTCATTCCGCTCGTACAATACATTCCATACAACACATTCCCTACAATAATTGTGAAAGGCTTCTGTTATTGCCTTCATGTCAGAAGATTTTCTTTACTACTAGAAAGTAGCAGCAGAGTTATTGCCTTTTGTTACTCTCAGATTTCGTAAAACCAATTCTGGTTAGAGTTCCATGGTTTTGTCACTGTTTAGTAATTATGAAGTAGAGAAGCGACCATGACATTTGTAGAACCTTCGACATTAGTTGTGGGGGTAAAAGGCTGAGGGAAAATATCCCAGAGGAGCGTTTTGCGTTCTAAATAAACACGCAGTGAAGTCATACATATGTAGCATAGTGAGTTAAAGAGATGCGATTGCAAATAAAAACTCACTGTAAGGTTATTTAGCATCTAGTGGGATTTCTTCACCTAAAAGGCTCGCTTTGTAAGCATTTAGTTCCCAGTTCAGTCCCACTGCGCATCACTCTGAGCAAATATCTTCTCCTTCACCTTGGTGTGGAGGGGGATTTCGGACACCATGCCGGACTAAAAATATAGCTCAATCAGTCCATTGCTCAGTGAATCTCTTCTTCATCATTTCACTCTCAACAATTTCCTCACTGTCTATTCGCTCTTAGCATTTGACTATTACAATCGCTGAATCCATGTTTTCAAAAGAACACTCTAAAATTGATGCTGAACAAGTAAACCCAAGCAAAGCTGCTTGAGAAATTCGATACTCACATTATTTAATCGTCCAACAGATGGTTGAAAAACATCCTGTCGATAATCCTAAAATAAACAGATCTGTCCATGACTCAAAATGTGAACGAAACATTTTTACGTAATGTTATCTCTGACTTTAATCCAATAATCCATTAAAACTTATGGTCACCCGAATGTTATTTTACTACGTGTTGGTTTACAGAAAGATACACAAAATAGGTTTTAAGCAGAGATAATAAGATGCTACGGTTTCTCTAGAAATGAAAATGTAGTGGAGGAAATATAATATACAACACAGCTATGTAGACAGTGAAGAAATGTACCCGAATTTCAGTAAATAAGGTTATAAAAATATTAGTGACCAACAGGGTGTCGGTCGTTTTCGGCTTCGAACAAAAAAATAAGCGCTGGACTTTGGAAGAAAAGTTTTAAACAAATACGATTAAATTCTAAAGTTAAAATTTAAAAACTAAATTATATTTTTACTTTGTTAGTCAATTAAACCTTTCCAGAGACTCCCAATCGTCTCCTTCAATTGCCAAGTCTCAAGCCTCATCCCAAATTTTGACATCACTTGCGAAATTTTCTTTCATTCTTTCCAGACTTTTCTTCTTCGGACGCCCTTTCTTCCTGGATCCTGTGGAGACCACTGGAGACATTTGTATGAAAGTCGAGAGGGATCCATTTTAATCACGTGCCTAATCCTCTTCATCATCCTAGTGATCACCAATTGATTTAGCGTGCAACAGAGCCATGATACTCTTCTTACTTTCAGGCTGGTGACACAACTCTCTATGAAATGTGATACACATTACTCAGGCATCTTTACCGGAAGGTCTTCAATTTCCTCCGCAGTGTCTTAGCCAGAGGTCATAACTCACAGCCATAGAGAAGGCTAGAAAAGTCGATGCTTGGCAACAGCTGGATTTTGATCCTTACACTGATCGTGTGAGCTTTCCACAGTCTTCTTAATTTGAGAAGGGGACTTGCAGTACCGTTCCTGATATTGGTTTCAAATTTTGACGCAAGGCCAGCAATTCAGAGGAAGGGGTAAGTCGATTACATCAACCCCATTGTTCAACTGGTATTTATTTTATCGACTCCGAAAGTGATGAAAGGCAAAATCGACCTCGGCAGAATTTAAAGTCAGAACCTAAAGACGAACGAAATGCCGCTAAGCATTTTGCCCGGCGTGTTACAAGCGAGTCTGGTACCTCGCGGCCTAATACCTTTCCTGATATTAATTTCTCTCTCTACATCTTCACTACAATTAATGCCAGTGCCAAGGAACATATTCTTTGTATATATTTTGATGAAGTCTCTAGATCATCATGATGGACTTGCGTGTACAGATGACAACCAAATCAATGACTTAAACATCGCATATGACTTGGCTTTGATTACTTAAAACGGAGCAGAAGTGTAAAAGATGACCAACAGCATACACAGTTTTAGTAAATAGAAGTATGTTTAGCCATTTGTGTTGAAAAAACATCCCAGAGTAATGAAGGTGAGTCAATGATCAGTTAAGAATTCGATTCATAGAGAAGAAGGTGAACGCTTGGAAGAAGGCAAATTATATTTCAAAGTTAAAAATATGGAAAACATGTAGAAAATTATAGCTGACCTTGTTTTATCATGCCGTTCGTGGAAACACAGCAATACCTTATCTTTAATCCTTTATGAATGTTCTTGCTAGAAATAAATAAAAACTACAGCATCCTATTTGTCGCATTCGGTAAACCTGACATCTTATGTCCTTATGTCAATCTAAGATGTTAAACTTCGGAAGCGTGCTTGTTTTGTATAATCGTAACTTCTTGGAGAAAACTTTGCAAGTGATCTGGTTTCGAGTTTTAATATTAACCGTTTGCATTCCATCACTAATGATTTTAGGAAATCCTTAACAATCAAGTTATATACTTTCATCCCTATACATTTGAGCCTTGAAACCATATTGCTATCGTTGGTTTACTAGTGAGGACGTGGATTTGATGGTCACTTAGTGTATTTGGTGGCTTCTTTAGGTTTCCTTTAGTAACTGTTTTGCCTACATTACTAGCAACCCAGAGAAGTAGAAGAATGTCATCGAAATTATTAGTTCTTCCTCTATTTATACGAGGACTAATGTAAGAAATAATTATATGCGTGTGAAAGCAGTGTAATTACGGGTGAAATACCAGGAGAGATATAAAAATCATTTGGGGGTCTGAGCAGATGTAAGAGTGATGATGTGTTATGCGTTAAAGTGATAATTATTGTAATTATGTGAAACACGGATAGTTTTAGATAGGTTAGGGGGTTTAAGATTTGAACAACATCGATATTAGTTTAAAATGAAGCTCCATGTTGGGAAAAGAAACGCGTGATCTAGACGTATTTGTAGTGGTGATGTGTTATTTAGAGAAATACGTTTGTAATGACATGTTTTTCGGCAACTATGGTAATAGATAAGTGTATTTTAGCCAGCTGCGATAGTAGTCGTAGTTTGGCAGCGATGATAATGTTTGGGAGAAAATTGGAGAATAATAACAGTGGTTGAGTAATATGATGGCTGTAAAAGTTCACAGCGGAATTTCCTGGCAAGAATGGACATTTATTTCTGACTTGTAATGCCATTAAATATTGGTAATTTCGCTAGTAAATTACTGTAATGATTTTTAAAATGGCACAATGGTTAGCCCAACTATACTGGAGAGCTTAACGAGATAAGAGAATCACAGAACACAAACAAGATGCAACTTGGTTTAGCGACGATTAAGTCGAGAGGAGGGGGAATTTTCTCTGGAGAACAATAAAGGAACAGGAATCGCTTCATTGGAGGCTGAAGTTAATTAAATCATTTTAGCTCTCTTTTTCTTTTATTAATGTCTTTCTTTGATTGTTTCTCTCTCTGTGTTTTCTTTTCCTTATCTCTTTCGTTCTTTCTTTATAGTTTTCATTACAGGAAGTAAAACGATAAAAGACCATCTGATAATTCTAACAATGTTAATGTTAATAGTGATATTAAAATCGAAGAAAAAAATCAAATCCTCCAAATTAAATCTTATAAATGCAAACGAGAGCAAAGAAAACTCAAAGTGTAGTGGAAAATTAGACAGCCAGATTTCTGTGTAAGTTAGCAATGCATCACAAACATTTTAAATTCTGGTTGGTGGTAACAGTACTGGAGTCACTTTGGTATGGAGAGGGTTCGATTAATATTCATCGTCTTAGCTTATTTCAAGAGATTCAGTTTTCTATTTGTCTTACAAGCTGCAGAGTAGAGTCATCAGCGGAAAAGACTTCTCATAGTTATGGGGATAGTGTAAGACGAATTAATAAAAGAAAATGTGATAATGTAATAAAATTTGTAAGTAGATACGCGAAATAGTAACGGAAAGAATCTAATTGATTCTACTCTAAATGTCCTTTCCTGGGCAAACCATCTTTTGTTGTTGACAATTGACCCATTAGCACTTAAGGTCGAGACGTTCCCAGGAAAACTCCCAGATGTCTGAAGAAATCCGGCTGTTCTGCTCCTGTCGGAGCATAATCAGCCACCCGTCTAAAAGCGCCCCCGTCGCTACTATTTACGTTCAGAACCACCAACTTACTTCTTGGGTCCAGGAAGATGGACTTTATCCTTAAATCCATACCTCTCCGGAACAACAACGCAGTTCTACCCCCTCCTATTTCCGGTTGACATGGAGATAAGTAAATCCCATATCCACTGAAAATGGGTTCGAAAGCCCGTTGGTCGGAAAGTCTAGTCTCACTCACAGCCACGACATTTAAACTTAGTAACCTTAGATCATTGAGTAGGTGGCCCTGTTTCCAAGGCGACATAAGGCCACCTACATTTATACTGCCTCTTGCGAGCAAGGCCATGTTAGACAACGAAATGGACAGAGAATAGGAGAGAGATACTTACTGTAGTTTTGTGATGGGCAAAGGATAGGTGTTTCGTCCCTCTGGTTAGATGTGGGCGTTTTCACGAACAGTTCTTTGTAAAGTCTTTTGTTAAAGTTTTTTTTTTGTAAAATTTGCTGTCTTATCAGAAAATTTGCTTTTTAATGCTATAAGTGTTTTGCGTTATTTGTGTGATTTTTATGTGTGTAGATATGTTGATTATCGATGTAATGAAATTGCTCTGAGTGATATCTGTATGGTTATGTATGCATTCTATTTGAGCTTTACTGGTCGTGTTTATGGCAGTGTAGTTGATGATGTTAAAATTTTGTTCGTTTTGGGATTTGTGATCAAAATGTCGTGCTAATGAATTAGGTTATACTTGCAGTGTTGGTGTCTGTGACTGTGTGTATAATGTTGACAATATTAGTGTAGCTGTGATTGGGGGGTTGTGTTTCAGCATTCTTGTTCAAAAGCATCTCCCCCATTTGCTTGTATCTTCCAGTTTTTTCCTGTTGATCTAGTTTTGTTCCCCTTTCTTTTCTTGGTCTTGATGATCGTTTGTCATTTAGGCTCGTCACCGTCTCCTTCATTGTTGACCATGTCAGAGTGGTCCAAAGAGGGAAGAGCTATGTCTTGGGCAGGTTTTTGATAGCTGTTTTTGTTGTTTTGGCGGTTTCTGATGCTGTTGTTGTTTTGATGGTGGTGGTGCTGCTGCTCTTTTCGCAGCTGTTAGTTTCGGTCCTGTTGTTGGTGATGTTGTGGTCATCTGCCTCAAATGGTGTTGTTGCTGCTGTCTCAGCTATTATTGTTGTTGCGATGGTGGTGGTGGTGGCGATGGTGTCGGCAGTAGTGCTGGTTTCTTTTGCTCTGAGCAAAAGCCTTCGAAGTGATTTGTGTCCTTGCATCTCGGCCTTCTGCCCTCAACAGCAAAGTGAAACTGTGTGCTGTCTGGTAGGCTTACGAAGTCCAGGATGGCCTCGACGCTTGGATGATCTGCCTGTATTAATAGCTGGACACCCTGTCCAAACCAGTTCTGCTTCTATATTTTTTGTATCTGCAGACTAGTGGTTTTCTCTTCTATGTCGAAGAGAACTGCTGCCACGAACACGCAGATGTTGATTTCTAATGATATATTGAAGTTTTTATTTTGAATACCCTTCTGTCAAAGTAAATAGGGATAAGGATTAATTCATTACTCGTTTGCGTAGGTGTTGAGTGATTTTTGGCCTTCTACTCTGAGGCAAAACTCACTTCGGTAGTTCTATATTTTTTGCTCTTCCAATCTGGTCATAAGCATTTTCCAATTTGCTGGTGTGTTGCCTCATCTACTATTCAACTTTTCTTTCCAATTGTTTTATATATATGTGTCTTCCTGGACAGGTCTAGGGACATTCAGTACTACATTTCTCCAAAGATGCATTTTGCACATCTGAATTGATTTTCATTTATAAGAATGTCTTCACGTGCTCGCCTCGTCGCGGTGACTGAACTGCATAGTTAATTACCTTTGCTCTTGTTTCTTTGTTAATGATGTTGTTGTTGTTGGTGGTGGTGGTGGTGGGTTTGTTGCTGCCACTGACAGTTATGATGGAGGTGCAGCGTTCTCGCTAGCGTTGTTGCTTTTTGCTGCCATTGATTTCTTTTGTTGTCCAGCGATGGTGAAGATGGTGCTGAAAGCAACAGAAAGTTACTTTCATACATTTCACGCGCTGTATTGCTGTTGTAGATGTTGTTATTTCTGCTGTTGTTACTGACTTTTACAATTTAGCTGTTCTTTTGTGCAAATGACTGGCTGTTCTTTTGTGCAAATGACTGGCTATTCTTTTCAACAGACGAACAATCCTCGTCCATCATCTTCCTTTTTCTAAGCAAAATATTGAGGGGGTGTGTTAATCTAAACAAACCTCAAATTGGCTCTTGAGGGCTACAGATGGAGAAAAACTAACTGGGTTCCTAAGGTCCTGGTTAGTTTATCTAATATAACGATAAAATATGAGCGACGTGTAACTTTGTGCAGCAATATAACGAGAAACTTATTGGAGCGATGTGCAATGTGTCGTTAATCGAACAACAACAATAATAATGATAACAACAACAACAACA
>JAOPJW010009180.1:10298445-10309649 GCA_027122535.1 Octopus maya | reverse complement strand
GTCCCCGTAACTTAGCGGTTCGGCAAAAGAGACCGATAGAATAAGTACTAGGCTTACAAAGAATAAGTCCTGGGGTTTATTTACTCGACTAAAGGCGGTGCTCCAGCATGGCCGCAGTCAAATGACTGAAACAAGTAAAAGAGTAAAAGAAAAAACGAGTAATTAGAATAATATCCTTGCTCAAGCTATATATACAAGCTAGCAGCTACACGGAAGAATAGCTTAGGTATAACAATGTCGTATAGGAAATTCTGTCCACGGAGACGAGAATACAGATAACAGCAGGCTTTGTTTTCTAATGTCTAAAAGTACTACAACGGTATTTGAGAAAACTAATCTTCACCATAACAGAGTAAGACTGGCTAAATTTTTAAAGGAGGAGTCTCATATAAAACAGAGAGAAAGAAAGAAAAGTTCAAATAACCAGAGAATTCCAGAAATCACGAAAAAGAAAAAAAGCAGCCTTATGCAAATCATATCAACCAAATCATTGATGATAAGACGCTTTATAAACAAGAATACTTCTTTCAGGAGAAAAATGTATTGGAAACAAATATAAAAAGTTTTTACTGAGACATTAACAGGAGGGGGGGGGAATATATATATATATTAGATAACATACCAACATCAATAGAGGTTAGAGCATTTGGAGGAGAACATGAAATAAAAGCATACAGCACAATAAAAAAATCAGAATGGATAATAAGAAGGTATATGAATAAAATAAAAATAATAAAAGCTATAACGTCACAAGTATAGCAGAGCATAACGAGTGAGGTAAACAATAACACGATAAAAACTGCAATCAAATAGCAAGCGAACGGGCTTGACAAAAATTACCAATTTCTGAGAGAAACACCTAAGTAGTATATACAGATCTGTGCCATGAGCATTTATTAATCCGTGGCAACAGAATTTATTAATCCATGGCAACAGCATTCATTAATCTGTAACAACAGACTTCAATGATCACCCTTTTTTTTTTTTTTTTTGTAACAACACGTCTAAAATGTAGCTCAATTTGAATGGCAGAAAATATTTTTCTGAAAGACTTGTACTTGATGTACAACATCGATTTTTTTCTGAAACCTTTTACTCCAAACCATTTCCAGATTACTGATTTTTCGAACCAGAGTAGGTCACCTTGACCAATTAAACACTCCCAATTAAACAAATACTCTCTCTCTCTCTCTCTCTTTTTACTCTCTCTTTTACTTGTTTCAGTCATTTGACTGCGGCCATGCTGGAGCACCGCCTTTAGTCGCCTTTAGTATCAGGCTTTAACAAGAAAGTCCTGGAGTCCGGTGTGTTAACGATTTTGTAAGCCTAGTACTTATTCTATCAGTCTCTTTTGCCGAACCGCTAAGTTACAGGGACGTAAACACACCAGCATCGGTTGTCAGGTGATGTTCGAGGGACAAACACAGACACACAAACATATACACACACACATATATATATACATACATACGATGGGCTTCTTCCAGTTTTCCATCTACCAAATCCACTCACAAGGCCCGAGACTATAGTAGAAGACACTTGCCCAAGGTGCCACGCAGTAGGAATGAACCCAGACCATGTGGTTGGTAAGCAAGCTACTTACCACACAGCCACTCCTGCGCCTATAAAGTGTATAAGTGTATAATTTGAAGGTGATTTGGTTGTTATTTCTAGCAGGTCTAGTGACCACAAGGAGACTTCATTGTCAGCTCGTTGTTGTTATCATAGTTGGAAGTGTAAGGGACAATGTTGTTATCCTACTACTACTACTACTGCTGCTGCTGCTGTAGGTGTTGCTGTAGTTGTTCTTGTTTTAGCCACAGGTCAATATTCATCAAGCAAAGCTATGATCAGCAGCATTCCAACCATGACGATCATGCATTTTTAGGGCCTTTAATGTGTCCTTTTCCGTCCGTTGCCTTCTAAAGATGACAGTGTATAATTTGAAGGTGATTTGGTTGCCATTTCTAGCAGGCCTAGTGACCACAAGGAAGTTCTATTGTTAAGCTTGTTGTTGTTGTTATTATTATAGTTGGGAGTGTTATGGACACAATGTTGTTATTCTACTACTACTACTACTACTACTACTACTGCTACTGTTGCTGCTGCTGTAGGTGTTGCTGTTGTTGATCTTGTTAAGCCACAGGTCAATACTGATCAAGCAAAGCTATGATCAGCAGCATTCCAACCATGACGATCATGCATTTTTAGGGTCTCTAATGTGTCCTTTACCATCTGTCGTCTTTTAAAGATGACAGTGTTATAATTTGAAGGTGATTTGGTTGCTATTTCTAGCACGTCTAGTGACCATAAGGAGACTTCAGTGTTAGCTCGTCATTGTTATCATAGTTGGAAGTGTAATGGACATCGTTGTTGTTATTCTACCACTACTACTACTACTACTGCTGCTGCTGTTGGTGTTGCTGTTGTTGTTCTCGTTTAGCCACAGGTCAATATTGGTCAAGCCAAGCCATGATCAGCAGCATTCCAACCATGACGATCATGCATTTTTAGGGTCTCTAATGTGTCCCTTTCCGTCTCCGTCTGTCATCTTTTTAAAGACGACAGTGTATAATTCGAAAGTGCTTTGGTTGCTATTTCTAGCAGGCCTACTGACCACAAGGAAGCTCCATTCTTAAGCTTGTTGTTGTTGTTGTTGTTATTATTATAGTTGGGAGTGTTATGGACAGTGTTGTTATTCTACTGCTACTACTGCTACTACTACTACTACTACTACTACTGCTACTGCTGCTGTTGGTGTTGCTGTCGTTCTTGTTTAGCCACAGGTCAATATTGATCAAGCAAAGCTATGATCAGCAGCATTCCAGCCATGACGATCATGCATTTTTAGGGTCTCTAATGTGTCCTTTTCTGTCTCCGTCCGTCATCTTTTAAAGATGACAGTGTATAATTCGAAGGTGATTTGGTTGCCATTTCTAGCAGGCCTAGTGACCACAAGGAAGCTCCATTGCTAAGCTTGTTGTTGTTGTTGTTATTATAGTTGGGAGTGTTATGGACACAATGTTGTTATTCTACTGCTACTACTACTACTACTACTGCTGCTACTACTGCTGCTGCTGCTGGTATTATTGCAGCTATGATTGGCATCATGTGTGCTGCTGCATCTGCTGCTGTTGTTGTTGTTGTTATTGATGTAGATGCTGCTAACATGGTTTGGTTTGTTGCTGCTGTTGTTGTTGTTGTTGTTGTTGTTGCTGCTGCAGCTATCGCTGATGTCACGAGAGCTGCTGACATCGTTATTGCTACACATCTGCTGCTGTTGCTGCCACTGCTGCTGCCGCTGCCGCTGCTGCTGCCGCTGTTGTTGTTATTGTTGTTGTTATTGTAATCTAGATGTTGTTGTTGTTGTCATCCTTGCTATTAGTTCATCAATAGACATAATTAATTATCCATATTACAATCACTGCTGCTGCCACCGCTGCTACTGCTGCTACCACCGCTGCTGCTACCACCACTTCTAATACCGCTGCATTCAGTCCCAGCTTTTTGTTGCTACTGCCACAGATAACACTACTGCATTCAGGCTGCTGCTACTGCTTGTTACCGCTGCCACAAGATATCACAACTATACACAATACTACTGCAAATTCCGCTGCAGCTGTTGATGCTAAGTACCACTGCAGCAAACATTAATATAATGCTGCTCTATTTATTGTTATTTACATCCGCTGTTATTTAGCCCTGGGCTGACTTTGAACTCAGATTCAACACACCGAGGATCAAAGGCATTTCAATCATTATCATCTATCTTTTTTTTTGGTGAGGGGTCTGTTTTTTTTTGTGGGGGCCGGTTTGTAGAAATACACTGTACAAAATTATCTCTCTATGTATTTAAGATTTTTTTTCTTGTTCTTCATTCTTTTCCTTTAGAGGGACATAATAATTCGGAGATGATTTAGCTGCTATGTCTTGCAGATCGAGTGGTCATGGATAAAAAAAACCCTCCCTCGTTATTGTTGTTGTTGTTGTTATTGTTGTTTATGATGGTAGTGGTAAATGATGGAGATGATAATAATGATAATGATGCTAGTGATGATGCTGATTATGATGATGGTAATGAAGACGATGGTGATGACAAAGCCGATCATGACGGTGATAATGATGATGATGACGGTGATGATAACTGTGATGATGATGATGATGATGATGATGGTGATGACATTGCTGATCATGAAGGTGATAATGATGATGATGGTAATGATGAGGTTAATGATGATGATGGTAATGATGAGGTTAATGATGATGATAATGGTGGTGGTGGTGGTGGTGATGTTATTGCAGCTGTTTGTTTTACGGTTTCCTGTTGTCATGATCACCACAAGAATAACTGACCACCCCCACTGACATCACTTTGAGTGCTAATTATGCTACTACTACTACTACTACTACTACTATTTCTCCTGCCACTACTTTTTGGAAGAGGTCAGAGGAAAAAATCAATTATGTCATCCCATTTCTTAAAAGATGAGGATGAAAGGTAGCAATGCCCAGAGTAGGATTAGAACCCGGAATCTAAAGAACCAGTGTAAATACTACAAGATGTTTTGTCTAGGCACAAGAGTGGCTGTGTGGTAAGAAGGTTGCTTCCCAACCATATCGTTCTGGGTTCAGTCCTATTGTGTGGCACCTTGAGTAAGTGACTTCTGCTATAGCCTCAGGCTGACCAAAGCCTTGTAGAGAGAAACTGTATGTATTTGTGTGTCTGTGCACCATCACTTGACAACCGATGTTGGTGTGTTTACATCCCCATAAGTTAGTGGTACAGCAAAAAAGACCGATAGAATAAGTACTAGGCTTACAAAGAATAAGTCCTGGGGTTGATTTGTTCGATTAAATGTGGTGCTTCAGCATGGCCACAGTCAAATGATTGAAACAAGTAAAAGAATAAAAGAATACACTAATAATCTTTTCTACTCTAGGCAAAAGGCTCGAAATTTTTTTGGTGGGGAGGGGGCTAGTCAATTAGATTGACCCCAGTATGCAACTGGTACTTAATTTATCGAACCCAAAAGGATGAAAGGCAATGTCGACCTTGGCAGAATTTGAACTCAGAACGTAAAGGGATGAAATACCGCTAAGCATTTCGCATGGCGTAATAATGTTTCTGCCAGCTTGCCACCTTATTAATGTAAATATATATTTTTTCTACTCTAGGCACAAGGCCCGAAACTTTGGGGTGAGGGGGCCAGTTGATTAGATCGACCCCTGTAGACAACTGGTTCGTAATTCATGGACTCTGATTGACCCCAAAATCTAAAAAGTTCTCACCAGTCATGAGGTCAAGCATCCCTCAAAGTTTCATCTGAATCCATCCAACAGTTTTTGAGATATCTTGTCCCTGGACAAACAAATAAACAAATAAACAAACACAACTGAAAAACATACCTCTGTCTTTGCTAAGTTAGAAGTAATAATGATTTCTATAATGATGAGGAACATCACAATGATAGGTTCAATAAAAATCAATATGAATCTATACTAGTATATTATAGGTATCTATTTTTTTCTTCCCCCAATCCCCAACTTTTATTGTAAGAATGAAAAACAAAATTTAACCCCTTACCCTTCAAGATTTTGAAACCAAAACCTAAGAATCCAGTAAAGATAGTTAGCACAAGGCAACTGAACAGGCACTCACACATTTCTGCTACAGTCTTTACGATCTGTGAATCTTTAAGGTCAAGTTCATAACCTCCACAAAAAATTCTGATGACATGATGTATATAAGAGAATCTAAGTTTGCTGGCATTTGAGAAGTTAAAATTCTAGTAACCTTTTCGTGCTTACAGTTGTTTACATACTGTCAGAAATTAAATTATCTTGGTTCCAGTTCTATTTAACACATGGCTTTTTCCTTCTTTCTCTTCCCCAACCTTTACCACATTTTCTATGCTGGAATAATCAACCTAAGATGGATAGAATGTTGGACGGACACACACACACGTGAACGCAAATATGGTGATTGCTCTATCTTCGAAGATAATAGCTGTCTCCTGGCGCTTCCTTGTTGTCAATAGCAATTGACCTCTCAGACAACTGTTCAATCCTATTGCAGATCTGCATGGGCTGAAGCAAAGGTGACAGATGAAAATTGTAACTTACAGTGTGTTTTCTAACATGTTAGGTCTGCACATGCCCATAGGACCTTCAGTAGATGGAATGACAAATGAGGTTACCATAAAAACACATCCGCATGTCATTGGATTATAGTGATAAATGCTTGTACAACAGGTGTTATATGGACTGTTAAATTTGTGTGTTGTTCGTCTGAGGTCCCATCTGGGGTCCCTGTTTCGTTGTTGCTTTGAGTGACTGTCAAGGTCAAAGGTTATTGAGATATATGGCGAGGACAACATTCTTGTTTCTTGATAACGAACATTCGGTGAGTGAGTTCTTTGTTTATAGTTAATAAATAAATGTGATAATTAAATAGTACAACTCGTGTTTTCTCTGCGAGTCCCCCGAGAGGAATACAACAACAGGGGTACCGCTTTCTGAGTTTCTGTTATTAGTACCCAGTGACAAGCTGAAATGAGATGACCAGTAATCATGTGAAACACCAGGTTTTACATCAGTGTGTCCATGTCTTAGAAGGATGCTCTGACAACAGCTCGAGGTCCCTCACACCTGATAGTTTTACTGCGCACCCTAAAATACAAACGAAGAGTATTTTTTTCATTTCCACACAAATATGGATTGTCATCACATATGCTAGTTGTACGTATGTCAGGTCACTTTTAGTGCAACTGGTAACCTGTATGTAACCTAGCACAACCTGTTGCATGGTTTGGCTCTCACCAACTAAACCAGCAACCAGACCAAGCTTGTTAGATCAGGAGGATGGTTTTCGTTGGACAACCAACAGGCTGGTAAACTAAACCAGTCAAAGGATGGATGAAGTCAGAAGAGTCAACAGTGATCCAACAGTTGGAAGTGAGAGACCCCTTAGTCTTCGTTTAGACATCTCTCTAAGAGAAGGAATTCCTAAAATAACACGCAGTTCATTGCAAAGCTGAAGATCTGGTTCTCGCTGGTTTCTGTACTTGCTTGGCTCTTAGGTGAGAGCCATGGTGCTACTGTGCAGCACAAGCATAGCTGACAGTGATTGTCGTTAATATCTTAGGATAAAATAATTTGTTTATGATGGTCATACTCATCTAGGAGTCAGAAATCCATCATGTGTGTATCTATCTTTCTTTAATAAACAAGCAGAATTAAATACTTTTTTTTTTTTTTTGCTTCAGTGACACACCGTAACAACTGAAATTAAATTTTATCTTCTAACTGCATGGTTCAGTAGTAAGGTACCTTCAAACCCTACAGTTATTATGCCCGAGTCCATGGGGACATGTTTTGTGTAAAAAGTTAACTAACATCCCATCTAACAGTGACTAGATTATCAGCAAAAGATTATGGCTACACAACAACCAATTACACATCAGTGGATTGGACCTCTTGCTGTTCATTTTGTACTGTTTCCAGTTTGCTTTACAAGGGTTTTAGGTGGGTTTTTGCATGGGGGAGGTGTAAAATAGTTTTATAATATAATAACGCATTGAAATGGTGAAAATATATTCTTCAAATAATAACACATAACGCAAATTAGTACATTGATAGCTATTGTCATCAAGTGAACATTAAATATTGAAGAATACGATTCTGAGGAAGCTGATATCATAAATATATCAAGCAAAAATTCAATAAAATTAAACAGCTCATATTATTGGAAATCAGATTTTCAAATTCCTGATTTGTCCAGTTTTGACAGCTTTTCTCGGAATAATGTGCTAAAAAAAATGTTGCCTTCTTTTTCATCCTGCATTGCTATGTCCCCGGAGAACATGCAGTATTCACTATAGATAGTGTAGCCATCTCAACTCCAGAGGAACAAAAGAAAATGGTGAGTAATATTAATTTCTTTTCACTGAGTAGGCACAAAGCCAATTTTTGTAGGGGGAAATTTCACATAGAACTAATTTGGCTCATTTAGCTACGAGGTTAAGAAGTTTGCTCCACAATCATGAGGTTGCAGGTTCATTCCTGCTGCCAGGCACTGTGAGCAAATATCTTTCACTTATTGCTGTTGGTCAACCCAAGTACTGTGGAGAAAATTAGCTGGACAGGTCATTAGGTAGGCTGGAAATCAAAGGTCTATTGAATTATATAGATACAGGGACAAACATGGCTTGCTTCCTGACCATGTGCTCTTGGATTCAGTCCCACTATGCAATAATACTTTGGGTAACTTGTCTTGCTAGAAATAGCAAACAAATCTCATTTAAAACCACATCCTACTGCTTTAAAAACAGAGGGTCATATTGGGTAGGTAGTCTTAGATAAACTATGTTTGAAACACTGAGTTTTAAAAAAGGTTCACCATTTTCTTATGTGTTATGAAAGGCAACTAAAATAACTGATATAAAGAAGGACATCTGGCAATAAAACAGTGCTTTAAAAGGGCCTGTCTGACCCCTACCAGCATGGATCAACAGGTGTAAAATAAATGACTGTGATGTTTGTGATTAGTACATTTTTAATCCAGTCAATCTGGACTAACATGGAACTAAATAACACCAACAACAACAGCAACAACAGTGTCAGCACAACAACTATTGCATCTTGATGATGAGGATAATTCTGATAGGTTATTCTGAACCATTTCATATGTAACAGTATCGTTTCTTGTTTGTTAAATCTTCATTTAGTTTTGTTCAGGACAGTAATGCTACATCATAAAAGATGAATGACTGGACTTGACAAATACTCTTGACATTTTGAACAGTTCTGCAAGACAATAGTCAGTAGAATAGCTGAGTAGTAGGGATTGTAGTGGCATGGTGGTGCCTGTTGAGGTGTGTTAATACTGTGGTCATTGCGGTAGTGATATGGTCATTGTCACAGTGGTATGATACTAACAGTCAATGGTCAACGAATAGGATAAGAACGAGAGAGTACCAATTAGAAATAGTAGCCAAATGATCCTCAGCTGACACCATACATTATCATTATCATTTAACATCCTTACACACACACAGTAGATTCCATACAGTTTCCATCAATCACTAGCAAGGCATTGGTGGGCCCAGGTTTTAGTAGAAGACACTTGCCCAACGTGCAGTACAGTAGGGCTGAACCTGTAACCACATGGTTATAAAATGAGCTCATTAACCACATATCCATGCCTATGTTTCTTTTTCCATTTATGTTTTTTTTTTTTATTTTCTAGTGAGATATTTTTGGTATTCTGGGAGTATTAAGTTTTGAAAATTTCATAAGCTTTGAAGTGAATGTAGATTCTAAGTTAAAGGTCTATTATCATGTAAAAAAAAAAAAACTTCCATATGATTCAAATGACAGATAACTCCAGCATGCTGTGGGCGAACAAGAGAATTTTGACATTTGAGACAACAGACCCCTCATTCTTGAAATTGTAATATTACAATTCTTTCTTTCCGCACAACACATTAACATTTAACCATTTTTTTTTCTCAACAACAACAAAAAAATAAAATAAATAAAAGATTTAAAAAAAAAACAACATTACTGAACAGATTTTTTTTACTAAACTTAACAAGCGTTATTTTCTTCCAGCTTTATAACGTTTAAGAATAACACATTTCCCAAATTACAAATACAAAATTTCCATGTAGTTTAGGAAGCTATGTAACATATGCTTTGCATTTTTGGTCATGAGCATAAAAATAAATAAGCTGAATCAGTCTTCTGTAAGGCAGCATCGCCAAGCACAGGTTCTGCAGATCTCTTTGTGAGAGCTGCTAGAATTTATCTTTCACTAGAAGGAGTACTTTTTTGTTGGGCCTACCTTAATTGTGAAGGCATATGGCTCAGTGGTTATAGTGTCAGGCTAACAATCATGAGGTAGTGAGTTCGATTCCCAGACTAGGCGGGCTGTGTGTTGTGTTCTTGAGCAACACATGTTATTCCGCATTGCTCCAGTTCACTCAGCCGTAAAAATGAGTTGCAATGTCACAGGTGCCGAGCCGTATCAGCCCCTTTGCCTTTCCCTTGGATAGCATCAGTGGTGCAGAGAGGAGAGGCTGGTATGCATGGGCAACTACATGTGTGTGTGTAGGTAAGTATTGTGCATATGTTTATTTCTATGAAAATATGAGGTACACAGACACACACGTGAATGGTTAGTAAAAATCATTTATTGGAAAAAGACAAACTTATTTCAAGGTAAAAACAACATCAGTGTACTTGTGCATGTACAATCTAAAACCAGAAGGAAATCAAGGCAGACAACTAATAATTTTAATAGATATTAAGATATGTATATAAAACATAGCCAATTGATATCATCATCATCATTGTAATATCTACTTTTCCATGCTTGCATAGATCAGGCACAACTTCGATTAAGGCAGAATCGAACAAAGAATGGCCTGAACATATTTTTTGCAGAGAACTACAAACAAAAGACACTGTATGAACACTAAAGCTTTTTGTTCATAATCAGTATTCATATGTCAAGGCATCTCAAGTAGTCCAGACATGCTTTCGTGGTGTAGGCACAAAATTCTGTCATTCTGAAGCTATAAAAGTGCTAAATTGAATGAAGAATAAGTCAAAGAGAATTTTAAACTATGCAGAAACATAAAATAGATAATAAAGCTAATATACACACACTTGTAATATCTTATATATGTGTGTGTGTGTGTGTATACAGGCGCATATGCATGCATAAATACATGTTTGTGTATATACATAAAAATATGTTTATATATATATATATGCTTACACATGTATATATAATATATATACACACACAGACACATGCACACACACACAAGCAAACAAAAGCACGTGCAACACACACACATACACACACACACACACACACACAAATATATGTATATATATATGTATATATATTAATGTTTGTTTTTATGTTCAGTGATAATAAAAACAATCTTACATTAATCTAATGGATTACTTTATACTTTTGTAAAGTACAAATTTATTATTCTTAAACAAGAATATTGTTGACAGGGAGTTCAAAGTTTCAGTTACTTTATACATATTTATGTTGCTATACAATATATATATGTATAACAGAAATAAAAAGAAACATAAAGAGTCTGACAACAGGTATCAGGTCAGATTATGCCATATTTATACTCATACAACATAACGAGAGAAACAAATATTTAAACGACTGG
>JAOPJW010009180.1:5898474-5909516 GCA_027122535.1 Octopus maya | reverse complement strand
GGTTTCACCAGTCCTCAGTCAAATCGTCCAACCCATGCTAGCATGGAAAGTGGACGTTAAACAATGATGATGATGATACACACACAAGGGCACATGGCTCCACAGTTAGATTGCCGAGCTCACGATCGTGAGGTTGTGAGTTCGAATCCCCGACCAGGCTGTGTTGTGTTCTTGAGCAAGACACTTTATTTCACGTTGCTCCAGTTCACTCAGCTGTAGAGTTGCAATGTCACAGGTGCCAAGCTGTATCGGCCCCTTTGCCTTTCCCTTGGATAACACTGGTGGCGTGGAGAGAGGAGGCCAGTATGCATGGGTGACTGCTGGTCTTCCATAAACAACCTTGTGCCTGGGAGGGTAACTTTCTAGGTGCAACCCCATGGTTGGTTTCAATTCCTAGACTAGGTGGTGCATTGTGTTCTTGAGCAAAGCGCATCATCCAATGTTGCTTCAACACTTAATGTGTGGTACACAGAGCACCTGTTCAGACGTTGATTTGATGGAGAGGGTGAGCTAATGTGCGGGATAAACATTTGATTACTAGATACAAAGCATTTGTGCAGGTTGTTCAACAAGCTGAAAGCTCATTCATCGCCTTGTGTGTGTAAATATATATTTTAATGTATACATTTTTAATCATGTAAATATATAAATATATCATTTAACATCCATCTTCCATGCTGGCAGTGACCTAGTGGTTTGACAGGATCCGATTTGGACAAAAATTGCATTGTGCTCTAATGTCTGCATTGGCATATTTTCTACAGCTGGATGCGCTTCCTAAAAATAATCCATTTATATGTGTGTACTAGAGGCAGCACTAGTGAGGCCACCATGCAGCTTGGAAGGTCCCCTCTAAGTGGAGCTACAGTAGTGAGGAAACTGGTTTTATGCTTGGGGATGAAAGGGCACAACAGAAGTTTCTTGCTGTAGGGAAGGTATGCAGCTACTCACATTATAGAAGACAGGATTAGAGTGCTCAGGGTAGAATTACAAAGAGGTAAAAATATTGATGATTTGTCAGGGTGGATCAAGATACAAGATGAGTAGGAAGGAGTGTGCAGAGGTTACAAGAGTTTAGGGGGAGAGATAGAGATAGTGAAAATTATGAGCAAGTGTCAAAGGTTAAGTAGGAAAGGTGGAGAAGAGTAGATGACAACTGTAGAAATTGAGAGGCAATCAATGATACAAGTTGAGGGAGGTAGGAGAAAGGTGACTGAAAATGTAGTGAAGAGCAGCAGAAGAGCAGTGTGGTTGAGTAAGTGATAAGAATGTGGAGCAGGTGTAAACTGGTGACTCATGAATGTGATCAGTGTAAAATGAGAGGACAGTATTAAGAGTGAAAGATGACTTGCATGGAAACAGGTGAAGGATTGTAGCAGAAAGAGCATCTAGCTCAACAAATTTTATCTGACTTATGCAAGAATGGAAAAATGGACATAAAGATTATTTTTATCAATGAGAAAATAGCACATGCCAGCTAGTTGGAAATAATTTGTAAAACAACTCGTTTCATCATACAAGATTGGAGCAGGCAGAGTGAATCATGGAAAATTTATCTAAAATATAGGTATTACAGTACTTTGATCCATTCCTATATGTGATTTAATACTGCCTTGAGTTCCCAAGTGTCTTTTCTAATCTCTCAAATTCCATATATACTTTGAAAGTGCTGTATTATTCTTCAGGTGATGATAGAATGGTGTTGTGCTAATGACTGATACTGAGAAACTGTGCTGCAAGCCCTAAGTTGTTCTACAGCTGTGTTGTCAATGGACACATCAGTACAGCATACAATAGTCTTCATTTGCATCAGCTCTTAATTATACCATACAAGTTTTACATGTACTTCAAACATACAATGTTTTTGTTGGAACAGTGGGTAGGATTTATGGCCATTTAAGAAATGTCTTCTGATTAGGACGGAGAAATAATACACACACACATATTAACAGATGCTCAGTCATGACTGTGGTAAGAAGTCTGCTTCCCAACCATATGGTTCCAGATTCAGCCCTGCTGAATGACACTTGAGCAAATGTCTTCAACAGCTCTGAGTCAGTTAAAGCTTTGTGAGTGAATTTGGTAGACAAACTGAAAGCAGCGTCTTTTAAATATATATGACATACACACATGTAGGTATGTGTATTGCCGTTTCTTTGCTTTAACATCGCCATTTCCATCTAATTTTGAAATGTGCAAGTGTTGGTGACATGGAAGGTATCTGGTCATAGAAAATCTGCTGCAACAAACTCCAACCATTCATACATAGAAAAGCAAATGTTAAAATTATGCTATTTCATCTATGTATGCACACAAGAAAAAAGTACTCAGTATAAGATATAGAGTAGTATATATAAAATTCAACTGAAGTGTCTGCTTCACCAGGGCAACGTGAAGCTGCTCTCACAGAATATTAAGCAGCAGTTAATGGATCATCACAATGTATTCCAAAAATGTGTCCTTTGATTAGTTGTGAACAGTAGTTTGAGAAGTAATACATGACCCAACTTTCCTGGATAGGATAGTGAGACACAATTGGCAGCTGTTGATTGTAGGCATGGAATAGAGAGAAACTTGAAGTACAGGCCAGGCCAAATGAGTCAAGGAAATCTACTAAGGAAGTTGAGTACAGACAAATGAATATTAAGTGTATTCTTTTGCAGTAATCTCCCTTGATTCATCAACCAAAACCCCACCACCACCAGGCAGTACCCAACATCACACTATCCATTCCAAACAAGACCAATAACAATCATCTAAATCTCACACTACTCCTTCCTGCAAAGGACCATTTACAACTTACAGAACTTCCTTTGAAATACTTTGCAACAAGCAAGTTCCAGATCTTTTCACTGAAGCTTGGTGTGCCATGACAACTCAAAATGTTCCAACTTGCATTGGTTATATTCATTTGTATTGAGTACTTTTGCTTGTGCCCATTGGCACCAACACTAATTACATGATCCCTCTTGCAAGTTACATGGAACAGGTAAGTATAGTATATTTATATAAAGGGAAAAAAATACTCTTTTTTTTCACTGATGATTGCACATGTAATATATGAAACAAATCATAGTCTGGAATATTATAGTCATTTTAATATCTCAACCTATGATGTTTGGAGGGTACCTGTGAAAGGGGTAGACCCAGGAAGATGTGGGACTAAGTGAGGAGAATGGATCTTCGGATGCTGAACCTCACTGAGGAAATGACAAAGGATCAGATTGTCATTTGCTGTACTTGATAAGACATGTCAAGCTAATTAAAACATACGTTTTCCACACATACAGGCTTGTCCTTTTAGGTACCGGTGGCACATAAAAAGAACACACTCTACTAAGTGGTTGGCATTAGGAAGGGCATCCAGCCATAGAAATACCACAAGTCTGGACAACTCTCTGCCAAACCATCCAACACATTCCAGCATGGAGAACGGACATTAAATGATGTTTCAATAACTGGACTGGCCATGATGGGGCACCACCCTGAATGGTTTAAACAAATCAACCTTAGAATTTTTTTTTTTTTTTTAAAGTCTAGTATTTATTCTAGATTGCTTTTGCCAAATTAAGCTGCATGAATGTAAGCACCAGGGAACCAAACACGTAATCAAAGAGCTTCCAGTTAGTTTGTCAGCTAAAACGCTCACCGAAAATTCCACATAGTAGGACTAGTCAACCCAAAACCACATACTAGTAAATAGAGCTTCTTAACCACAAGGATTATTCACACATTTAAAATTATACATAATAGCTGCCTGTTATATCCTTGTTAATCCTCTCATGGACAATCTTTTTTGCTACAAGTCAATGCCAATCAGTAATTCATTGCAATGCATTTCCAATAAAAATGTTGTCCCCTCTTCACAAACTTCTTTTAAACCTATTTCAAAATATTCATTGCATTGGTGTCTCTTCATATGCAAAGTGAACTCAATAACCAGTCTACAAGCGACTGAAGAGTGTTGAGCCAGTTTCCTGGTGTGTGTATATATACATATATACACACACACCTCCTTGGACAGGAAAGCAGTCCATCAGAGAATTACTAATTTTTACCAGTGGAATGGACTGGAGCAATGTGAAAAGAAGTGTTTTTGCTCACGAACACAATGCATTGCCCAGTTCCAGGAATTGAAACCGCATACTTACTCTCACAAGTCCAACTTTAACCACTAAGCTACGCACCTCCACTTAGCCTTTCTTTAATGACCACATACTTTCAACAGACTTCTATTTTGCCACCACTTCTAACTCCAGATCCCAGTAATTATTCCACATACCCTTGATTGTCTTTGTTTACTATTCTTTCATTATAGTTACATTCTAAGTAAATTGTTTTACTGGAGTTCATACTATAATTTTTAATTTATACTTTCAATTAATTTCTTATGGGGAAGCAATATAGCATATAGCTGGAGCCATGTAAAATGCACCCAGTACATCCAATAAAGTGGGTGGTGTTAGGAAGGGCATCCAGCTGTAGAAACAATGCCTAACAGATGACGGACTTGTGCAGCCCTTCTGTTTACCAGTTCCTGTCAAATTGTTTAACCCATGCCAGCTTGGAAAACAGAGAAATAATGATGTTAATATATTCCACCTGAACTATTTAACATTATTTTCATAATTATAAACCAGCCTATTTATACATTTCAAGCTCTCTAGTATATAGTTGAAAACTATGTTTGGCCCAGCATCTTTCAAAGGATTCTACTTCAATAGTCAAAGCTGACAGATTATCTCCAGGAAAGCAAATTCCCTGTCCACCTTCCAGAATATTACCAGGCTTTATCAACACAAATAAACAATGAAAACAAGAAAAAAAAAAAAATTGAAAGAATGAAGTCAACACGATTCGCATATCAGAGAGTGGTGTGAGTGGCTTTCATTATAATGTGGGGGTGGGTGGGGTGGGGCAACTGGTATCTTTTTCTGGTGCTGGTATGATGAAAACTCCTCTTGTCCTTGATTGTTAAGATGTCAGAGAAAACTCACTCAGATGCACGGGCCTGTGTTGAAGATGATTCCGCAAGGCATGTAGTCCTGCGATCAGATGAGCTGTCAGATAAATGTTAGTCCATTAGAAATGCTGCTGTCATACGATGGAAGAAGATGAGATGATATACGTCAGTTGAATCAGTCAGCCATATCAGATTCCACCATTTGTCTGCAATGTGAGACATTAGTTTCAGAACTTGGCAAAATGATGTTACAGCATGCCAAGAGAAAAAATTCTGCAAGAAATTTGAAGAGAAAATTTACAGAAAAAAAAAAAAGGAAAAAGAAAAAAATGGCTCACATGAAAATCCAATGGCCCTTGACAATGTGAAAAGTCCAAAAGTCTATGAAAATAGTGGAATGAAACCACTAATCAATCTTCTGTTATGTCGAGATATTTCTGAAGTTGGGAAAGGGAATTATTTTTTTTAATATTTTTTCCGGAGTTTTCTCTAAAAAAACAATGGGTTTGTAAAAAATAAAAATTTACAATAAACATTTTTATCAAAAAATTACAGTTATTCACATATTGCACAGCATCAAAGAAGTCTTTATCCTTGTTCAATGCTTAAGAATTTTCTGTAAGATTTAAAAAAAAAAAAGAAAAAAAAAGAAAAAAAAATTTAAAAGAAAGGACTGTCAAGTCTCAGACATTTTTGGTCAGATATGCAAATTTGATCAGGAGTTGTGATTAAAATACCAGAAGGGGACAGGAAAGGGTGTAGGGGAGGAGTGAAGAAAACTGCCAAATGAACAGGTATGACATGAACAAATATCAATCATACAATACCAACAATATTAATATACCAACAACATATCCATTAGTTTCAGCAACGTTTATATTCTTGGCATGGCCATTGCAATAACACAATGAGACATGCCAAGAGAACACTAAGGCCTAAGGAAAGCACTCCAAGTCAATCACCAGTTAGCAACATTTAAACTATCACACAATATTAGCAGACAGCTTCTGCAAGCCCACTATTTAGAATCCCAATATTGCTGGAAATAATCTCAAGTGAAATTAACTTGTTTCCCATTATTTCAATTTTGCATCTATAAGAATTCTCAGAATAAGAATCAGATTATTTATCATAAAAGGAATACTTAGAAGTATTATTTACCAACAGAGAAGACTTGGTATTAAAAATTGACAGAATCTTTTGCCCACAAATTCATGGTCGTTATGTAGCGTTATTTTCAAATATTCAACTTTCCAAAAGTTTAATAAAATAAATGTTTACCAATGAATTTAATTATCAAAATATTTCATTTGCATAAATGGGAAAATATTACAAACTATTAACTGGTCAAGTACATATATTAGCAAATAGATAGACAAAACATAAGAGAAAAAATATGCATGGTGAACCAAGCAAATATTTACTTCTCTTTACTTGTCCATGTCTACAGTTTAAATATGTAAAATAAAATAAAATAAAAATATGTGAAGATAAACAAAACATTAAAAATTATTTCTTTCCAAATAATAATAAAAAAAAACAATTTGAGAATGTATAATTTAAGCAATTAGATTGTCTACCTTGTAAAATATTCCATTATAAATTATGAATTCTGTCAATTTCAAATTTTCTTAGGCCTTCAAGTAACTTAAAAGAGCTGGCACAATATAAATATAACAGTCCACAGGTATCGAATATACCACTTACAATTTCAGTACAATGTTGGAACAGACTAATAATATAGAAATATATTCCCTAACAATGTGATTTATATAAAATATAATTTGAGATAGAGAGAAAAATAAAAGTGACCCCAAAATAAAAAAAAAAGCATCCTTGTGGATATGTAGATATAATAATTATAATAATATTTAAGAGCAGATAGTAAAAATTAGTGAAATCAAACTGGTCACATTAAATCAGTTAAATAAATTACCATGAAAATGTTTACATTTTTGCACCCTAAACAGTTTAAAGAAAAGTTCTTATGTTGTTATATATGAAACCACATTCTTTGATTCAATATACATTAATTTACTATAGTGATTACAACAGGAATTCATAAAGAGAATCTGGATTTTAGAGGGAGGGGGAAGAGATTTAGTTTTTATAAAATACTTATAAGAATGCTTTAAAGAAGGCAGAAAACAGGTCCTTAAATTGGTTAATAATAAAAAATTTAATGTAAATAAACCATGCCATTTTGAAATGTACCCTCCACAAATGTTAGAAAAGTTTAAACTTCAATGTACACTTTAAATTTCTAATTATGTTTAAGTAATCTTTAAAAAAATACTAAGATACACTGAAAGAATTTTGAAAATAAATAGGCCCTGCACTTTCCCATAACTACTGTCAGTAATATTTTGAGACAGTACTTGTTTGTAGTTAAAGTGATTATTTCTAAATGACTTAGACAAAAATATCAGAATGAGATGCAATGTGCACAGCGATTAATTCCCTAAAGACTGATAACCACCTTACTGTATATAATAGAAAAGCTAAATACCCCTAGTAGAATAAGTAATTCTAATTAGGTCAGAATGTTAAGACTTTCAATTTTAAAAATTGTTCTAAGTATCTATTTGAAGCAAGAAAAGAAAATCAAAATTGCATATACTGGTACTAATTAGGATTTAAATTGTAGTAATTTCAAGCATTTTTAGGTTAAAAAAAAAAAACTTCTATGTTTCTAGCAAGAAAATACAAGTAAGGGATTTTAAACTGTGATAGTTTGAAGCATTTTTCAACTATGAAAAAAAAAATTTAAGTTCCGGAAAAACAAATTCCAGATTCATCAAAGCACTCCTAAACATTGTTACAAAAAAATATTGTTGTGTAAATCACAGTAAAGTCACAGATTAAAAAAAAAAAAAAAGATGAATTTATTATTGTGTAAGCCTATACCTGGGAATATATAGCTTGGTCTAAATTCATCAACTTCAAATGGACAGTGAATAGAAAGGATTTCAAACCCAACATTTTTATACACCAAATACACAAATTGCTTATTTTACTCCAGATACACAAAACATACATTCATATATGTACACAGTGCTCACTTTCTTTCTTTCACTTATGTAATTTATATATATATGTGTGTGTGTGTGTGTGTGTGTGTGTGTGTGCGTACAATTATTAAAACGACAAGTCCAACAAAAGAGATTTTGTTTCATACACTGGATATGTTCTCAAAACAAAATACCTTTTGCTGGACTCACTGTTTTAATAAAACATGTTCACACTAATTGATTAATACGAGTATTTTATTCTATATGGTCCAACCATGTCCATGGTAACCCTGGGATATATATATACATTACATATGCTGTTGTTTAGGAGGGTCAGTAGACTCATTTTGCCTATAAAGACAAAAGCACTGGTTGTATTTCACTTCCTTTTATTAATATCTGACAGTTAATTAATTAACTGTTTGATTAATTGATTTGTTGGTTCATTAGAATTCTTTCATTGCAGTTTGCAACATTATCTATGACATGCTCTGATATGTTCCTCTTCCGTCACAGAAAGAGCAGACAAGGGCAAGTTATTAAAATAGTCGGAGACTGTAATGGAAGGACTTAACAAACAACAGGTTGACTGACTGATCAGACGTCTGATTAGTATCTAAGCTAACTGATGATCATAAAAAAATGAAATACAACCGGTGTGTTTTCACTGGCAAAATGGCCCTCCAAATGTACACAATTTCACATAAAAAAAAAATATATATACATATGTATATACATATATATATACACACACACACAAATGCTTTCACACAAAATATACATGCATTAATTCCAATTTTCACTGTCGCCTGCCAAAAGAGTTTGAATATCTATCCATCAGTGGATATGTAATGAATGAACAAGGGAATAATATCAGGGATGGGGTAAAAATAACATGCTATTTATCACATCGAGATCTATACAAAATTTAGTATATTCATTATCCTCACAGATCTTTTAATCGAAAAGTTTTCTTCTTTTCAGCAGTTTGTTTAGATATTCCTGAAGGGAGAAAAAAGCTGCTTTGAGTTTGAGTTCATCTCAGATATCAGATCTTAACAAGATCTGGTGGTATTTGAATTTAAAAAAAAAAAAAAAAAAAAAAAGTTAAGTTATTGCTATGTGCATGTGTTTATTAAAATAAACACATACACACATACATACATACATTTCGTTTCAACAAAAAAAAAAAAACGATTAAATTAAAATAAAAAATAAATTTAAAATCAAACAAAACTCAAGGTGAATGAGAACATAATCTAAATCTCATAACTTGAAATACCTTTAAAGACTTGAGATATTTCTGTGGGTGGATTACCAATAAATCATCTTCTGAAGCTTCTACTGGTTCCACAGTGGTGTCATCTTGAAGGAACTTTTCATCTAAAAAATAACATTAAATCATTTTGATTTGAATAGTAAGTAAAACCACTGACAAATTGTATAATAGCATTAATTGGACATTTTCTTCATGTTGGGATAAATCTGATAGTAATCTTTGTAAATAGAAAACCATTACAGTGGCTGATAAAAAAAAAAATAAATAATCTTATAATTTAATACAATAAAAAAATTTTGAATTAATTGAAGTTTCTACAATAAATGGTAATTAGAGAAATGCAAACTATTTCTATTGAATTAATAGAGCTTACATTAATTAGGTTTTCAAATTTTGGCACAAGGCCAGCAGTTTTTGAGGGGAAGTCAATTACATCAACCCCTGTGCTCAACTGGTACTTACTTTACTGACCCCCAAAAAGATGAAAGCAAAGCTGACTTTGGCAGAATCTGAACTCATCAGCATCATCATTAAACATCTGTTGCCCATGCTGGCATGAGTTGGACTCCAGTCTGATTTGGCATGGTTTTCTATGGCTGGATGCCCTTCCTAACGCCAACCACTCCGAGAGTGTAATGAGTGATTTCATGGGCCACCGGTACAGATGCCGTTTGTGTGACACCGGGGTGCTTTTACATGTAACTGACATGGGTGCCAATTTACGTGACACCAGTATCTGCCGTGACTGCAATTTTTCTCGGCTTGATGGGTCTTCTCAAGCACGACACAATGCCAAATGTCTTGGTCATTGCCTCCATGAGGCCCAACACTCAAAAGGAAGTCAGCCACTTTGCCTCCGTGAGGTCCAACATTCAAATGTATTCTACTAAAGAAATGTGCTCTACTAAAGCCATGGGCTGGCCAATGCCTTATGAGTGGATTTGGTAAATAGCAACTGAAGAGAACCATTGTGTATGTGTGCGTGAGCACGAGTGTGATGATATATGTGTGTGCATATGTAAATATGTATATGTGTGTGGATGTGAGTATGTTTGTGTCTCCTTGTCTTGACATGGCGTGATAGTTGTAAAGGAGTGTCACTGGTATACAAGCAGTGTCATTCATTTCCAGTGTTCTGCAAGAGCATGTCTGGCCATGAGGGAAATATTACCTTATTTGGAAGAAGAGGAGGGTTGACAACAGGAAGGGCATCTGACCATAGAAAAATCTGTCTCGAATAAACTCTGTCCGACCCATACATGCATGGGAAAGCTGACGTTAAATGAAGATGATGATGATTTATAAGCACTCATTATGGAATTTTTTAATCTACTAATTGTGCAGACAGCCTCATCAAGTGACTTTTTTTCTTTTTCTAATTTGTATAATTGCAAACAAAATTGAAACCCAATTCAAGCAATGAAACAAATACCGTTTGAAAATAAGGCAACACTTCAAACACAACAGTAAATGTACTGTATACAAAAATATACCATTTAACACCATTCCAAAATTAAACCCATTTCACATTCGTAGCATTTAAATTAACAATGAAGACAATATACAGACTGAAATTTAACTGAAGTGAGGAAATGGCCATTTGTAAACTTCATATGAGAAATATGACAAATTCCCTCTCTGACATTCTGTGTAACATCCATGGATCACACATTTGTTTCAGTCATTTGACTGCGGCCATGCTAGAGCACTGCCTTGTTTCAGTCATTTGACTGTGGCCATGCTGGAGCACCACCTTTAGTCGAGCAAATCGACCCCAGGACTTATTCTT
>JAOPJW010009180.1:5298475-5308795 GCA_027122535.1 Octopus maya | reverse complement strand
TATATGTTCACCTTAACAATAATATTCACATATATATAATATTATTCACATACACACACATATATGTACATATATATATATATGTGGATTTATCTATTCATATATTTATCTAGCCACACACACACACACACACACACACACACACACAATCATATATAGTGGATAAACTTGTTAAATAAGGCCAAAACAATGCAAGATGAAATGCAAAGTACACTACAATAAAGAAAACAGAGCAACAGTTGCAGTTTTACCTTATATATCGATATTTCAGGGACCCCTTCTTCAGGACATGAAGATAAAGCTCCAATTGTTGTTCTGCCTTCATTTTTGCAGTGTACTTTGAATTTTATCTTGCATTTTAGAGTCACTCTCAGGCATAAAAATTCAAAGTCTAAAATCCAAGCGTCATCATCATTCTCATTACCATTATTATCAGCTTAATCATTATCTTCATTCTCATCACCATTATCAACAAGTAAAGTGAGATCGCAGCCATGGCCGATGCCAGTGTTGCATGATCGGCCCTTTTGAAAGTACCCTTGAAGCATCGAGTGATATATGCTTGAGAAGACCTGTTGAGTCAAGTAAAATCGAAATCGTAGCTGTGGTTAGTGTCACCTGACTGGCTTCCATGCTGGTGGCACGTAAAATGCACCATCCAAACATGGTCGATGCCAGTGTCCTCTGACTGGCTCCTGTACTGGTGGCACATAAAATGTACCATCTGAACGTGTTTGATGCCAGTGCCCGCTGACTGACTCCCGTACCGGTGGCACATAAAAAGCACACACTACACTCTTGGAGTGGTTGGCATTCGGAAGGGTATCCAGCTGTAGAAACATTTCCAGATCAGATTGGAGCCTGGTGCAGCCCACTAGCTTGCCAGACCTCAGTCAAACCGTCCAACCCATGCCAGCATGGAAAGCGGACGTTAACAAGGATGATGATGATGAAAAGGTGGCAAGAAGGCAGATTTGTTAGAACATAAATAGCTGGGAAAACGCCACTAAGCATTTTACCCAACATGCTGAGTTCAAATGCCACCAATGTTGGCCTTGCCTTTCATCCTCTTGGGGGTTGATAAAAAAATCAGTCAAGCACAGGGGTCAATATCACTGACATACCTCTTTCCCCTAAAATTGCTAGCCTTGTGCTAAAATTTGAAGCCATTATCATCAAATAATATCTAATCTTTCAGATTTCGATATAAAACCATTTATAGTTTCTTGAGTTTTTGTTTTATAAATTATATTTTTTCCATAGTAATGATGTTCTATAGCAGGGATTGGCAAACCGGGGTAAATTACCCCAAGTGGGGTAAAAATGAAATTCTTGTGGGCAATGGGGACTCATTATACATAAGTAAAATTATATAAAAAACCGTATTCCTTGTGATGAGAGAAATTTTTCTTCTAGCAACCCTGCATTTGTCCAATGTAATGCATTCATATAAATAGATTCAATGAACCTTTTGAATTCAAAGAATCTATGATTTTCTTCCTTTCAAACCATGAGGTGATATCGGCATAAATAAATATATTTTGGAGTGATTGGTTAAAAAAGTTCTCTGACCCCTGTTCTATAGTAATGATGTATAATTATTCTGTTTGGTAGATTTGTATAAAAAGGTTTGGGTGGTTATGTTGAATTTATATGGGAATGTGTATGGGCTGTCAGTTTCTTGAGTGTTAAAAAATTAAATCCACTGTTTCTTAAAGATCGTGGTAGAGGCATTGGTCTCGAGACCACTTGTGTCTAAAAACTGAGGTTGGGGGTAAGCAAGGGTATGCGCCCTGTAGAAAATCCAGCTCCAGAAAAGCCTCATGTTTGCTAGGGAGAATAGGCACCAGCCAGCTCAAAAGTTGGGTTGGGCTGCAGCTGCCTCTCTCAGTTGCTATGTCATTGAGGTTGATCTGGCCATCCCCATTAACAGGGACAAAACCCAGATTTAAAACACATGGTGATGATGGTGTATCTTATTAGATTAATTTGCCTTCTTGTTAAGTGTTCAATGTTCTGTCACTTCTCACTTCCTTTACTAATACATTATATTGTACAATTATATTCATTAAGATATTGTGTCCTTGAAGATATATACGTCTTCTGTTAATTTAGCTGAAGAATAAAGAAAACATTTTCAAGATTTGAAGAAGGGACTTAAGTGGCTTTAAAGTGAATATGGTTGAGATTAATTTGTTAGGGAATAAAAATTCTTTGAATGAACAGAAAAGTAAGAGATTTGAAATAACACCCAGCAGCTGCTGCTATTAAGACTGTGCAGAGTGTGATCTCAATCCTTTTGATAAAATCTCAGAAGAATAAATGGGGAAAAAAAAAAGAAAAAAATGCAAAGTGTACATATATCAATATATTTGTGAAAAGACTTAGCAACCATGTGATTTCAGGTTTGGTCCCATTGCATGGCACCTTGGCCAAGTATTTTCTACTATAGTTCCAGGCTGACCATTGCCTTGTAAGTGAATTTGGGTACTTGGAAACTATGTTGAAGCCAGTGTGTATGTGCATGTATAAGTGGCTCAATAAATGGTAGCATTTAAAGACTCGATCACTTAAACTTAACTTGCACAAACTTCTAAAGCACCATCCGAACATGGCTGATGTCAGTGTCCCCTGGCTGGCTCCTGTGTCAGTGGCACGTAAAAAGCACCGTCTGAATGATTGATGCCAGGCCTGCCTGACTGGCTCGTGTGCCAGTGGTCACTGGCTTTCTAGACTTCAGTCAAACCGTCCAACGCATGCCAGTATGGAAAACGGGCATTAAATAATGATGATGAAATACAATTAAAATTAACATGTCCATCCAATGAGGTCACACTTGAATGATGGTGGTCTCTTTGCCAGCTGCTAAAAATAACAACCAGTTCTGTCTCAAATCACACCCTAATATTTGAAAGAGGGCAGGAGACATTGGATAATGTAATCCAAGCTACCATATAAAATGACCAGGTAGCCACAGATGGAAGGCTTTTAACCATAAGCCTGTTCCATGAAACTGACCTGATCAACCACAACACTATTGTCCCAACACACACACACACACACACACACACACACGCACACAGAGAGAGAGAGAGAGAGCCAGCAAAAGGTCAAGAGTGGGTTGTTATAGAGTTTGGTTTCATTGTCATTGGAAATTTTAGAAGAGGGGGGGTTCCCGTGTCTCAATATTTTGTATTTTTACTTCTAATAGACAATTGTGTTAACCATGGTGGTGGTTCAAGTAGTTTAGTCAGTGTATTCAGTATGAAAGCCTTATGGCTGTGAATTTGTTCTTGTCTAACCCTGAATCTAAATATAAATCATTCTTGGCTTTTAATCATTAAGCAAGAGTATAAAAGTTTTAAAAGAGTAGGTATTTATATAAAATTCATTTACATTATTATTTACTTGTAACCTACGACACAAGGCAAACAAAACCTGTTTGTGTTCTAACAAAGGCTATTATATATATAAATGTGATTTAATATATTCTAGTTGTCAAAATGGTTTATCTAAATGGCATGGAAGTTATTAAATGCTTGAATTTTTTTTTGCTGTCATTATTTTAATTAGCTAAATTTGAGGATGTGCATTGTCTCAAGCAAGTTTAGTCTTTTTTTTTTACAGTGGGCTGTGGGTTAGAGTTTGGAATAATTGGATCATTTTTTAACAGTTTATGTATAATGTGATTTGTTGTATTTGAGAAGACACCCCAAGCTAAGTAAAAATGCTGTCATCCATATATACACTTCTCTTTTACAAGCGATGGTGCCACATAAAATGCATTCGTGCCAGTGCTGCATAGACACAACTATGTTAGTGGCAAGTAAAAAGCACCCAGTACACACTGTGAAGTGGTTGATGTTAGGAAGGGCATCCAGCCATAAAAACCATGCCACAATAGGCAATTGGAGTCTAGACAGCTCCCTGGCCGGCCAGCTCCATGTCAAACTGTTCAACCCTTGCCAGCATGGAAAATAGACGTTAAATGGTGATGATGAATTGTTAGTTTGGTATGTGGTAAGAAAATCTTATCAGGAAGTATGTTGAAAGGCATTCCACTTTGTAAGTAAGAGAAGTTAGGCAAATCTTTATTTTATAAAATAATGTCTTAGTGTTTGTCAATTCACATATATATATTTTTTGTCTTGTATTTAAAGACATCTTACCAACATTGCAAGAAATTAAAGTTAATTTTATTTAACATGTCATTTTAGTATTAACCACAAACTTTTATTAAAATGTACAACAAAGTATACAATTCATTCACTTTCACTCACACATTCCAGGAAATTACTTTATCACAACTTCTTAAGCAATGATTTCATGCATAATAAAGCATGAGGTCATTGATTAGAAAATGAGGGATTAAGCCCAGTGAACAGCATAATCCAAGGTTGATAACATACAGTGAATTACTAGGGCTGATATAATTGATGATATTTCTCTCTTAAATTTAAGGGCATATGTTAGCCTTGAGTACAGATAGCTGTTGAATTTTGGTTGCAAATTGTCAAGTTGTTTGGTAAGATGAAAAAAATGGATGGTATTGCAGGAAGTATTTTAGGATTCCGGGGAACGGAATCAAATATCAGACTGTCATAAGAGCAAAAGTAGAATCATAAAATACTAAAGCTAAGCACTTATTTCCTATCAAATTATCCCTTTTTTTATTTAATAGCAAGTGTGTGTGCATCATCTTTGTTTTGTAATAGTTCAAAGTAGTCTGAATACTTTTGTTTTTAATCTATAACACTGTAACAAAATAAAAAATTTTTTTGTCTTTGGTCATTTGGTATTGTTTGCTATTTGCTTCTATCTACAAATCAAAGGAAACGACTACTATTTCCCTTCAAACTTTGCTTTTGTGACCTGAACATCAATGTTTTGAGACTGACCTATTTTCCATTACATTTCAGACATTCAGTGCTGAGTCACTGAAACAGAAATAATTATAGCAAATATTCTACAAATATCCAATACCACAGATTTGTTGACCTTAAGCACTTGAGTATGACTTTTGGTGGCTGACGATATGTGCATCTCTGATCATGAGCAGGAATGGTGGAGGAACATTATAGCTATGTGTTGAGGGGGATTCTTTGGGGTTTGAATAGATGTAACAAAAAGCAATTTTTCATACTTTCTAGGGGTCAGCAAATAGGAAATAACAGTTGCTACGCAAGGCCAAAAACCATGTTACACAGTGTAATCAGATATTTCACATGTGTGTACATATTCATTCATGTATGGTGATTTCACATTGGTGTGAATTGCATTTGAATTGAAAAACTACTCAATACTGTTAGGCAGAGCTGACTCTGTGAGTTGCTATTTTGAGTTTCTTATTCCTGGTTTCCATGTTCAAAGAATGGAGAGACAAGTAACCACAATGGAAAACAATTAGCAACATGTGTTGACTCAGTTTTGAATAAACAATGTCACGCATATTATGATTTTATAAACACATTTATATTTGAATATTGGCATCAAGAAGAGCATCCAGCTGTAGAAACCATGCCAAAGCAGTCAGTAGAACTTGGTGTGTCAGCTCCTGTCAAACCACCCAACCCATGCCAGCATAGAAAATGGATGTTCAATAATAATGATGATGATGATTATTATTTATGTTCATGAGGTGTATTTCCCTTTGTGTTGAAGCAACTGTAATTAGGATTAAATATAATACCATAACTTCTAGTCTTTGACTTCCATTGAAATTTCATGTTAGCTTGTTTTGAAAATAGCTTGATAATGACAAACTTATTTTAGTAAATTCCATATTCGTAGTTGCAGGCTTGACTGTGTGGTAAGAATCTTGCTTCCTAACCACATAGTTCTGGATTCAGTCCAACTGGTGGCACCTTGGGCAAATATCTTCTATTGTAGCTTTGGACTAACAAAAGCCTTGTTAGTGGTTTGGTGGACGGAAACTGAAAGAAGCCTGTCACATGTGTGTATGTGTGTGTGTGCATGTATTTGTCTCCTATCACCACTTGACAACCAGTATTGGTGTGTTTACATCCCTGTAACTTAATGGTTCGGTAAAAGAAATTGCTGGAAGTACCAGTCTTAAACAACAACAAAAAAGTACCTGGGATTCATTTGACTAAAAATTCTTCAAGGTAGTGCCCCAGCATGGCCACAGTCCAATCACAAACAAATAAAAGATTATTTTAAAAATTAAATGAAATAAATAAAGATCCTGTATTTCAACAGGAATCAAGTTTTAGAAATGTGCTGACTAATATTTTTGCGTTGGTTGGTTTAATTTAGACTCTTTGATAAAACCATAATTCCTGAAATTGTGCCAGTTATTGTACTTGTTTTTTTTTTTGTAGTTTTCATGATACTAGTGTATATAAAACAAACTAATTAACTTTTGAAATATTAATACTATTTCTTGAACAATATTCCGATAAGCAGTCATGAATAATGATGCTGTTTAATAATGTAGACAATATTGATTCTTATGACATATCTTTTGTTGTTGTTTTTTTTTTTTTTGTCCAGCGTATCAATTTTCCTCTGAAAGCATTTTCTTTTTACAATTTAAAATTTAAACTTAATTTGGACATTCTCATTAAAAAAAAAAATTACTAAAATTGAATTTGTGTATTTAATATTATTTCCGGTGTTAAGGTGGTGAGCTGGTAGAATTGCAAGCATGCCCAGTGAAACGTTTACTGGGATTTCATCTGTTTGAGTTCAAATTCCACCAAGGTTGACTTTGTCTTTCATCATGTCAGGGTCAATAATATAAGTACCAGTTGAGTACTGAGATCACTTTAATCAACCAACTCCGTCCCCTGAAATTGCTGGCCTTGTGCCAAAATTTGAAATCAGTATCGTTTCAAATGTTGGTACAAGCCAGCAAATTTAGGGAAAGGGTGTTAAGCAATACGCTTGATCCCAGTGTTTAACTGGTACTTATTTTATCGAGCCTGAAAGGATGAAATGCAAAGTTGACCTCAGTGGAATTTGAACTCAGAACATAAAGAGCTGGAAGAAATGCAGCTATACATTTTTTCTAAGGCTCTAATTATTCTGCCAATTAGCCATCTTATTTATGCTTGTAATATTAATATAAATAATTTGAGAGAAAGCCAAAATGTATTCTATGTATTTAAAAATAACATGACTATTGGGGAAAACTGTAATAAACATCACTAGTTAAAGCAAAACGAACAGTCTATAACTGTTTTGGTTAATAGTAATTTCATTGAAGAAAAAGCCTTGAGATAAATTATTGAAGCAAACAAAAAAATAAAATCGTATTTCGCTTTCTCCTTTCATGCTGCAGTTTCTCCCATACTGATGCAGACTTGAATGGTATAGAAGAAGTTGGTCAGTGTAAATTATATATTTAGAGATTTGGCAACAACTAGAATACCATTTTTAGCTGGAGAGAAGAGAAGATAATACAATCTTTTTGATATCTTTTATGTTAAAGATGAACAAGAAGCTGTGTGATCTATTCTGGTTTATAAAGCAAAATTTAGCTATTGAAAAATTGTTTTTAATGTTGTCATTACAGAGAAAAGGAATTAACTTGTATAAATGAAATACTTGATCTTAAGCTGAGCCAACATAGAAATAACTCATAGAAACTATTGAGAAATTAGAGCACGAGTTAATGAATCGAAAACCAATAAACCTACTTGAACATTTGAAGATAGTTGGAGAGCTATTGACTATATTAATACAGATATTTTATCATCATCATGCTTGCATGGGAGGGATGGAATTTCTTGAAGCAGATTTTCTATGGTTGGATGGCCTTCTTGTCACCAAACATTACTTTTTTTCTATGCAAAGTAATATTTCTATTTTTGAAAATCAGTCCATGTATTCCACTGAAATTAGGTAAATAATCCTTCATACAGACAGTCAGTAGCAACGCCTGCTGGGTTCGGCTGCTCTACATTGATAAGGGGCAATACCCTGAAACTAGTCTGTAGATGCCAGACCAGCAAGGGGAAGCAGCTGACCTCCTCTGTTCGAAGGTTATAATGGACACAGGTTCGTATGTCACATAGCTAGCTAGAGGCGATGGCCTCGTGGAGCTAATCAACGGCAGTATTCATCCTATTTTTTGGACTGCCATGTTGGCTTGGCGATAACTATTAATAACAATACCCTATGTTTTCATTGTAATCTTCTGGATATACCAGTGGTGGAAGACAGGAAGTGTTGTGGGGAAGGAAGGAGCTTAAAAAGTAGTTGGTAAATAAAGGTCTTGTGAGAGATAACTTTATCAGTAGAGACATGTGATGCAAATTCACATCCTCCACTGTTGGCTGAATGGGAAAAGTGTCTTGTGTTATGCTTGAAAAGAGTTTTTAGCTTAGAAGATATGTAAAGGAGTGGTGAATTAAGAATGTTGGTCATCATAGACTAGATGACTCATTATTGAGAGGAGTGGTAATATGATGTTGTACTGCAGAGCTGTCAATATAGAAAAATGATGGTAAATGATAATGAAGAAAAAGAAATTGACATAAGTTGGATACAGTATTATAGTTTATGCTAATGAAATATTGGATCTGAGTTTGATCTGATCATGTTGTTTAGCTGCAGGTCAGCTGAGTTGAGCAAACTTTAAAATCAAAGCACCATTTTCATTTTAGATATAGTTTCTCAGACTACATTAGCCAATGTGTCCTCCCTTTTGAAGACAGCAATGTAGTTTGAGGAATTTGGTTGCTATTTCTGGCAGGTTGATTGACCATAGTCATGCCTTTTCATTGTTTTATTGTATGTATATGCTAGATGAAATAGTCATCATGCAACTAATATGAAACAAGGGTCAGTCATTAGAGGCATCAGTCATTGAGATGGTATTTTTTAATATATATTTTAGTCTGTGGAGGAAGGGCGTCGATCTTGACATTTTTCAGTGCCTCTGGCACAGGTGGAAAATAAATGAGGGATAATCTCCAAACCAGAAGCCTAGCCTTAAAGCTTACAACCGAGTTGGATCCACCTAAGGACAGCCAAGAGTCCCATGGTGGTGTTAAAGGTTGTGTGTGCAAATATTAACTCTTTAGCATTTAAACCAGTCATCTCCAGCCCCAAAATTCTACTTGTTTTATGCTTAAACTGACTAGATCTGGTCTCTTACACCTTCCCTACAAAGTCATTCTAAAAATAATCATATCATTGCAATCCTTTTGCTACAAGATAACACACAATTAATTCAAAATGATGTGAATAAATATCACATTTGATGGAGTAATTTGAATGCTAAAGGGCTAATGGACATGGGTAGGGCAAGGAGATGAAAAAGCCCATTCTGCAATCATGAGGTCTTATGTTTTGATCTTACTTTGCAGCACTTTGGACAAATGTCTCCAACAGTAGCCTTGGCCCAATAGAAAGAGGTTGCGAGAACTGATTTGTATATGATTTGTATGTTACATCACCAGCAAAAATGTACTCAGCACTGTGAGAGTTATACTAAATGTAGGATAACCTGTATGTATTATACCCGAATGATATTGGGCAATACTCATTGGGTGAAGATTGCTAAATGTGAGGCAGGGTCAAAGTAGACTAGATCAGTGCTTTTCACACTATTTGATGTGGTGTACTGGCGATTTATTTTTTTAATTTTTTTTTTTTATTTTATTTTTTTTTCTCCAATGTGCCAGGAACCGGTAATGTTTCTTAGTAATATTAATTTATACTGGAAACAATATATATAATGAATATAATAAAAGTTGACAATTTTTTTTTTTATCTTATATTTATTTTGTAAACAAATGATACAGTATTACATAAGCATTTTATAATGTTTCTTTTTCTGGAAACTTGCCGTGTACTGGCTTGTAGACTGGTGCTGGTCCGCAGACCACCACTTTGAGAAGCACTGGACAAGATCTTAAAAAAAATCAAATACTACAAATGAAGCACCACATATAAATGAATAAATGCAACATGTAACTTTTTCAACCTAATACAAATGAATGTTAAACCAGTGATGGTACAAATTGACCCCAGTACTTTTTTTTGTATTTATAAGTGTGGTACTTATTCTATTGGTCTCTTTTTGTTGACTTGCTAAGTTATGGAGATGTAAACAAACCAACACCAGTTGTCAAGTGGTGTTGAAGACAAACACAATGATGCACACACACACACAAAGATCCATGCATAAATATACAACAGGCTTCATTCAGTTTCCATGTACCAAATCCAGACTATAGTGGAAGACATATGCCCAAGGTGTCAAACAGTGGGACCGAAGCCGGAACCATGTGCTTGGGGAAGCAAACTTCTTACCATGCAGCCTTGCCTACACATGACTGTTTCTTTTTT
>JAOPJW010009180.1:5221123-5231496 GCA_027122535.1 Octopus maya | reverse complement strand
GGCGGTACTGGCAACGGCCACGCTCAAAATGGTGCATTTCATGTGCCACCCGCACAAAAAAAAAAAAAAAAGACTACGAAATGGATGGCATGTATGGGATAAAAATATCTGCACAGACTCAACCAGATAATGATGAAATGAAATGAATATAACCAGAAGGAGAGAGAGAGAGAGGTTGTATTAACAACTGAAGTAGCAGAGGAGAGACATGATGGTTAGGAATAAGAGATTGCCAATGAAAGAATTTCAAGAATGGAATCTGCCTACACATCTCTATACATATGTTTGTGTGTATGTTTGCATAGGTCTGTAAGTATGTGTCAAGTTAAATAACTTCGCTTTAGCAACTACACAGTGGAAGAAGCATTGAAAAACTCACCAAACTTAAATTCATGACACCTCATCATCATCATTATCCTACTTGCAAGTGTCAAACAGAATTATGGTAGCACTCATATACAAGGAGACACAAACACAAGTTTCTTTCAGTTTCTTTCTACCAAATCTACTTACAAAACTAGTTGGGATAAGACTATAGTAAAAAACACTTGCTCAAGGCATCACTCAGTGGGACTGAACCCAAAACCATGTGGTTGGGAACTTCTCAACCTCACAGCTATGCTTGTCTCTCATGAAATAAACTTAAAATGAATTTATATATATATTCTTTTACTTGTTTCAGTCACTTGACTGTGGCCATGCTGGAGTACTACCTTTTAGCTGAACAAATCAACCCCTGGGCTTATTCTTTGTAAGCCTGGAACCATGTGGTTGGGAAGCAAGCTTCTTACCACACAGCCATGTCTGTGCCATATATATATGTGTGTGTGTGTGTGTGTGTGTGTGTGTGTGTGTGTGTGTGTGTGTGTGTTCTAAACAAAGCGAAAATTGGTAAAATCATTGTTAATATTTGTGACATTGGACATTGAACTCACTGAAGAGAATTATCATTGATAGTGAAAGAATGTGACTCCTAGATGCAATGTAAGATGAATGAGGTGATTGCTATTGGTTGATTGCTGTAATCTTTAGAGCAGTATTTCCTCTTTCTAATAACTCTTAACTAAAGGCACCAAGCTACACTGTTTACATTTTACATATCAGGGACAAATTGAATGAAAAGGTAAAAAAACTCATGTTTCTCAAAATATAATTCAAGATTAGTATTATGATTAGTCTTGTTGAAAACAAACCCATAATCTGTATCACAAGTGAATTGGGTGAGACTCACTGGCATTTTATATTGGTCTAATCTGATAGCATTTATCTAGTTGCTTACAAGTTAGTAACTATTTACCTATTTACATGATGCAGGCATGGCTATGTGGAGGCATGGGTATAACTGTGTAGATAAGCTTCTCAATCATGTGGTTTTGAGTTCAGTCCCACTGCATGGCATCTTGGGCAAGTATTTTCTACCATCATACAAGTGATGTTGCTTGTTTCCACTCTTCCATGAAAACCATGTTTGGCTATGAGAAAATATTACTTTGCTTGGAACCAAGTGAGGGCTAACCACAGGAAGGGTATCTGACCATAGAAAATCTACCTCATCAAATTCTGACCAATCCATGCAAACACAGAAAAGTGGACATTAAATGATGATGGTGATGCAGTTATAAACTCAGCAGATTACATGACAGGATAGAGCTGCACAAATATGGAGGGCATATATGAGATCATATCAGAAAGTTTCTGACTGCATGTGTTGTGATTGTGCTGTTCAATATAACTGCCTGTACAGCTGAACATCCTTAGTTACCAGCCTGCTGAGCCAGTCTACAAATAAGCTTCATACTTTCTAGTCATCTTCAAATATGTGAGTTATTGTAATGGTTAGTTAGAACAGGTCTATGATATTAACAACGGCTACAAAATTTGATCAATTTATTAACGTGTGCATGTGCACGTGTGTGTAACATCACATGATGGTTGTAAACAGGTTTAACCACCATACAAGTAATGTTGTTCATTTCCAGTCATCCGTGAAAGATGCTTGACCATGGGGGGGAAATATTACCTTGCTTTGAAACAGTTTAGGGTTAGCAACAGGAAGGACATCCAGCTGTAGAAAATCTGCCTCAACAAATTCTGTCTAATGTAAGCAAGCATAAGTTGTTAAACTAATGATGATGATGATGTACCTGTATTAAATTTTGTATAAAGCAGCAAATCTGCTACCAAGACCTTTTGAAATGTTTCAGGTTTTTGGTGAACATGCTTTAGGCCAGGCACATGTTTTTGAGTGGTACGAGGTTCTCAAAGTTGAAATGTTGATTGAAGATGATGAGCATTCAAAGACGACCAGTCATGCAAAACATTAGAAAATATAGGAAAATTTCATGAAGCCCAGCACCAAACAATCTATCACTTCCTTCATGACTGAAATCAATTATAAAGTCTACCAGGAGGTTCTTACAGAAAATCTGAACATTGCCCTTTGATTTTGCTTAACCATTTCCTGCTGTGATTTTGTTTTTTTTTCCCTAAAAAGAAACTAAATCTTAAGTAGTGACCTCACCAGTGCTGGTGTTACAAAGAAAATGCCCAGTACCCTCTGTAAAGTGGGTGTCATGAGGAAAGGCATCCAGCCATAGAAATCACAACAAAGCAGACATTGGGACACAATGCAGTCCTCTGACTCATCAGATCCTTCTACTATAGACACAAGGCCTAAAATTTTGTGGGAGGGGGCCAGTCGATTAGATCAACCCCAGTAGGCAACTGGTACTTAATTAATTGACCCCGAAAGCATGAAATGCAAAGTCAACCTCAGCGGAATTTGAACTCAAAACGTAGCGACTGACAAAATACCACTAAGCATTTCGTCTAGCGTGCTCTGCTAGCTCACCTGACTCATTAGATCCTGTTGCATCATCCAACCCATACCAGCATGGAAGATGTACAGTAAATGATGATGATGATGATGATGATGGTGATGTGGCACCACTTTGATTGTAAGTAAAATTGAAAGATTCACAGGCAGCATTGAACAACCTTCAGGAAGAGGATTTCTGCCATGTTTCTGAGACATACATGATGGAGCTGTGATTGCAGTTACCTTCTCAAGGGAACTATTTCACAGGAGATGGGACTTGAATATAAATGATATATCAAACACATTATTTGCTGGAGTACAGCTGTACTTTTACAGGGCTGATTTGGGAACTTCCTGATTCAGCCTTTTTCTGTAATCTAAATTAAATTTTTGTCCTTTCAGCTCCTTTTTATCGTTTTTACCTATTTTGTTATTTTGGTCGCAGTGTCATGGGACACAAAACAGCTTTTCACATCCTAATGTTATTTCATTATAATATTAATCGCTTTCTTTTCTGTTTTCAGTCTTATGCGCGCAGCGTGTAACCCAGATGACTAGAACATACAATGATATTGAGGCTGTGACTCGTCTGCTCGAAGAGGTAAGCAATGGTAGTAGTTTTCATTAGCGTTTCATATCTGATTGTTTTCTGAAATAGGTTCATTAGTGTTGCATATGCCTCAAGTCGTCAGAATTTTGGGAAAAAACTCTTTTTTTTTTATTTCTTCATTATTATTATTAGCGCTTTCTTTTGTTTCTAGAACTTGTCAAATAAAATTTTGTGAATGTACAAACAGCTGGTTCTTTTATATAAAACATGTTTTTGGGGGGATTTTGTTTAGAAGAAGGGAACAGTTTTTTTTTCTTTTTTTTTTTATGAGGTTCCATGACAATGGAGACAGATAGATAGATAGGAATATAGGTAGGTAGATTAGCTGATTGATAGATAGATAGATAGATAGACAAACAGACAGGTAGAGAGACGGACAGGTAGAGAGAAGGATAAGTAGAGAGAGGGGTAGAGAGAAGGGGGATCCCCTTCCTATTCACTATTCATTTATTTATTTAGTCATTTACCACTGTATTGGAATGGGTTTAAGGATAGTGACCTCTTCAAAATAAAAACACAGGTGTGGTGTGGTCATCACTGAAGGTCTTTTTGCTTTCTTTCTCTCTTCCCCTCTTTTTTTTTTTAATGTGTCTGTTACATAAAAAGCACCTTGAGTGGTTGGCAGTAGGAAGGGCATCCAGCTGTTGAAATCTTGCCAAACAAACAATTGGAGCTGGGTGAAGCTCTCTGGCTCACCAGCTCCTACCAAACTGCCCAACCCATGTCAGCATGGAAAATAGACATTTGATGATGATGTTATATTTATCATCAGTAAATCATAAATCTAAAAACGAAGCATCTATTTAACATTGTTCTGAGTGGAGTAGCTAAGGTCAAGACATTCCATTCATGGAAACCACTTAGCCTCTCAAAAATATGGAACATCTTGTCCTCAGTTACTCCATTAAGAACATCCCTACACCATCTAACAATCTGTATGCTTGAATGCTGCTGGAAATGTGTGTGTGTGTGTACACATAAACATGCACCCCACTATGAATGGACAAAGTTTGTATATGGCATGGCTATGTGATCAAGAAGCTCACTTAACAACCATGTGGTTTTGGGTTCAGTCCCACTGCATGACACCTTAGGCAAGTGACTGTTATAGCCCCAGGCTGACCAATGACTTGTGAATAAACTTAGTAAGATGAAAACTGCAAGGAAGCCTATAGTGTGTTTGTGTTTGTCCACCGCTGCCGCCCTTGAGAGCTGGTATTTGTTTACATTCCTATTACTTAGTGGATCAGCAAAAAAGACTAATAAAATAAATACCAGATTAAAAAAAAGAAAGTACTGGGTGTGATTTATGTGACTAAACCCTTCAGTTTGATACCCTGACATAACCACAGTCCAAAGACTGAAAATTTCATTGCAAGTTTTATTCACTTGTTTCTTACTTATGCCCCATTCTGAGATAACCCACACCCTACCAAAATATTGCCACGCCCTACCAAAATATTGCCACACCCCAGTGAAATATTGCCATGCCCTATCAAAATATTTCCACACCCTATTAAATTAGTGACATACCCTACTAGTGAGGCATGCACTCCACTTTAAGTAACACTGTTCTAAAGGAAAAATACTGCATATTCCTTGCTAATATTGAACAGTGTCCTTTCTATGTCACTCTATCTCTCTCTCTCTTCTTAGCCAGGCGTCCATAAATTTTATTACTTTAAATGTGAAAGGCTTCATTCATATCTTTGATTACCACCACCTGGGATATGTATTATTATTTATTGGTATCAGTATGTCAGGCATAATAAATTAGTGTTCAAAATCAAATGGTCATGAATTAACCAGGGATTGCTATGCAACAAATGCATAAATGGCTCAATAATAATAATAATAATAATAATAATAATAAGCAGAAGATAACATTTAAAATTCTATTAATAATATATAGATATTCTTTTCTCTGGCTTTACTTTAAATACCAACATGGCTGTCTGGTTAAGAAACTTGCTTTCCAACCAAGTGGGTTGGGTTTCAGTCCAACTGCATATCATCCTGGGCAAGTGTCTTCTACTATAGCCACTGGCCAATGAAAAGCCTTGTGAAATTGTTTGTCTCAAGTTCTGTGATGACCATGTTTAGCAATGGAAAAATATCACCTTGCTTGGAATAGGTGAAGGTTTGCGTCTGGAAGGTTATCCAGCCTTAGAAAAACGTGCCCCAACCAATTCTGTCTGATCTGTGCAAGCATGGAAAAGTGGACATTAAAATGGTGATGGTGACTTTAGTTATTTTTGACCATTTCTATATTCAGGGGTAAAACGAATTTTCACACCGCATACAGTATCATAGCTCAGAAAACGATTTTATTTTTCCTGTTTTTATGTATTAATTTTGACTTCAGATATGTACTCTGCCCTATGGGTCGTCAAACTGAGTTGTACTATTGAAGTCATATACTTTCTATATTGAATAATGACTTATCATACAATTCTTCTGGTTAGGCTGCAAGAAACAGAAAACATCAAAGAAATTAGAAAATATTAACCATTTAGCATTTAAACTAGTCAAATCCAGTGCAGATATTCTCCCTGTTTTATATTCAAGCTGACCAGATCCAGCCTTTCACAACTACTCTACTATTATTTCAATATTTTCTGCTAAAATCATTGTTTAACGTCTGCCTTCCATGCTGGCATGGGTTGAACAGTTTGACATGAGCTGGCCAGGCATGAGCCTGCACCAAATTTCTATGTTTGTTTTGGCATGGTTTTTACAGCTGGATGCCTTTCCTAATACCAACCGCCTGGCAGAGTGGACACAGTGCTGTTTACATGGCACAAGCACAGGCAAGGTCAATTTTGGCATGGTTTTTACAGCTGGATGCCCTCTCAAACACCATCCACTTTACAGTGTGGACTTGATGCTTTCTGCATGTATAAAGATGTTCTGGAGATGTTGAGGATTGAATCCAGACCCTTTCGCACACAAAGCAAATGAAATGTTTTTATAGAATATATTGATAAAATTGTGTGTAACATTGTGAAAATATTTTCATTGTTGTTTATCAATATGCAAGTGAATTTATATAGTTTTCTTTGTTTTTCCTTTTATTCTTTACCGTTATCACATTATTTTATTCAAGTAAACCTGAGATATAACCACTTCAAATTATCTTAGTGACATATATGTTGCAAACATTTCCAACACTTTCTGCTAAAAGCTGCTAACTTCCTTGGTTGTTTAGATAATCTTTTGAGATTTACTCCTCTGTCAGTTACTGTTATAACTTCAGTTATTTCACTTCAAATTTACTTTGTAATGTTATTACAAAATAACATTGCAGTCAAGGCTGTGTTGTCAGTGACTAAATAACTGCAAAAGTGGTGCAATGAAATCTGATTGGTTGATAGGAACAGGATTGGATGTGAAGGTAAAATATTTGCTCAGAGAGTTTACTAGAAGCAATGTTCAGTGATATTAGTGTTGGAAATAAGCATAGTAGTATACATAGTGGATATTATCCCAAGCAGATGGGAAAGGATTAGCAAAATGAGACGATTTGTCATGGCTGTTTGGGCACTGATGATTTGGCACAGCTGACTGGATATCCAGTTGCATTTTGTGACTTCTTTTTGGCACTAGAAACGCGTGCGCATGTGTTTGCACACACACAATTTATTAATTGAACAAGATTGACAAATACTTTCTCTCTCCTCATACACATAAAAAGAAATATACTCACACATTTAAACAGAGAGTGGGGTTGTGGAGAATAGCAGTGCCAAAATAGCTATACCAAAATGTCTCATGCACATATTTCAATTTGCAACAAAATGCTTTCCTTCTTTACAAATGACAAACAATAAGCAAGGTGTTGCTGAATAATAGTGAAACATGGATAACAAAAGCACTCACAGAGTGCAAACTTCCACCAAGGCAACACCAGTGTCCTCTCAACTATTAGCCAGAGATGATTTTTAAAATGAAAATATCTGAAATAAACTAAACTGCTTTCGCATGCAAAAATACTAAAAATGAATCCACCTGCTCTCAAAAATTAAGTAAAAAAAAAACAGGAAAGATTATCCAGAATCCTTGTCCAGTACTGGATTGATCCCAAAATCTAATCAGTTCATGCCAGTCATGAGGCCAAACATCCCGGAAAGTTTGATCTGAATCCATTCAGCGTTTCTTGAGATATCTTGTCCAAGGACAAACAAAGAAACATGACTGAAAACAATACTTTCGCCTTTGTTGAGGTTGAGGTAATAAATGCATAATTCTTTGATCAATTGGAAAATAATTAGTTGAGTACACTCCTTCAAATGGACAAGTTGCTTGACGCCAAATACATTGTTTTCATTAATGTTCTCTTGTTTGTATTAGCATTCAACTCATGAATTTGTGACTCAAACAATTGTCACCTGTGGTCGTCTGTTACTGACCAGGTCAGATTTAATTTCAAAGCAATCTGCATTCCAGCATAGTAATCTGTTGATATTTTAATGAATAAATAATCTTAGATTGCCCTTGATGACCTGTTGCCATATCTTCAGCTACCTGCTATGGTGGCACTGCCAATCCAAATACAAAGTTGGATTTGGATATTGATACATATGACCAAAATAATGAAAGGGTGGGTTTTGAGTGCTGATGATAGTGGCTTGCCAGAACAACCTGGCTCCCATTGATGAGGTGAATATGAAATTTCTTTCAAAATCCTCTTGTTAAAGCACTCCAAACAAGGTTTTCTGCTCATAGAAATAACAACTTTACCAAAGAAGAAGCATACTTGGCCTGGATCACAGATTTTGATCTGAATTTCATCTCCTTTCAGTGTCAGAATGTTATTCTTGGACTGGCTAGTTGTTAGGAATGCTCATGGCTAACTGAATTCTGTGATATTTGTATTATGTAATCTAGTTCCATTAGTTCTGTTTTCATAGATTATACTGGTGTAGTTATTTTAAACATGTATTGGTTTTGACATACAATTGTTCCCAGGTTTAAACTCTTTATTGCTCCGGTCAGTTTTTTTGTGTATGCCTAATTAGAGTCCAAATTCTGAATTATCCAGATTTTTATCCGGATGTTCACCGGAAACAATAGTTATATAGGCAGTATGTTTTCTTTTTCTTTTTGTTCATTTTTATTTGGAATATAATTCCAAGTGTTGAATGTTGTTTGCTTGTGAAATCATCTGAGAGGACCTTTGTGCCATAAATGTAGCAAAACTTGTGAGCTTAGCCAAACTAGATAGATTCTATAACATTGAACGAGTGCAGTGCACATCTTGTTCTGGCTGGTAATGAAAATAAATGAAGTACTATGTGTGGATGATGGGGTTGTTGGTTGTGTGTGTGTGTGTGTGTGTTTGTGTGTGTGTGTGTGTAATCATTATCATCATCATTTTAACATCCACTTTTCCTCACCTGCATGGGTCAGATGGAGTTTATTGAGGTAGATTTTCTATGGCTGGATGCCCTTCCTGTTGCCAACCTTTACCTATTTCCTAGTAATATAATATTTTCCCCATGGCCAGATATTTCATCATAGAATATTGGAAAGGAATTACATTACTTCTATGACAGTAACAATCATGCAGTGTCAAGACAGAGAGATAAACATACACACATCCAGAAAATCTGCCTCAACTAACTCTGTCTGACCCTTGCAAGCATTGGAAAACTGGACAGTAAAACTGATGATGAGGGATATAAAAAGAAATGATTGTTTAATAACTTTGCTTAACGTGGCTGTGTATACGCACAGGAGTGGCTGTGTGGAAAGTAGCTTACTTACCAACCACATGGTTCCGAGTTCAGTCCCACTGTGTGGCACCTTGGGCAAATGTCTTCTACTTTTGCCTCGAGCTGACCAAAGCCTTGTGAGTGGATTTAGTAGACGGAAACTAAAAGAAGCCTTTCATATTTATATATGTATGTATGTACGTTTGAGCACGGTTGTTGCCAGTGCCACCTGACTGACTCTTGTGCTGGTGGCACGTAAAAAGCACCATTCAAGTGTGGTCAATGCCAGTACCACCTGACTGACCTTCATGCCAATGGCATGTAAAAGCGCCTACTACACTCTGAGTGGTTGGCGTTAAGAAGGGCATCCAGCTGTAGAAACCTTGCCAGATCGGATTGGAGCCTGGTGCAGTATGGAAAGTGGACGTTAAATGATGACAACGATGATGATGATGTTTGTGTGTCTGTGTTTGTTCCCCCAAGATCGCTTGACAATCATAACTTAGCAGTTCAGCAAAAGAGACTGATAGAATAAGTACTAGGCTTACAAAGAATAAGTCCTGAGGTCAAATGACTCAAACAAATAAAAGAAATATTCTGAGATTTATTCCACACCTTGTAGTTTGGTCAAATTCTTTCTTAAATCAAAAATGCTTCAAATTGATTCATGCTCATTTTGTTTGTTTTTTAAAATTCTCTGAAGCAGACGATGTAAAAATATCTTATAATTTTGATGCCAATAATCCTTTGTTGTAAGGTGGTGAGCTTTCAGAATTGTTAACAAATCAGACAAAATGCTTGGCAGCATTTCGTTTGTCTTTATGTTCAAAGATCAAATTCCGCTGAGGTCAGCTTTGCCTTTCATCCTTTTGGGGCACTGGAGTTGATGTAACAGACTTACACCCCACCCATCCCCCAATTGCTGGCCTTGTGTCAAAATTTGAATCAATAATTCTTTATTGTTTCAATGGAAAAAAAAAAAAGAAAACAAAAATTGGTTTCTACATTGTAGTTGTTTATTTTCATGTTTTTTTTATTGGCTCTCCACAACTTGCTTTATAATTCTTTAAAAAAAAACCCAAAAAAAAACATAATTTACAAAGAGATAATTAGTGAGAATGAATAGTCTAGAATTGAGATGGGGAGAGGAAGAAAGCAGCCAGTTTATTAATACACTTTCTTGTCAGCATTACTCAGAATTTTGCCTCATTCCCGGCCGCCCTCCCCCCAC
>JAOPJW010009180.1:5099848-5112108 GCA_027122535.1 Octopus maya | reverse complement strand
ACATTTTTGAGCTGTTTGGTCCTTAATAAAACAATGCTCTTTGCATGATAATGTTTTAAAACAACTGGTTTCATTTCAAACTCAGAACAGCTTCCAAACTGGAATTAAAATTTTTTTTCTTGCATCTATAGCAACTTCAATTCAAACACATCTCGCTTCATTAAAGAGGAAATAATCATTACATGGTTGTAAATATAGTGATTAAAGTCGGGGTGATTACTGGTGGTTTGTCAAAACAGAATAACGGATAGCTTCAGAACTATCAAAATATGAAATATATAATTTTTAATGGAAGAGGTTTGTGAAGAAATGCATAAGGAAGGGCTGAAATACAGAGAGGGTGAGAAAGAGAGAGAGTGTATACGTGTGTGTGTATATGTGTGTGTGTGGAGATTAAACGAAAGAATTTTGAGAGCTTTCTTTTTAGGCATCAGAAGGCTCAATGTCACAGTCATCAACATCTTCAACAAGTTCGTCATCCACATCATCACATTGTTTGTCTCTTTTCTCAACAGCATCTCCTTCAGCTCCTTCTCCGACACGTTTTCGCTTCCTTTGCTTAAATTTCCTATGCGGCGGCGGCAAGGGTTCCATATCAAGTACTTTGCGGATTCTTCTAAAAGCTATAAGTCTAAGCATGTGTTGAGCAGCAGCGGTAATGTCCTCTCGATCCTGGGCAGTCATTTCACTGATAGGGTCAGAAGGTTCTCTTTCACAAGGGTCATACAGACCTTGACATGATGGTAATATTATTCCTGCAGCTAGACACTCAAAAACTCTACGAAGTGCGTTGCCAGGCCCAAGGACAGCTCTGACACTGCCTAAACATTTCTCTACCAACAGTTCCATCGCCCACAGGTTCAAATTAGACCAAAGTGGAATTCTTTGAGATAAATCGCGTAGAATCCGTAATACTACCAAACAGTTAGGTAATCCGCGCGCCCGAGCCTGGAACCATTTGGCACGCCTTAATTCAGCTAACGCGTTTAAACAAATTCCTTTATTCAAGACATCTGGTGGATCAGCTTCCTCGATGTGCATATCAGAATGAGTGTTCAATGCTGCAGTTTCATTTTCTACTTTGTCACTACTTTCTTCGAAAGTCCCCTGAGCATCACTTTCTTCAAGAGCTTGGTCAGATCCTTCTCCTGTTTTACAGTCATTATTATTTGCTTCCTGTTGGTCTTCGTCACCTCCAGAGACAACCGGCGTGTCCATATTCTCCCTCATAATCGGAGATGTCAAAGAAATTTTACAACTTATTTTTGGCTCTTTTACTCGAATAACTATTACAGCTGCTTGCGCCACATCTATTTCCAGATCGTATTTTTCATCTGTGACAAGAGATAATTGAGAAGGAAAGCATTCGTATATTTGATTGAGCAAAGTCTCGGTGGGCTTTTCTGCAGATAACGCTACTAGTTCGACACAAGTATCAGTTTGTAACAAAAGCCCGTGACCAAACACACCAACTCGTTGGACACCTCTCAATGAACGGTAAACATCATCTTGATTGTTATTCTGTTTTGAAACGTTACTGTTCGGTTTGTTTACCTTAGTGTCCGCCTCTACAGACTCCGTAGTCGACTGCTTGTCTTCTTCCTCCTTGGGAGTTTCACTATCTATAGACGGTGATACTGCATTTGTAGAGAGTTTATCTGATACTAATTTAAGAGCTTTCTCACAAGCAATAACCATTTTTTGAAAAGCCGGCAATTCAGCAGGGTATAAACTGGCATGTTTGGCCATAACATGTCGATCATCTGAAGACTTTGGTTGACGAGCATGCCACGGAGGTGGAGGAAAAAAAGGCATTGGAGGTTGTGGAACTGAACCACGTTTGTTAAATGGTCGAAAGCGGTTTGATTTTCCATCGCCTTTCGTCGATTTTCCTGTTACAGCCATCGTTCAATATATGTTTCTGTTAATTTATATGAGTGAATGCGTTAAAGGTTTTTCTCTCTCTTTTATCTGATGACTGAGAATAATAATTATTACGTGTTTATTTCAGACAAGTTGTTCTAAGTAATCAGGGACATCAGTTATTCTAGTGTTGTTGATGATTGTTTTACTGGAGATCATCCGTGTATCAACAGTGACAATACAAACGAATACAATGCTTGAATGACTAGTACGAAAGTAAAACTGATACGCTAACAATATCGGCAGCACTTAGATGTTCAGCCAAAAAGGACGGGATAAAATATTAATTAAAAAAGAAGAAATAAAAAGGAAGTTACTGACGGAATCCCACGCGGCGGCGCCCGTTGCTTGGTTGTCTCCCTTGGTTGTCAGTCGAGATTCTCGTGTGATTTCACTTTTCTTCTCTCACTCGAGCAGGAAATATGGCTGAGGTTGGTGTTTATTAAACCATTTCTTCTTACATTCGCCTATCTTATATATCTACACTCTTTTTTTACCTGCACAATGTTCCCTTCGGATTTTTACTGTTATTGTATTTCGAATGTTTGCTTTATCTATAGATTATTGAATTAAAATTTTAAGAAATGCAAGATTGATTTATCCTGGGTTGACTAATTTAGCTCTTCTCCACTAAAATAGTGTCTTATTATTATTATTATTATTATTATTAATAATAATGATTTATTTATTTAGAATTTCTTTCAAATTCCGTTTACAAATGATAATCCTGTTTCGTTACAAACACTTTATATATATAAAGAGAGAGAGAAGGGAGGGTGGGGGGATCAATACATCCAGCTTTCGAAACTAAATATTTTTGTTTTATTTATATATTTATTCACCGTTCGTAATAAACCCAATATTTGATATTTCCATCCAAATATTTCTTTTATAAAATGCACAAATAATGATGTTTATAAGTTCCATAACTGACCGGAAAACGCACAATTTGCTTAGGTGGGTGTGTATACACTAATTTAAAATAAACACGCACCTCCGTTTTGCTTCGTCTGTAGTGATTGGTTTGTTACTTCGAAATAACTTATTCTAATAATGTTCAATATTTCGCATGGATTTCTTGAGAATTAGAATTTTTAATAAACAGATGTCATTCTGTTTATTGTGTTAGAGTGTTTTTGTAACTTCGTTTTTTTATTATTTTTAACCCTTCCTGCTCTTCAACATCACATGATAATCCTAGTTACTACACAACATTCTCATATCATCCAATTAGTCTTCTGCATTAAACTGTTTACTTAATATAGTGATATTTTTCTCAGAGGCTTTCGCATTTTTATGTCAATAGTTACGTTTTACTCCAATTCATCGACCCCTTGGATATGTACTTAGTGAATGTTACCAATTACCGGTTCGTTTACCTTACCATTGTTTCACTTTTCTCAAACATTAGTACTCTGAAACCAAACCTCGCTCTGCTCTCTTTTTATTTTATTTGTTTTGTAAATTGGAGAGAGAGGTGGAATTCACTAATAAAGAAAAAAGAAATTCGATTTAAATTACAACAGCTGGTCCGATAATGGAACAAAGGTCACAGTTTCAGTACTGTGAAAGCCATTTCTTGTAACATTAGTGTTCAGTTGTCAGCTCTCTACTAATCATCGTGACGGAGTTAAAATCTGGTTGAAACCAAATTAATACTTTGCTCAGTATAATTTACTAAGTTTCATTAGTGAAGGCTTAACTATAGTATTATACGCAAAAGAGTGCAGAAAGGGGGGGGGTGTTCTTATCTTGGTACCTTTGTTTGATTTGATAAGATTATATTTGAATTGCTCTGCCCCTTACATTTTTATCAGCCTTTAGGAAATATATATGTAATGGAGCTCAGTCATTAATGCTTAAATATAACGTAACAGATAACACAGTCATTCAGGTAACTGGCTTGAAGTTGCTAGCCATCCTACTCTATTATGGTCCATCATCGTGTTGTCTCCTCATTAACTTTACCCACCACTACTACATTGGTCTCAGTGTCTCTGCGCTGGCTACCGGATCTCTTGTCATCTCCATTTGTGACTCACACCTCTCCATGTTAACTATGTTGGTCTACTGTCAACTCTTGCATAAACCACGTTGCTCAATCTTTTCTCTCTGGTATCCCCACTGTCCATATTTTTCCTACTGGCATTCAAGAGAAACATTAACCACGTTGATCTTACCAGCCTTGGATAGATTGTGAAACTCATGGAGATAGCCCCCTTCCTTTAAACCAAACATTAAAAAAAACAAACATGCTATTTATCCTCATTTGACGTTCACTTTTTGATGCTTGCATGGGTCAGACAGTATTTAGAAGCAGATGTTTTATGGCTGGAATTCTTTCTTGTCTCCGAATCTTACCTATATCCAACCAAGGTAATGTTTCCTGTAGCGAAACTTGCTTTTTCATGAAAGACTGAAAATAAACAACATCACTTGTATGACAGTGATGCTCATTTACAACAATTACATGATATCAAGACAGATACACACTCACTCCCACTCACACATATAAAAGCACCGATGCTGGTGTCACATACAAAACCACTTTTGCTGGTGCCATGTAAAAAAAAGCACCCGTGTTGGTGCCACATATAAAGCATCCAGTACCCTCTGTAAGGTGGTTGGTGTTAGAAAGGACATCTAGCCATAGAAACCATTCCAAAAGAGACAACTGGAGCTTGGTGCAAGCTCTCTTGCTTCCCAGCTCCTGTCAAATCGTCCAACCAATGCCAGTTTAGAAAATGTATGTGAAATGATGATCACACACACATACAAATTGGGCTTCTTTCAGTTTCTGTTTTCCAAATCCACTCAAAAAGCTTGGGTCAGCTTCAGAGCCATAGTAGAAGACACTTGTTCAGGGTGTTATGCAGTGTGACTGGCTCTAAGACCACATGTTTGGGAAGCATTTATTAAGATCACTAGTTTTATATCTTGTTGAGAGTTGTATTTATTACCAAAAACAGTTAATGAGAACTAGAACTGGACACCTGCTGGTGTGTTGGCTAAATATAAAGAACCAAATTGTGATTTAAACTTGTATTTCAGGACAGGGACACTTAAAGAATTTTTCATTATATTCCATTGTATAGCACATTGGATAAATGTGCTAGGCAATGCTTCAGGTTATACTCTATGAGTATAATTGGTTTGGCAAAAAAATGATGTTAGAGCCTGTCTATTAGACTGTATGATTTTATTTGATAAGCGTAATTTTAACCCAGTTTGACACCCAACACCCAGGCCTCTGGGTGTTATTCATCAAAATTTTTAGAATGCTTACTTAACTAAAAATTAGGTACCAGTCTGCTATTGATCTATGATTTACTAGCATTTTGTTGAACCACCACCACCACCATCATTTAATGTCCTTTTTTCTATACTAGCCTGAGTTGGACAGTTTGATGGGATCTGGTGAGCTACTGGACTGCGTTGAGTTCCAATGTCAGCTTTGGCAATGCTTCTTTGGCTGGATGCCCTTCCTAACACAAACCACTTTACAGAGTGTACTGGGTGCTTTTTTCATGCCACCAGCACTAGTGAAGTTGCCAAGTAAGTTACAAAAAAAAATAAAAGCCATCTTGACTAAGCGGGGAATGCATTTGAGAGAGAAGACAATTGGTTTTATGCCAGGTGTTGTATGTATATGTGTGAGGGAGGCAATAGCTAAAATATGATAGAGGGACAAGTGCCAGTGTCTTGCTATAGAGAAGATATGTGGCTATCTCTTGCATTATATAAGAATGGGGTGAAGTTATTGAGAAGATAAGATGGTAGAGATGAGATGTCAGAGCAAAGGAATATTGGTTTCGAGTGTTCAGGTAACTGTCACAGCATTTGGCAACCAGAAGAAGGCTGTAGAAAATGGTTGTACAAACTATGATACTATATTCATCATCTTCATTTTAACATCCACTTTTCCATGTTTGCATGAGTCAGAAGTTGTTGAGGCAAATTTTTTATGGTTGCATGCCTTTCCTGCCACCAATCTCCACTTGTTTCCAAGTAATGTAATATTTCCTTGTTGCCAGACACATATACCAAATCCACTCTCAATACCTGTATTGAACTCACAAAATTTGAGACTAGAGAGAAATTAGACAACTTTGGTCTGTTGGATGTATGAACTTACATGAAAGGCTGAGTACAAGTGAGCTGAGACAGCAGTTAGACATTAATCCTTTTGATATCAACCTGTTTTGAGAACATCCTTGGTTTCATGAAAGAAACTGCACTTCAAAGTGTTTATATTTAAGTTAAAACTATTTGCAGTTTTATGTGAGAATGAGTTCTGTGCCAAATGCCAGGAAAAATTTCTTGATTTTCAAAATTAGTCAAAATATGCAAGCAGTATATTTCATTAGAATATACTGAGAAAAGGTTTAAAAGCACTGACTGGTGTATGTGAGAGAGAATTATTACAAGTAAACTGAAAACCGATTATGAGTGATCATCATTGTCAACATTCAGGCTCAAAGGGCCAGCTACCTGGTTTCCATGGTTTGTGAGTGAGATCACAACATTCCTGCTGAACAGGATGCCAGTTCATTGCAGGGTTACTAATTCACAGCTGAGTAGACTGGGGCAGCATGAAATGAAGAGTCTTGCTCAAGAACACAATGCACTTCCCAGTCCAAGAATCAAACCATGATCTTGCAATCACAAGGGCAACACTCTAACCATGAGAAGTGCTTGGTGGAAAAATTAATATCTTTGTTAGAGAAACACCAAAGCAGGCATGGGAAGAGATATTGTGAGATCAGGTCTTACGATTAGGGGCTTCACAGACAAAATGGCAAGGGATCAAGATGAATAGCAGCATATTGCTCTGCAAACATATCCAACCCATACTTGCATGAAAAACAGTTTCCTTTAATTTTGTTTTGTAACCATTAACCATTCCTTTAATTTTGTTCTGTAACCATTAAGATCAGGTTTCAAAATCTGTGATCTGAATGATGGAACTAGAAATATACATTTTTAAAATTTTTGTTTCTTTTCTTTTCAGGAACTCAAAAGATATTTGATGCAACTAAAAAATTCGTAAGTATTTTATTGTTAATTCTTAGAAAATAACTGAAATTTTATTAACATCAAGTGATTGTTTGTGTCAAAACTTAAGAAAAAAAATGTCATTAAGGACACATTCTGTTTTGTTAATTTGGATGGTGAATTAAGGCAATGAACTGGCAGAATCATTAACATATCAGATGAAATGCTTGGCAGCATTTCTTCCAACTCCTTACTTTCTGAGATTGACTTAGCTTTTCATCCTTTTGGGGTTGATAAATTAAGTACCATACTAAGGTCGATCTAATCGACTGACCCCTCTCAAAAAATTTCGGGAACCTTACTATAGCCTTGGGCTGACCAAAGCCTTGTGAGTGGATTTGGCAGACGGAAACTTGAAAGAAACCCCTCGTATATATGTATATATATATATGTGTGTCTGTGTTTGTCCATCCAACATCACTTGACAACTGATGCTGGTGTGTTTAGGTCCCTGTAACTTAGCAGTTTGGCAAAAGAGACCGGTAGAATAAGTACTAGGCTTACAAAGAATAAGTCCTGGGTTTGATTCGCTCGACTAAAAGGTGGTGCTCCAGCATGTCTGCAGTCAAATGACGGAAACAAGTAAAGGAGAGTATGCTCTTGATTGAGCTGCAGTTCTGTCCTACCTTCTTCAGTCGTGGAGATGAAGGGCTCTTCCATTGTGACGACTGTTGCTTTGTCTCAGGGTCATATCCGTAGACCCAACTGTTGTCACTGGTGATGATCCTCGACATGAAGGATGGTCATCAGTGACACACTGATGGAAGCCTTGGCAGACTTCAACACGATGTTTTTTCTACTCAGCAGGCAGGGAACAAACTTGGCAGAGACGTGCTGGCTGCATGTACAATTCAGATGTTAGGATTACCCTGCACAGACCCACACGACAGACCAACAATGTCAGCAATGTTGTTGATTGTCCTCCAACGACCCTCAAGCACAAGCTGATTGAATTTTCTCCACATTTCCAAGAGTGACACTCATGGCAGGTCTTCCAGATTGCTCATTGTCTCCCAGGGACATTCTTCCATTTTTGAAGCACCCATGTCACTTGAAACATTATGTATGGCCCATTGCCTCATCCCTGTAAGATTGCCAAAGCATACTCAATGTCTCTGTAGCAGACTTCCCAAGTTTAATGCAAAATTTCACGTTGGTCCTTTCTTCCTATCTATGACAAAATTGCAGACTACAGCATACTTATGAATGAAAAAACACAAATTTCACGACTTGTGAAGTAAACAGCCATATTGCTCGGCACACTACCTCAGGAAGGTCGCTACTAGCTCTCACTACGCATGCAGCCATGTGCTGCCATCTGTTGGTGTGCTACAGAACTAGTTCAGAAACTTTTGATACCACCTTGTGTATAAAGCAAAGCAGAAAGTTAAATAAAGTTTAGTAGTCAAGTAGTTTGTTAGTTGTCAACTTGAATAAAAACAAAATTTTCAAGGTGCCAAAAGGTCCTGAGGACAAAATGTCTCCTGTCAAGTCAGCATTAAATATATGGCACTAAATAAGCAGGGTTATAATGGCTGCACCAAAACATCTTGGACTTGGGTAGTAAAGAAGAGACTAATGAAAGTCATAGAACATCAGTGTGCAAGTATTGTGTTTGAGATACAGTTTAAAACATGTAGTTGCTATTCTGTACTGAATATATGAGCATTAATTTTGTGTGGAGACACACGTGGGCTCTGGAGAGAAGGTTTAGATCAGTGTTTCTCAAAACAGAGGCGCACATCTCATTGGTTGGGGGGCATAAATGATGAAGAGTGCTATTGACTATTTTAGAGAATAAATGGGGTAAAGAACCAGTGAGAAGGTGGAATTAGCAGAATGTGTATCTGGGAAAGCTTGTCAACACATTCTGTACTTTAACAGGTAAACAAATATCTTCTCAGCCAAAATCTCAGAAGTGTGAGGAGAAGGCAATTTTGCTAGGGGGTTCTCATAACAGACATGGTCAAAGAAAAACAACATTGTAAACACTGATGTTCTTAAGAGTGATAGACTGCTGATGTATAATGTAGGCCAACAGATATCTTAGTGGGTCTGACTCTATGGAGATTTACTAGTGGTCACTAAATTGTGAGAGAATCTCAAGTTAACTATCACCATAGCCTTTAAGATGCTGGACACAGGGAGGATGATAGGTTTATAGTTAGTAGGATTAAAGAAAATACCTTTTTCAGGATGGCACATTCTGTTGCATGTTTCCAAAGGTACAGACCTTTGAATTCTTTGGAGCATAGGCCATTGACAACTTTTTTTCTGGAGTAAAGATTATCTGCCAACATAACATGGCAGTCTTGGTTTAGGACGAATGTTGCTGTAATTTAGCCCCAGGTGACATCGTCTCCAGCTAGCTATACGACACAATCTGTGTCCTTATATTTTTGAACATGGGAATCTAGCAATGCCATTCAGCTCAAAACAGTGTCTGTGTATTGTGATTTCCGGGTTATTTCCCTTCATCAGCACAGAATAATTGTTCGGCTAGAGGTGGCGCTTTCAAATTCCTGCTCGAAATATATAGTTTTCAAAGTGACAACTAATCACTGATCTATAAATTAGAAAATTATTATTTGTAAATCTTACAATGAGAGATATTCAGCAACAGTTATGTTGGGAAATAATCTTTACTCCAAAGTACTGTTGCTGAATATCTCTCATCAGATTTACAAATAGTAATTTTCTAACTTTTTTCTATTGTTCTCAACTCTGGGCTGCTTTGAAGGAAGGGCTTCCTTTCCCAGATCTTGTTGTTTTGAATTGTTGTTGAAGCTTCTGTAATTTTTTTTTTCTCTGGGTAGTGGTGTTGGCCTTACACAAGTCTGCTTTTATCTCTGGGAAGTGGTGGTCCATATTAGACTGGCCTCTATCCTTTGACCTGTCCAGCCTGGAAGGCCCTACCAGCAGCTTGTGCTCTGCTGATATAGCTCTCAGGATCATTGAGGTACAAAAGCCACCACACTGCAACAAAAACTGGATCTTGTGGAGGAATTACATGTAGAAAGAAGAGATTTTCATTGTTGTTTAGCTCAGGTCACCCAGCTTCCATTGAGCAAATCTAACATCAAAGGCATTCCAGCCGTGACCCCCCCCCCACTGTTTTTCCCCTTTTGTTACAGGCATTGTGTATTTAGGACTGCATTATTTAATGTATCTTTCCTTTTGGTCAAAGATGTTAAGGTGTAAATTGGAGAATTGGTTGCTATTCTCCATGAGTGGTGTGGGTGCATAGAAACGTCCTTGTTGGTTGGATAGAAAAGAATTATGAAGTTTGGTGGGGATAAGGTCACATTGTCTGAGGGTGATCTGCAGATTTATTGGTTGAGGTTCATACTAAGGACAATGGCCTTTATCACTTGCGTAACTTTTTGGAATGCATCAGAGGTGAAGCACATTTGCTTCCAGGTCAAGTCAGAATAGAATTAGGCTAGCTCTAAAAAGTGTCAGTGAGTTTAGAATCAAGGATAACTGTATATTAAGATAAGGTGAGGAGTCTTAACTTTGATTAAGCTATGACCAAACATTGCAATGGATTTAGAGATGGTGAGAGTAAGAAGAAGATCTTTTGTAAGTGATATAGAGATTAATGATGTTCAGAGAGTTGGTGTATCAATCAGGAATACAGGTAGGTTAGGATATTAGTTGGAGCAAGTTGATCAGAAAGCAAAAGATCCAACCCCTGGGCCAACAGAATCGGTGTGAGAGTAAGCGAATAGCTGAAAGAGAAGCAGAAGGTAGTAGTAGTGGAGGTGGTGTTAGAGTAAGTAGTAATCTTTATTGCATATCTCCAGATGGATGCAGATACAATTTCTTCATCAATTTACCTTTAACTATATTTTTGTTAGACTTCATTGTCAAGCTGTATTCATTTTTGTATTTTTATGTATTTGGAGGAAAGGTGTATGTTATATGCCATCAAATATCGTATATCATTTTAATGTTCCTTCTCAGAATATTATGGAACAAAATATATTCTCTGGCTTAGGTTATTTTTGATGAGTTCCAAAGGGAGACTGAAGTACCATGATTTGGGGCAATTAATGGCAGCTTGTTGAATAGGGACAAGAAAAAATACTGATGTCGACATAGTAAGAGCTCTGCTCCACTGACTGATCTGATGCCCCTGGATGATAGAGAATTGGTAAGACTCTTTTGGGTGAAATTTGAAAGAATTTAAAATATTTTACCTCACTTACCCCAAATGGCAAGGATTTTTTAAAATCCTTTCAAATTTTACCCTTAAAGAGTCTTAACAATTTTCTGTCATCCAGGGACATCAGCTCAGTCAGTAGACCAGAGCTCTTACTGTTATCGGCATTTTTTCATTTTTTTTTTTGTCCCTAGTTACCAAGCTGTTTCTGTGCCCCATCATGGTAGTTTGCATGTTCATGTGAGGTAAAGCTGTAGACATATTATGAAAGGTATGGTGTGAGATTTTGAGGCATATTATCATCTCTCTCTCTCTATATATATATATATATATCTCTACCCTTGGTCAATGGGGCTGGGGGTCATCCCAAGTTAGCAGTCCCAGAAGCATCATTATGTGTAGATCCAACAAGGTCCTCCAGTATCCCCCCTATTGCTGGTAATCCTGTGCTAGCCCCTCTGCATCTTCCAAGGTGATGTTGAGCCCCTGGAAGTCTTCCTTAATTATGTCTAGCCGTCTGGTGCAGGGCCTGATTCATCAGATTCATCTCAAAATATTATGAACTTGTAACAACCTCCCATTTAACTTTTGTTGTTGTTTTTTCTCTCTTTGAAAGAAGTCTATTAGGCTGAAATTTTTATTCAGCCTTTATATTTGTGATTTACAAGTACTAAGCATACAAAATAAAGGACTGTCATCCAAAAATATTTATTTGATGATGATAATAGAAATAAATGATGATAATGATGATAACTGAAATAAATTATCCAAAGTGGAAAAAGAAAAATCTATTAGGGAATGACTAGTATTTTTATTAGCTCAGCAAATATGGCAGATGGCAAGCTGGAAAAAATCACTAGAGTGTCAGAAAAATATTTTAAGTCCAAATCCTGCTGAGGTTAACTTTTGCCTCTCATAATTTGGGGGTTTGATAAAATCTAGTGCCAGTCAAGTACTGAGATTGATATAATCAACTAAGACATTCCTCTCAAAATTGATGGTCTTATTACCTGAATTAGAAAGAAATATTTTAGCAAGTATGGGAGACAAGTATGTTTCGATATTATTAAGACCTCATCAGCAATGCATACATTTTACCGTATATGTCAAATTACTG
>JAOPJW010009180.1:5042581-5054739 GCA_027122535.1 Octopus maya | reverse complement strand
GTCCAAGGTTCACCTCAAGATCTAGTCTTGTGTCAGTGTAGTGGCTTATGTGTCTTAATGACCTTGAGAACTATGCCAGCAGATCGCAAGCTCTTAGAAGAGCCTCCCAAGCTGGACAGGTCAAAGGATAGAGGCCAGACTAATATGGAGGTAAAAATGGCCTTGCATAGAACCAACACTCTACAGAAAAAAAAAAAAGCAAGCAAGCTATTGAAGCATCAATGACAATTCAAAACTAAGAAGATCTAAGAATAGAAATCCTTCTTTAAGGAAGGCATATGATGAGGTGCAACAAGATCCAAAAATAAACAGAGCTGGAAAAGCAGGGATCCAGCTGGAGAAAAGCAGAAGAGACAGTCCAGAAATGAGAACAGAGGAGAAAAGTCATTGATGGTCTATGCTCCATAGGGAGTGAAGGGCTTAAGAAGTAGCAGCAGTAGTGGTAGTAGTTGTAGTAGTAGCAGTAGCTCTAGGTGTTGTGCAAAGACATTGAACCTGGAACTATGTAACTACAACTCAAAGACCTTAGCTACATAGCCATGCTTGTATCTATTATCTATTAATGAAAGCCAACTGTTTTCTATCAAGTAAAAAATTACTTCCATTTGGCAATAAATATGTAAAAAAAAATGTTACCATATTGTCTACATAAATAACATTCAATAATTTTGGAATAGCGTCAAATAACACAAACTAGGCTTATGGAGATCATATTAAACATTGGAAAAACAAGCATAAAACAGAGAAAGTTTTGCTTTAACATATTTCAAAAGACCTATATCAATATAACTGTATTTGATGGCATAAAAGACATACGGGTATTTTAGACATAATCCAATTTCAGCAGCACATATTGAGGAAATAAAGTTTTTTTGTGCATTAAAGCATGTAATATTTAAAACAATCTAGCAGTGCATTACAAATCATTACAGTACAAATAATAATAATAATATTTAAGTAAATATTATTATGAAGTCAGACAAGGTAGAAGAGACTGTCTGGGTTGAAATTAGCCGATAGTATTGAGTGTCAGTGACAAAATTAGTTTATGGAAGGTCCAATTCTGCATATAGGACCCAGCATGATTTTTTGGAGCCATTTTTGGGTGGGGAAAAGCACAAAAGCATCTTACATTTCATCAAATATGGTATATAGACAGAGCCTTAATAACAGCTTTCACACAAATTAATGAAGGCTAATGGGACACTTTATTTCTCCATTTGGTATAAGTTCACTACAGTTCACTAAAATTACTGCAGCAAATCCTAATTAATGTTCCATTTTAAGAAGCTGCAGAAACAACAGATGCAACTTCATGTTATTTACTTTTCATGTGGTCTCTGTTGGAAGAAATAATGTCCTATTTCAAACTGAAGTTCACTCTGTAACCATATGGTTTCGTGTTCAGTCCCACTCTACAACACCTTCAGCAAGAATCCTCTACTATAGCTCTGGGCCAAGCAATACCTTGAAAGTGAATTTGATGGATGGAAACTGTGTGGATGTCATATGTATGTGTGTGTGCGTGTCTCCTTGTGTTTTTCCACCCCTTCACTACTTGACAACCAATTTTGGTTAATTTATGTCCCTGTAACTTAGTGGTCTGCCAAAAGAGACCAATAGAATAAATACAAAGATTGATTTGTTCAACTAAACCTTTCAAGGTGGCTCCCCAGCATGGCTACAGTCCAGTGGCTAAAGCACTCATTTGCAGCTAATCTACTTTCTAACTACTGTTTACAAGTGTAGATTCTCTTTCCAGTGACAGACCGCCTTTAAGATGTATAGCAAGTTAATAATAACAAGAGCACTCAGAGAGTGCAAACCTCCACCAAGGCAATACCAAAGTCCTTTCAGTGATTAGCCAGAGATGATTTTTAAAATGAGAATATATGAAATAAACTCGACTGCTCTCTCAAACGAGAATACTAAAAATGAACCCGACTGCTCTCAAAAGTTAAGTGAAAAAACAGGAAAAATAATCCAGAGTCCTTGTCCGGTATTGGATTGATCCCAAAATCTAATCAGTTCATGAGGCCAAACATCCGTGAAAGTTTCATCCAAACCAATCCAGTGGTTCTTGAGATATCTTGTCCACAGACAAACAAGCTAACATGACTGAAAACAATACCTCCGCCTTTGCTAAGGCAGAGGTAACAAGGGGTTAAGAGGAAATGTAGTGATAGAAATAACTTCATACTCAGCTTACTTCTGACAAATTTTCTATTTTGCTCATTGTGAACAGTTAGCAGTTTATCTTTTAACTTAACACACTGTATTTGGTGATATAAAAGACATACAAGTATATTAGACACATCCCACTTTCAGCAGTACATATTCAAGAAAAAGTGAGAGTTGGGAACAAAATTAGCTCATGAGAAACCCAACTTTACTTTTAAGACCTGGAGTAATATTTTTGAGATATGAGGGGGTGGGGGTGGATGCATCTTAAATGCCATCAAATATGGTATTTCTTTGTCATTATTGTCTTCAACGCTTATCTAATTCAGAGACTAAAATAAAAAAACAGACTGCATAGTAATTATGAGACTAGATGTAAAATGGTTGTAAAGTGTTAAGTTAATGCATCAGAAATCTCTTCCCTAAATGTAGACAAGATTACAAGAACAATAGTGTAATATAAGCTGCATTTAAATTTGTGAAGACTTTGTACCTGTTAAGCCTTGAAGAAATTTTCTTTCATGGAAGTTTTATCTTTCAGTTCCATTTCTGCATGTTTTTATACCATATATTTTTATAGACTTAAGCAGTTAGTACCGTCAACACGTGCAGTCAAGCAAAATAATCTCGTGCATTTAAGCAAAATGAAAAAAACAATTTTCTTCTAATACATATCCGCCACCAGTGACAAATGTTTTAATACTGCTATGTCTAACAGCTGTCTTAAGTTTGATATTCAAAAGCTTAATATTTATTCCAGTGTATTTTAATTGTCTTATAATTGCTGGGGTAAGGTATCATTTCCCTTATATATTTATACAGCTTAACGAGATAATCTAATATAATCTTCCCATGTCTATCAATGAGATTTGCTCAATTAATATAAGACTTAAATATCTGTAATAAAAATATAAATAGAATTAATGGCAATTTATTTAATACAGTAGTTTATGAGGCTAAAAGAAAATAAGGATTAAAATCTGAGTGGAGAAAAATAATTATGACTATAATAGAGGGGACAATACAATATTATAACTTTTTTAGCATATTATAACAATAAGATCAATTTCTCTTTTGCTTCTAACCAGGAAATTGATAAATATATAATAGAACAGAAGTATTTGATATGATATATAGTCTCACAGGTAAAATATAATTACTAATTTTGGAACAATGAATTTCAAGGCAGATAAAGCTATGAATATTAGCATGAAAATATTGGGTTGGAAAAAAAAATCCATGACTGCCTATGGAACACAAACGCATAGTGCCAAATAATAATTAAAAAAGAAAAAACACAAAAATGGGAACCAAATCTATTGCTCTTTTAACAATCACTTTTTTTTTTTTTTCTTGAGCCCTAGGACTCATAAGACAAGTTAGCTGGTTTCCAAAGCATATAAGTGACTCAAAATCACAACATTCCACTGCCGGGTTCACAGCTGATAATTTTGAAGGGAAGAAACAAGCCAATTACATTGATCACAATACTTGACTGATACTCTAATTTATTGCCTCTTATGGAATGAAAGGCAAAGATGACCTCAGTGGAATTTAAACTCAAGATGTAAAGAATCAAAAGAAATGCCAAACTAAACACTATCTGATATCCTCACAATTCTGACAATAAGCAATATCAATTCCATTCAAATAGTTAATAAACAATACCATTCTGTTAGGTTAAACAGTTAATATATTTCAATGTAAAACAAATTATTATGAATGCATAAGCAAAAGTCAAGATATCTTAATAATAGGAAAAGTTTAGATATCTTAATAAAGTTGATGGTTGTAGAAGTTAAGATGCTGAACTTCTGATCATATATAGGTTCAAATCTTATGAAAGCCCTTGCAATGTGCTTCTAAGCAATGTACAAGGCTGCTCACTTTAGTTAATTGGGTAAGAAAAAACTAGTTTATTTCAGAATTGAGTGATTAGTAATAGGAAAGGCACCCAATTGTAAAAATAGGTGCTGCAATATAAAATCATCCAATCCATTAAAGAATAGAAAATTAGGTGCTACTTTGGTATTCTATGTATGTAGCCAAAGTAATCTACAAGAATCAAATTTTTTTTAGTATGCGATCTACATGCTTCATTTATTTATTATGGCTTAAATAAAACATACTTGCTTTTTTATACATTTATTTAAAAAAATTAAAATGGAGCAGATTTGAAACAAGCTTATTAATTTTATGGTCATTACCAGCATTGCCTGAATGGCTCCCATGCTGGTGGCACGTAAAAAGCACCATTCAAGCATGGTCGATGCCAGTACCGCCTGACTGGCCCTTGTGCCAGTGGCACTTAAAATGCACCCACTACACTCTCGGAGTAGTTGGCATTAGAAAGGGCATCCAGCTGTAGAAACTTTGCCAGATCAGACTGGAGCCTAGTGCAGCCTTCTGGCTATCCAGCCCTTAGTCAAACTGTCCAACCCATGCTAGCATGGGTAATGATGATGATGGGCGGATCGAGCGAACATTAACTAAAAAGGTAAAAAATACATAAAATTTTCATACATTTTATACATTTATTATTAAAAAGAAATTAGAATGAAGCAGACATTCTCTCAAAAACGATACAGGTGTTTTCCTTGTTCTTGATAAGTATAACTTCTCTTCTTGTAGATCACAATATAAAGTGTAGATCGCATAGCAAAGTAGTGCCAACAATTACATGTAAAATTAGAATTAAAACAAAAGATTGGAAAATGCATTTTTCACAGCTCTTTTCTCTTCAATATAGACTGCAATATATATATATATGTGTGTGTCATTCACAAAAATATGCACACATATATACCTACTCCAGTCCTCAGTCAAATCGTCCAACCCATGCTAGCATGGAAAGCAGACGTGTGTGTGTGTGTGTGTGTGTGTGTGTGTGTGTACATTATATATAAACACACACTCACCTGGCTGAAACACATAAATAAATAAAAAAAAATAAAACTTCATATGTGTGTGTGACACACACACACATCTTATTTGATGACATAAAAACCACATGGGCATATAAATACACACCAATTTCAACAGAACATATTCAGGGAAAAAAATTAGTGCATTAACCAATGTAATATTTAGTTGGAAGCCCAACTTCATATATAGGACCCAGAGTGATTTTGAAGATGCTTTTGAGACAATAAAGTATACATTATATGCCATCAAATATGACACACACACACTCTTTTATTCAAAACTGAGGCTGTTCTGTATTGTTGTGTAAAAGAAAAAACAAAAGACATGAAACTCAGAGTAGTGACGGAAGGAAGCTACAGCTTTAAATAAACCATGTGTGTGTGGGTATGTGGGTGTACACACGCACATACAAGTGTGTGCATGTGCATGTGTATGTACATGTGTATGTTTCTTTAATATTTAGCAACGGAATAGGTATGAACTCAATATTGTTTACTCAGTGTAAAAAAATAAATAAATAAAAAGTACAAGGGATTTCTCTCTCCGACTGACAGTGAACTAAAACTTGAGGTGCACAACATTTGGCAACAACAACAGCTATGAAATGAAGTAAGTGGTTTACTGAAAGTAACTTGCCAACTAAGTGATATATTTAGCACTAGAGATAGCTGTCACAAAAGCATATTATCTAGGATAAGAATGAATTAAAGAAGCTCAGAGATCTGTTACTTTGCTTGCAACTAAGAGTTTCTCTCTTGCTGGAAAAAAAGTATATACTCAAATATATATTTGTAAGTTGTACAATGTCATATAGCAGAGAGATGAAGGTGGGAAGTAGAGAAGATCTGCAGTAGCTGGAGAAGGAAGTTTTCATATAAAAACTTGAATGAGTTGAGAACAGGGGTTTAGTGTAGATTTTGGTCATTCAGTGCAGTAGCTGTATTGGCCATCTTCTTCCTGGAATGTAACATAGTTAGGACTACAGCAAACATACGTATATAAAGTGGTTGGTCTGTGTGACCTGTATACCCCACACTATGCCATTGGTCATGAAAATGACTAGGCATCTGACTTGAAGAGTGGCATGTAGATGTGCACTTACAGACCTAACACAAATAAATGCTGTTGGAATAGATAACATTAGCTGTAGACAGTACCATATTTGATGGCATATAGGACACACATGTTTCCCAAAAAAGTAGAGAGAGAGGGAGATCACCCTGGGTCCTTAATGTGAAGTTGGGTCCCCAACTAAATATTACATGTTTTAATGCACTATAAACTCCTTTCCCAAATACACACTGCTGAAACTGGTGTGCGTGTGTGTGTGTGTGTGTGTGCGTGTGTGTGTGTGTGTGTGTGCATGCGTGTAATATGCCCATATGCCTTTTATACCATCAAGTATGGTTTGCAGACTTGCCTAACTGGTGTCAGGATGGATAAAACAAGCATTAAATGGTGATGATGACAAAAATATGGGGGAATAGTTTATTATAAACATGAATAAAGATATTTGTACATGTGATTAGGTGCAGACAAGGCTGTGTAGTTAGGAAGCTCACTTTGCAATTTAGTGGTTTCAGATTCTGTGCTACTGCATGGCACCTTGAGCAAGTGTCTTCTACTAATGGTCCAGACCAAGCAATGCCTTGTGAATGAATTTGGTACAATGAAACTGTGTGGAAGCCTGCTTTATATAAGCACAAACACACATGCACACACACACATAAATACCCATGCATATGTGTGTGTGTGTGTGTGTGTGTGTGTGTGTGTGTGTGTGTGTGTGTGTGTGTGTCCTCACCGTTTGACTGCCAGTGTTGGTTTATGTCCCTGTAACTTAGTGGTTTGCCAAAAGAGACCAATACAATAAGTAACAGACATATAAAAAAAAATATTGGGGTCAATTTGCTTGACCATCCCCTTTGAGGCAGTATCCCAGCACAGCTGCAGTCCAATGTATGTAATTATATAGATACATGCTAATTACTGGTGGAGGCCGGTTTATAAACTAGCCTTCACCAGTAATTAATATAGATAACTTCTTAGAGTGTGCTTCTCCGGATTTGGTTTTCTAAAAAAACGTGTGTGTGTTTGTTTAATTCTGAAATTTATAGCTTGGAGTCTCTAACTTTAATTAGAAAAAAGCTATTTTACAGTTAGATTTTTTTCAAATGTTAATTGCTCAACTGTAAAATGGATGTGGCTGATTTTTAGTGAGGTTGAGTATTGCACATAAAATAATGAAGAAAACATTAAACAATAATGGAATGTTAGCTTTTGAACTTATAACCTTTAAGTTGGTAGTCTTAACTATTTAATAGCCTCAGTTATATACTTTTTGTCCCACTGTTATTATATCTGACAGCCTATATTTACTAATGGGCAGAACATGAACAATACGTACCATCGCTGAAAGCTTTATACCATCTCTGATTCATATACACATACAGAGATGGAAGTTCAGAATAAATGTGGTAGTTCAAATTATAATAAATGTTAATTAGAAGTGCAAAATTGCAACATAAAAATTTGTTGGTCTGAAGAAGATAAAAAAAAAAAAGTCTATAGGATTAGTATTTGATAACTGATATTTTTTAGCTTCACACAAAAGCTTACAATTCACCATAAGAATAACAAGATAAGCCAAATTTATTAAAAATTATGCAATGTAAAGATGTATTGTCTGACAAATGAAAAAGTCTTGAGAAATAATGAATTCCAAGAATTATTTTGATTATTGTTTTGTTGATCTGCAATAATCCTGCTCAGATAAGTTCCAAAATCATTGTATTTGTTATTCATTGGAAAGTTTGTAAATCAGGTCAACCATAGATGTCTGTTAGAATGATCATATATATAGAACTGGACACGAATGTTATTTTTAGAAGTAGTCACTTCTAAAGAACGTCAATGTAATGGAAGATAAAGAAATATCCACACAATTTAAAATAGATTCTCTGACAAAATAATTTAACAGCGACCGTGTGAAAGGATTTTCCTTATGATTGAGTATTATTTATTTAATGAAATCTAAAAGACATAAGAAATAACCTTTTCCTTCTACTTGTTTCAGTCATTGGACTGTGGCCATGCTGAAGCACCATGAAGGGTTTAGTAAAACAAATCAATCCCAGTACTTACTTTGTGAGTCTAGTACATGTTCTATCAATCTCTTTTGCCAAACTGCTAAGTTATGGGGGTGCAAATAAATCAACATCAGTTGTCAGGTGGTTTGATGGGGTGGGGACAAATACAGACATACAAGTATCAGTAAAATATTTTATCTCTAATTTTTGTAACAAGTGAATTTAATATTACCGACCAATTTTACTTGATATTGCTCCATGGGTCTGACTTATGCAAGCATGGAAAAATCATTTAACATCCATTGTCCATGCTGGCATGTGTTGGACGGTTTAACTGGGCTGGCACACAGGAAGGCTGCGCCAGGATCCAGTCTGATTTGGCATGGTTTTCTACAGCCGGATGCCCTTCCTAATGCCAACCACTCCAAGAGTGTAATGGGTACTTTTATGTGCCATTATCATTTAAAATCCACTTTACATGCTTGCATGGGTCAGACGGAATTTGTTGAGGCAAATTCTCTACAGTTGGGTGCCCTTCCTGTTGCCAAACCTCACCTATTTCCAAGCAAGGCAATATTTAGTCATAGATAGATAAGTTTTTCATGGAAGAAGAAAATGAGCAACTTTGCTTATAGGACAATGATGCTCATTTGTGACCATTATGTAATATCTAGACAAGAGTACACACAAACACATATATATATATACATACATGATATATGACAAAGTTCTTCCAATTTCCATTTACCAAATCCACAGAAAAACTTTTGGTTGGCCCAGGAATATAGCAGAAAGTACCTGCCCACGGTGTCATATAATAAAACTGAACTTAAGACCACATTGTTGGGAAGCAAGCTTTGAAACCTGAGAGCCATTAAAACAATGCTGATGATGTCTGCCATGATATAACTTTATATTTGAAACTATTAACCACTGGAGTAATAATACCTTAACATTAAAAGAACTAAGGCATGTTCAAAGATTAAAATCTATAATGCAGAATACTGAGTTTTGCTTGGTTTTTATAGAATTTTTTTTTTTTTTTTTTTTTTTTTTTTACAAAATTTTGGTTCTGTATAGTGCAAAAACATGTAGAAAACTAAATCCTTTTTATGCAAGATTAGCTTAAAAATAGAATTTTTTAGAAGAGCTCAGGAAAGATTTAAAGAATAGTAATTCAAATAATCCATTCAAATTCTATTTAAAAAAAGCTTTATAAGATGACATTTTACACATTGAACCAATTTTATATGTGAATAAACCATTCTAAAGTAGAAGCAGCAGTAATCCAATCATTCCAGTTAATCAAGGAATTTTTTTTCTTTTTTTCAAGAATTGTAATCAGTTATTATAATATCAAACTAGTTGTTAGTTGTTGCAGAAGAAAAAAAATTATGAAAAGGATAAATATTAAATACTTGTATTACTGATTGCAAACAAAATATAATTTTCATTTTCATTAAAACTTAATCTCAAAACAACTCATACAAATTTCAAAATCACACACACACACAATTACATTTAGTGAGAAAGAAACCAATATTAATTTAGAGCTCTGTATCGGAAGAAGATTTAGGTCAGTGAGTACTTATATACTGAAAATATTGGACCAAATCATCATCATCATCATTTAATGTCTATTTTCCTTGCTGGCATGGGTTGGATGGTTTGATGGGAGCTGACAAGGTCAGGAGCCACATTGGGTTCCATGGTCTGTTTTGGCATGGTTACTACAACAGGACACCCTTGCTAACACCAACCACTTTACAGAGTGTACTGGGTGCTTTTTATGTGACACCAGCATCAGTGCTTTTTACATGGCGCTGACAAGGTTGCCAAGTATTTTGCAAGACTAAAAAATTAATATTGGGACACTACTTTTCTATTTTATTCCTTGGACAGTGACCATACTAAGGCAGTGCTTTCAAGGGTTCTAGTTGAAAGCAATGCTTTTAGGGGCTCTATATTAAGCCTCGTATTTAATCTTCTATATCTGTCCTCATTTATCACAGGAGTTTGGTTCCAGAAAAAAAAAGCAAAAATAAAAAAAACAGTAATATATGAATCATTTCCACACACTTTGTAAATGGACTGAATGGTAGATTCATTGACTCCGAACCTGCAGCTCATGGCAGCAAAGCTTCTACCGTCATATTTTTCCTTCATTTCCACCTTTTCCCAAAAGAATACACCCATCTGCATCATTTGTTAGGATAAGGTGCCTTTGTATTTTTTTCTGTTCACTGGCCCCACATTGAAGGGTACAAGTATTTAAACCCATATTAAAAAATACGCAGCTTTGCAGCACAATCATGCAAACACAAGTGATAATTAGAGTGTTCCAGGTAACAGCATTGTGAGTGATTGTTAGGGTATGTTTTTATGGCACAAGCTGAATCTGGTTGATAGCCAACCCGAGTTATCACAGCTCAATCCATGATAAGCGTAAAATGCTTTGCAATTGAGCATACCATGTTATCACATTAGTGATGAATAAATCAGTGATAAAAAAGACCAATTTTACTTGGTTTATTGAATATGTAAAGTTGAAATCTACAGGGACATGAAGGGAATGCAACAAGAGGAGAAATTTTTGCTCATTGATTTGATGTCTATAAATATGATGAAATTTGTCACAATTCCTATCTACAAAGCTTGCTCACAGAAGATAATCTCCAGTTGCTGCTCCAGATTGGACTTGATTGAACAGACCTATAATCAAAGGTATTCCAGCCGTAACCATCCCATATTATTTTCAGGCACACTGTATGTAGGATTAACTACATTATCCAATGTGGCATTCCTCGTTTTAAAAATGGCAGGGTTTAATTTGAGGGATGTCAAGCAATCCCATACAGATTGCCTTATTGACTTCAAGATCACCAGTTGAACTAAACATCAACAATTGGCAATAATCTTGAGATTACTTTCTGTGAGTGAGTTTCAACGATGGGTACTCAGTAAAATCTTGTTGAATACATAGACATTAGTACATTGAACAAAAATAACTCCTCTTGTTTCATTCTAGTTTACACACCTTTATACCCTGGTAGATTTTGACTTTACATGTTCAATAGGGCAAATAAGTACTAAACAAAATACTAGAGTCAGTATAATGAAATAGAACCCTTGAAGGCAGTGTTACAATCCAATGAAAAAAATAAAAAGAAAAACAGTGTCCCAGTTTTGATATAATTTTCCACACATAAGTTCTCATAATTATATTTTCAGTACAGAACTACTCTCTGATCTAAATCTTCTTTAGATACAGAGCTCTAAATTAGTATTTTTTTTTTTTTTTAATATGCATGTATATGTGTGTGTGAGAGAGATTTTGAAACTTGTCTGAGCTGTTTTTAAGAGTATGTTTTAATGAGAGTATGGAAATTATATTTTGTTTGTAATCAGTAAAGCAGGTCATTTAGCCCTTTTGAAACCAACCTACTCTTGGTTCTATGATAGATAGGACTTGTTTTAAAATCATCTAAATTAAAATCTTCCATCAAAATTTTATGTCATCTTTTAGCTTTTACTTGTTTGAATCATTAGACTGTGGCCATGCTGGTGCACAGCCTAGAAGAATATTTTAGTCGAATGAATTGACCCCAGTACTGTTTTGCTTAAACCTCATACTTATTCTATCGGTAACTTTTGCCAAACTGCTATGTTATGGAGACATAAACAAACTAACATGAGTTGTTAAGCAGTGGTGGGGGATGAACACATACACAAAAACACACACACACATATATATATATAAATACACCAGGCTTGTTTCAGTCTACCAAATCCACTCACAAGGTTTTGGTTGACCTGCAGTTATAGATAACACTTATCCCACTAAATGTTTCTTTATTTTCAAAATTAATTGAAACAAAAGCAGTGTATTCCAAAAGAAATATGTTAACAAAGGGGTTAATATTTATCCATTTCATAATTGTTACCCCCCTTACAACAATTAGC
>JAOPJW010009180.1:4491766-4499923 GCA_027122535.1 Octopus maya | reverse complement strand
TCTGTGTGTGTTTGTGTTTGTCCCACCACCACTTAACTGGTGTTGGTTTGTTCTTATGTCTCTGTAATTTAGCCATTCGGCAAAAGAGACTGATAGTATAAATACCAGACTTTAAAAAAAACAACAACAATGAGCATTGGAGTCAGTTCTTCAAGGTGGTGCCCCAGCATGGTCGCATTCTGATGACTGAAACGAGTAAAAGACAAAAGCAATTTAATAATTTTTTTCTTTCTGCACATTACAAAGATTTAAAAATTTCTACTATAACAATGTTTTGTTTGAAATTTCAATTGATATTTTCTCTGAAAACGAACCATTTCTTCATCAGGTTCTTCATTTAATGAACAAAATGAATATTCCTGCACCGTTTGGATGTGTTACTCAAACTCCACCAATTGTAAGTAAATTCTTTTGTAAATCATTTTAATACAAAATCTGGAAAATAGATCTTTCTGAAGTTTGTTTGTATTGGCACGTTTGGTTATGTGAGCTTCTGCAATGTACATGTATTAGACCAGGCCTGGCCAACTCAAATTACATTGTGTCCACTTAAATCACAGAAAGTGTTTTGAGGGCTGATTGTATAGTGACAGAATTGAAAGCGTTTTGCTTTCTTATTACAATAATGAATAATTGATTGTTGATTCAGCATGAAATATTATCGTTGCAAAAACAGTAGTATCTTTCTTTTTTACTTTTCTGCGAGGTCATTGCCAGTCCAACAGTACTGGCTCCTGTGCAGGTGGCACATAAAAAACACCATTTGAGCGTGTTCTTCCTTTTTAAGACAATAGAGCTTTATTTCTTTATTTGAAGGAATTTGGCTGCTATATTTAGCGGGTCAAACAAGGCTGCCTTTACCAGTTCATGTAAACAGAGTAAGGTGGGAGTGGAAGTGGTGGAATTAACTTAAGTTAATATAAAATGTTTTGCATTATAAAATTAACTTAATATAAATATCACACACACTTTACATATGTATATTATGATTTTCAGCCAAATGACAGTGGACCCCTAGAGAAAGATAATTTAAGTATGGAAGAAATGGAAGTTTCAACAACTGAAGAATCTGAGTTAGAATCAGATTCTGAAGGTCAAAGGTTCGGTCTTTTATATTCATTATTCTTGTTGTCTTTATTGTCATAATCATCTTCAGTGTCATTGTTGTCATTGTTGTTCATTGTCATGAAAGATCAACAAAATTATTTTTTATTCATGTACTGGCAATCAGTTTGAATTAACTACAAATGATTAACTCTGTAAAATTGTGGCTTTGTTCCAATATAACACATCATTGTTATTATTTAATGTTCATCTTACCCATGTTACTCTAAAAACCCAGGCCATAAATGTGTTCTTTTTGTATAAGTCCCTTCGTCTACTGGGGATAAGGTTGGACAATTGTCATGCTGATGATGTCCATTGAGCCAGAAACATGTGTCCATGGTGTCCTCTTATCTCGGACAGATCTTGATTCTTGAGATTATCTCCCCTCCTCACAGGAATTTCTCTTAATTGCAATTTGGTAATTACCCTCTAGAAGCTGAGACAATTTTAATAAATCAACGACTTATGTTGTATAGTAATTGATAAACCTTTATTTGTCTATGTTACTCTGAGTACTTAGTCTTTGGCTTATTCTTCCAGTATTCTCAATTTATGAATTCCAACCCATGCCAGCATGGCAAACGGATGTTAAACGATGATGATGGCGATGGCCTGAAGTACTTTACTGTGGGTTAAGAGGATCAGCAACTTGTTTTCATAACAGCCCACTTTTTTCCTTTTTATGGCATCATAGAGGCAAAGTGGCTGAGCTCCTTTTGAGTGTTGGGCCTCATGGAGGCAATGACCAAGACCTTTGGCATTATGTCATGCTTGAGAAGAAGACCCATCAAGCTGAGCAAAATCGTAGTCATGGCAGATACCAGTGTCAAGCAAATTGGCACCCATGTCGGTAGCACATAGATGCACCCTGGTGTCACACAAATGGCACCTGTGTTGGTGGCACATAAAAGCACCCATTACACTCTCAAAGTGGTTGGCATTAGGAAAGGTGTCCGGCCATAGAAAGCTATACCAAATCAGACTGGAGTCTAGCGCAACCTTCCAGTGTACCAGCTTCAGTCAAGCCATCTAACCCATGCCAGCATGGACAACAAATGTTAAATAATGATGATGATGATGATGATGATTTACTCATAGCCTACTTGTATATATTTTATCATACCTTATACATGTACAAACACCCTTGCATATCTTTGTAGTTCCATGCCGGAAATGCTTATGTAAGCAAATTCTTGCTTCACATCATTATGAAGCACAATTTTAGAAATAGTTATTCTTTTAATTTCTTCATGTCTTTTCTCGACCCATATCCATTGTAACTATTTCTATAACTCTATTGAATTAAATAGTTGACTATTATTACAATGGTATGGAACCAGTTTTGCAACATCTTTCCGGTTGTTTCTTTACAGACTGACTCATGCAGTGGAGCCCTCAAGAAAGCGAGTTCTGAAGAAGAGGAAGAAGCTAAAACAAGACTGGAATGCTTTGAAGCAGAGTATGACGGAATCGATTAAATTACCTTCAACCCTACCTGCGTATTCTGCTCGTGATGTTTTTGACCAGGCAAATCTACAATCTAAGAAAATCTCCATTAAGTTACCTGACACAGTTGTTGTTGAAGAACCTTCTGGAGACTTAACAACAAATATGGATACAGGTAGACATAATGTTGCTTGACCTTCTTTTACAAGGCTTCATTGTCACTAAAGACGAAGTAAATTACAAGACTGCTTTCTGTCCATTGATCTTCATTCCCCTTTCAAAGCCTAGCCGGGCTCATCGGCCCGGTTTCCTGGTTTCTATGGCGTATGTGTTCCTCCCAGCTGGACGGGATGCCAGTTCATCGCAGCGTTACTCAAGAAACAGGAAGAAAGAGTGAGAGAAAGTTGGGACAAAAGTGTACAACAGGGGTCACCACCACCCCCTGCCGGAGCTTCGTGGAGCTTTAGGTGTTTTCGCTCAATAAACACTCACAACGCCCGGTCTGGGAATCGAAACTGTGATCCTCCGACTGCGAGTCCGCTGCCCTAACCACTGGGCCATTGCGCCTCCACTCTTCATTCCTTTACCAGCAATTACTTCTCCTTCTCCCCTGAACCACTTCCTATTGACAGCCATACACTGACTCAATCATTAACCATCCCCACCAACTTCGTTTGCTGTTCACTACATCCACCCTTATGTAACCACTTTCACTCTCATCACTAGATAGCTTTCACTCCCCTCCCCACATACACTTTTGTAATCTTTATCCATCCTCCTCCACCCATCACCTCTCTATCTCTCATCCTTCTCCTATTTACTGTGCTATTAGTATTTTGCTTCATTTCACCCTTTCTCTACTGACTGTCATCACCTCCTCTCCCCTGAGCCGATTCTCTTGACATCCATTCCTCATTCTTTATATTTACCACCAACCATTCCTTCACCCTAGTTCACCATTCACTACATTCACCCTAACCCCCTACCCCCACTCCTGCAGCCTTTACCCACTTTTCCTGTTCTTCGGTTCCTACTCCCTCTTGTATTCACCTTGCTATTCCTTGAGTGTCTGCCATTTTCATCTGTTTCCAATTACTCCCACCCACCCTTATATAACTGGTTTCAAATACTCATGCACTTACACACATACACACACAGCAGGCTTCTTTCAGTTTCCATCTACCAAACCCATTCACAAGGCTTTCATCAGCCTGGGACTATAGTAGAAGACACTTGCCCAAGGTGCCACACTGTGCAAGTGAATCCCAAGACGAAATGGTTAGGAAACTTGAAGATGTAATATTCTTAGAGTCTGTGATTTTGATGATCCAACTCTATCATTAATTAATTCTATTACTATGTCTCTCCTGTATTTCCATGTTTTTGATGTTTTTATTCACATTTTGCTACATTATTTAAAATTTTTATTTCTTTTGTATCAGAGACACTTAAAACAAATGAACCTGCAGACCTGGAACAGAATTCTTCAGGTTTTGGTAAGATTGCGCCTTTAGAAAAGGTAAATATTCTTCTTCATATTTTTTATTCTTATTTTTCTCTCTTTTGCCTATTTTTTATCTTTATCCGCCACTTGTTATCCGTGTTTCTACATATCACCAATTTCTTTGTAGTCCATAATCATCATCGTTATCTACTGTCCATTTTGTATGCTGGCACATGACTTGGACGGTTTTACAGGAGCTGGCAAGCTGGAGGGTTGCACCTGGCTCCATTCGTATGTTTTGGCATAGCTTTTGTGGCCAGATGCCCTTCCTAATACCAACCACTTTACACAGTGTACTGGGTGTTTTGTATGTGGTGCCAGCATGGGTCCTTTTTATGAGCTACTTTCCTCATCAATAGTTTTTCCCTGTTATATTTGGATCGAAATTGTATTATAGATTTGCATATGTTGGACCATTGACAGTTGCTATAAGGAAATAAGGGAAGCAAATGGAGACAATGGAGTTAACTCCTTTCCTCAAAGGCATTGCAATGTCCACAGTAGTGTCTCACCGCCTGTTTCTACAGAATTTTGATTGGTTTAATACTATAGCATTATCGACATTATGAAATGATTTGATACATTTAGAAATAATTACATGAGTAGCGATGTAAATTCTGGCTCTTTTGAACACTTTGAAAATATATTATTATTTAAGTGCAGGTATAGATGTGTGGTTCAGGAGTTTGCTTCCCAACCACATGGTTTTGGGTTCAGTTCCACCTGATGGCATCTTGGGCAAGTGTCTTTTACTAGAGCTCCAGGCCAACCAAAACCCTGATAGACAGAAACTGAAATGAGCCTATGACTGAGACTTTTGGTGATATGCTGTGCTTGAGAAGACTCATCAAACTGAATGAATTTGTAGTTGTGGTTGTTGCTAGTGTCATGTAAATTAGTGCTACTCAAAGTGGTGGTCTGCAGACTGGTGCCGGTTCACGAGCCATCAGCTACCAGTACATGGCAAGCTTCCAGAAAGGAAAGAAACGATAGCAGAATTTTTATAATTTTGCCGTATGCACTGCATTAAGCAACTTATCAGCTTATGTGATATTGTATTATTTGTTTACAAAATAAATATAAGATAAAAAAAATTGTCAACTTTTATTATATTATGGAGATGTACTTGCATAGTGCTGAAATAAAAACTATTGCAGTGTGGAAGGTGTTTATATATTGTTTCCGGTGTGAATTGATATTACTAAGAAATATTACCGGTCACCTGGCACATTGGTAAAAAAAAACTGCCAATATGCCACATCAGATAGTTTGAGAAGCACTGATGTAAATGGCACACAAAATGCACCCATTACACTCTTGGAGTGGTTGGCATTAGGAAGGGCATCCAGCTGTAGAAGCCATGCCAAATCAGACTGGAACCTTGTACAGCTCTCCAGCTTACCACTTCCAGTCAAACTGTCCAACCCATGCCAGCATGGAAAGTGGACCTTAGATGATGATGATGATGTGTATACCTGTGTGTACGTTTGTTTCTCCTTGTCTTGACATTGTATGATTGTTGTAAATCAATGTCATTCATTTCCAATATTCTGCATAAACATAACTGGTCATGGGGAAATATTACTTTGCTTGGAAACTGGTGAGGGTTGGCAACAGGAAAGGCATCCAGCCATAGAAAATCTGCGTCAGTAAATCCTTATTTCTTTACTGCCCACAAGGGGCTACACACAGAGGGGACAAACAAAGACAGACAAACAGATTAAGTTGATTATATAGACCCCAATGCGTAACTGGTACTTATTTAATTGACCCCAAAAGGATGAAAAGCAAAGTCAACCTCGGCGGAATTTGAACTCAGAACGTAGTGGCAGACGAAATACCGCTAAGCATTTCGTCTGGCGTGCTAACGTTTCTGCCAGCTCGCAGTAAATTCTGTCTGACCCATGATGATGATGATGATGATTATCTATATAAATATATAGAAACATTTTAGCTTTTTTTTCCTTTTATCTTAGATACCTATATTTTTTATTTTCAGCTTAATTTACCTGTGGAAGAGGAAGAAGATGATAAATTCAAAAACATTCAGTTTGTATCAACTGAGAAACTCCGACAAGGAAGGATATCATCGAAAGGTAAGGGTTTTTGGTGTCTCATAACAGATTTAGTAATTTTTTTTTTATATAGTCAATTCATTGAATTCATTAAATAAAAGACAGCCAAAGAGTTTTGTCTTTGATAACTTATAACTCAAAACATGAGACATAGTGTGTCTCAATATTCAAGTTGTTTTCCATGAAGATATTGGTGTTTAGCTTTAGTTTTATTGTAATGGATCTGTCAAAGACTCGTGAGTGAAATTTGGCCATAGAAAATCTACCTCAACAAATTCTGTCTGACCCATACAAGCATGGTAAAATGGACATTAAAACAATGATGGTGATGGAAACTGTAGAAAAGCTCATTGAAGAAACCATTGCTATTCTTGGATGACTCCAAGAGTGTAGTGGGTGCTTTTTACATGCCACTGGCATGAGAACCAGTCAGGCGGTACTGGCAACGGCCACGCTCAAATGGTGTTTTTTTACATGCCACCTGCACAGGAGTCAGTCCAATGTTTTGTTCACATGCCACCGGCACAGGTACCAGTAAGGTGAAGCTGGAAACGATCGTGCTCAAATGGTGCTTTTTACATGCCACCGGCACATATACCAAATAAGAACTGAGGTTGATGTAATTGGCTAGAATCCTCATCCAAAATTTCAAGTAATATGCCTATAGTAGAAAGGACTATTATTATTATTATTATTACAATGTACAAAATCATTAGGTTATTGATTGAAGATATTGTGTGTACCAGGCGGGGGGTGGGGGTTGTACTGTTTGTCAAGTCACAGCAAGGATTGGCAATCTGGCTGAGTTGTTAGCAAGCCAGGCAAAATGCTTAATGGTATTTCACCCGGTTTTATGTTCTGAGTTCAAATTCTGTCAAGGTAGACTTTGCCTTTCATCCTTTCAGGGTCAATAAAATAAATACCAGCTGAATACTGGGGTCAATGCAATCGACTCTCCCTCCTCCTCGAAATTGCTGGCCCTGTGCCAAAATTTGGAACCAGTCTTTCAGAACAAATCCATGTTTCAATTTATTTCTAAGACAACTAAACATTTGAAAAAATTTAGTAAAATACGTTTTCTTCTCCATTTTTAAAACACAATGGAAGATTTTATCCAATATAAATATATTCTAAGACCAGTGGATTTGCATCAAGGAACAAGAGATGGTCTCTTGCAGTTTAGGTGTTTCGTTTTTCTTACTTGCTGGATCTGGAAGAAGGCGTCAGTATCCATGGCTTTACCAGCATACCACCCACACCACCACCACCACCACCAAAACCACCATCGTTATTGCAAATTAATACCTGCCAGAAAGATATTGAGCAGAGATGGAATTCCAGAGGGCCAACACTCTAGGAAAGAAGAATTGGGTGTAACAATTAGTGTAGGTCCCGGTGCAGTGGGGAGTGGAGTGTCACAACAAGGATGAAGAGTGGAGGTGATGCAAACAAGTGAGATGAGAGCAGCCAAGTGAGGTGGCATGAGACTAATCAGGTCTGCTGAGCAGAGGCCATTATAGTAGGGGTAGAAAAGGCAGAGGGAGAGGATACAGTACAGCTGTGGGCTTTACTGAGGGCTTGAGGCTGAAACATGTCTGTGAGTGACTTTTTACCAAACAGTCAAATGGCCATTTTGTCAATGTAGTCAAAGGTTGTCCAGGTGTACGCAGAAGTAGAGGTAACATCCAAAATGTGAATGTTATTTCATTGTGGTCCTTGCCTGAGCTTTCTCAAGTATCGGTTTATTGCTTGGAACTGAAGAAGTGGGCCAGTCTTTGGAATTCGTCCTTGCAATGTTCAGCAGAAGTGATACTGGTGCTGGCACCACGTAAAAGGCACTGGTGTTGGAGTCATGCAAAAGCACCCAGTAAACTCTGTAAAGTGGTTGGCATGTTAGGAAGGGCGTCCAGTTGTAGAAACCATTCCAGAGCAGACAATGGAGACTGGTGCAGAGCCTGGCTTTCCAGCTCTGGTCAAACTGTCCCACCCATGCCAGCATGGAAAATGGACATTAACCCTTTAGTG
>JAOPJW010009180.1:4246495-4262390 GCA_027122535.1 Octopus maya | reverse complement strand
CAGCTTATATTGATTTTATCTTATTCTGGTTCAAGAGGTTATTTAAGTATGTGATCTTCTTGCAAATGTGTGTTGTATTATATAAATAGTACATTTGTACATTATACTATACTATTATATACTAATTGTACAGTACTATTAAAATGCTTTATCATAGTATACTACTGCTTCTATGCCAGTTTTCCACAACCGGTGTGCCGCAGTGTAACCTGAATATAATCCCCCCCCCCTTATAATTTTAGTTCAAATGTGCCACTGAATTTTGAAAAGAATATAAGTGTAGTGCTCTATGTTACACTATATAATGCTATGACAGGTCCCAACCCTGGGCCATGGATTACCTGGTGCTGGGACTCGCTGAAAGAATAAATTTTAAAACTATGTTTCTGTTTCATTGACAGTTGCAGTCTGCATGGCGTTTTTGCATTATATATGCAATCTTTTACTTGTTTCAGTCATTAGACTGTTGCCATGCTGGAGCCTCCTCTTGAAGAATTTTTAGTCAACTGAATCGAATTCTGGGCTTATTTTTAAAGCCTGATACTTATTCTATTGCTCTCTTTTGCCGAACTGTTAGGTTACAGGAACATAAACAAACCAGCACTGGTCAAATGGTGGTAGGACACAAAGACATACTCATATGTATTCATATATATATTTATATATGATGGGTTTCTTTCAGTTTCTGTCTACCAAATCCATTCACAAGGCTTTGGTTAGTCTAGCAGAAGGTTGAACCCAAAACCATGTAGCTAGGAAGCAAACTTCTTACCACACAGCCATTATGATAAAATCATATATTATGCACTTTATTACCTCTGCCTTAGCAAAGGTGAAGGTATTGTTTTTGGTCATGTGTGTTTGTTTGGTGAGGTGTATACTGTAGGCTACTTGTCAGGCCAAAGGTATCTTGATTAAATGTAAGTTTACATTGTCATGAGGAGGTGCATGTTAACACATGAAAGATTCAATCAGAATCCACCATGAAATATAAAAAGAACTTTTTCCAGTTTATCATACTTTCATATGAAAAAAATCCACAACCTTCCATCTCAATAAGCCACTATGGTCTCCGAAAGTTGTTTATATTTACTATGGATTGCTTGAAGGTAACTTTCTTTCTACACCATGGTCCTTGGATCTTATCTATATATATATTAGTTTATGTATATATTAATATTATCTCAGTTTAAAAAAAACTTTGACAAAGTAAATATGTCAATAGTTACTATGAGTAGTAAAAATTACACAAAAAAAACAGGATATCACACCGGTTTTATAGGTAGAGATACCTTATGAAGTGATGCATTTTGAGTAGATATGAATAATAACGATAAATGGAGCAAAATGTATATAAAAAGTTCCTTTAATTCCAAGGAACTTTTATTTATATGCATTTTGCTCCATTTATTGTTATTATTCATATATATATATACACACATACATATCAAAAGGATGTGTTATAACACTATTCTACATATACAAAAACAGCCATACCAACAATCCAACATACCTCCATCATCAGCTGCCCCCAAGGATATCACTATGGTTTTGACACCTAGGCAGTACCATTCAATCCGGCAGTCAACAGCACTAAAATAAATGCTGTTTCGGAACAAATATACCAAAGAAACCACAGCATTCAAACACATTTACTCTATGTGCAACAATATCTGTAAATAAATTCAATAAATAAATCAATAACCAACTCCTAAATATATAACTAAACAGCAACCAAACCTTTAAGTCATACATTTTATTCCCTACAGTCTTCCATAGTATTATAACAAAAGCTTAATAAGCACATTAATTCATCTAAATATAGGCAGGAATACACATTAACTTTAAAATTAAACTACCACAAGAAAGAGTAAATCTATGTACATCAGTATTGGTATTTATAGTAAACCTACAATAACTAAATTATATACTATATAGCGACCAGTCTTTAAGTCCATAGCATACAATACTACACTTCATGGTACTATACCATGTTATACTAGGCTGTGCTGTATGACATTATATTGTATGCTATGCAACACTGTACTGTAATAGAATATTGCCAAGTAAGATGTGTGTGTGTGCGTGTATAATGTGAGGCAAAAGGCAAGGCTGTGTAGTAAGAAGTTTGCTTTCCAACCACCTTGGGTAACTGTCTTCTATAGACTCGAGCCAACCAAAGCCTTGTGAGTGGATTTGGTAGGCAGAAACTGAAAGAAGCCCTCTCTCTCTCTCTCACACACACATACATTCGTTTGTTCCCTGTCACTGCTTGACAACTTGTATTGGTGTGTTCGTGTCCCTGTAACTTAGTGGTTCAGCAAAAGAAACTGATAGGATAAGTACCAGGCCTAAAAAGTGGGTTCATTTCATTGTGGGTTTATTGTTCATTGCATTGTTTACTGTTCATTATGTTGTTAACTGTCCATTGTGTTGTTTATTGCTCAATGTATTGTTTACAACCTGTTGTGTTGTCTACTGTCAGTTGTGTTATGTTTATACTGTGATTACATGTTTTCAGTATTGCCTATGTATATTGTTATTCTTACAATATTATTTATCTTCCAGCCTGAGACACTGACTAAAGAAACCAGAGACTTTCTGAAAGAAGTGACAGCAGAACTACAGGAGTGTGTACCTGCAGTGGTCCTTATACAGGAACTGGAGAGTTGGATATCAACCGATATTAAAGTTTGGTACATTTACCCCTTTTATTTGTTGTTGTTAACCCATTTAAAATTTTTTTTTTTGTTTCTGTTTCATAATTTTGTATGGGATTTGTTAATGAAACAGTTGTCAATCCAAAAGGGTTTCTGCAGTCATTTAGACACTGTATCTGATATGAAGGTAATTTAGAATCTTCATGTATTAACACATGATCAAAGGCAGTCTAGCCGTAACTATCGCCCCCCCCTTTTTTGTATCTAGATAAAAAGGCATAGCTATGTGGTTGAGAAGCTTTCTTCCCAACCATGTACTCTTGGGGTTAGACCCACTGCATAGCACCTTTGATTTGATGTTCAGGCAACATCAATTTGATGGAGCGAGTGAACTGATATGCAGGCATGAGTTGGACGGTTTGACTAAGGTCTGGCAAGCCAGTGGGCTGCTCCAATCTGATCTGACAATGATTCTATAGCTGGATACCCAAGGCCAATCACTCCAAGAGTGTAGTGGGTGCTTTTTACGTGCCACCGACACAGGAGCCAGTCAGGGAGCACTGGTATTGACCATGTTCGGATAGTGCTTTTCACATGCCACTGGCATGGGAGCCAGGCATTGGCTTTGACCACATGTAGACGGTGCATTTTACGTGCCACCAGCACTGAAGCCAGTCAGGCTGCACTAGCCATGATGTGCAGCAAGAAATTGCAGAACTGTCTTTCTTGGACTATGAGAGACTATCATGTTTGTGTTATCGTCTCCTTGCCATCATATGATAGTTGTAAATGTCAGTCACACTGGCAGTGTCCTTCATATCCCATCTTCCCATTCAGTGTGGAGTCGTATGTTATTCAGTCACTTACATGCCATGGAAACTGAGTGAAGCTCTGATCTTCTGAGTCCTGGAGCTTATGATGGCCCTAATATTTTGGTTACAGGTTGACAGTTTGATTCCTAGTTTAACCCTTTAGCATTGGATTGAATTGCCTATGTCTGGTCTACTGCAGGATGAAGGCCTCAGTATGTTCTCTCTCAATCACAGTCTGATGTGAAGACCATGTATTGAGATTGAGATCGTACTGGTTTGGTGGGCCTACTTTGCTACACTGGCTCAACATGGCTTGACACAGGGGTACACTTTTTATACTCTTACCCAAGAGTAATTAAGTCATTTACATCAACCCCAGTGCTCAACTGGTACTTATTTTATGAACCACAAAATGATGAAAGCAAAGTTGGTCTCAGTGGAATTTGAACTTAAATTGTATGGACAGATGAAATTCTGCTAAGTATTTCACTTGGTGTGCTAACAATTCTGCCAGCTCGCCACCATAAATCCAGCATGTCTGGCCAAAATATTCAGTTTTATGTTCAAACTGGCCTGATTTGGCCTCTTCTAAAAATAAAACAATCACATCATTGAAATCTTGAAACTATGAGATAATGCATAATTAATTCAATGCATAATTAATTTGAAGCATGTGAACAGACATAGGCATGGCTGTGTGGTAAGAAGTTTACTTATGAACCACATGGTTCTGGGTTCGGTGCCACTGTGTGAGACTTTGGATAAGTGTCATCTAGCCTCTGGCTAACCAAATCTTTGTGAGTGGATTTGGTAGATGGAAACTAAAAGAAACCTGTCGTGTGTGTGTCTTCATCTGTGTTTGTCTCCCATCACTGCTTGACAACCGGTATTGGTGTGGTTACATCACCTTAACTTAGCAGTTCAGCAAAAGAGACCAATAGAATAAGTACCAGGCTTTAAAAAAAAAAAAAAGTACCGGAGTCAATTCATTTGACTAATATTCTTTGAAGCAGTGCTCCAGCATGGCTGCAGTCTAATGACTGCAACAAGTAAAAGAAAAGATAGAAGAAAATAAGCATTACATTTGACAGAGTAATCTAAATGCTAAAGAATCACTTGACATGATCACCTGTTGCCTGAGAACCTTCAGTTGAGTTCTGTATGTTGCAAGCATTCAGGCCAGATCTTAGGATTCCTTATTCCCATTAGTCCTTAGAAAAACCAAAAGAATAGGGTGATTTGACAGGTGGGCAGTGGTGGCTGCAATGGACACTGCCCTTCTCTCCTTCACTGAGCAATAAAATCAGGAGTTTAGTACCAATGCAATGCATAAAAACATTAAATCATTAATAGTTATTATTTTTAAATGAAGAGGCAAAATATTATCATTGGCATGTGCCTAAAAAAATTGAGTGTGTATATATGTGAGCGGAGGCTTGTATGTTTGTGTGTATAAGTGTGCATGTGATTGTGTATGCATGTATATGTATCTGTGTGTGTGTGTGTGTGTGTGTGTGTGTGTGTGAAGATTTATGTTTGTGTGAATATATATTTGTGTGTGTGTACATTTGCATACGCTTGTGGGTACATATATGTGTGTGTGTGTGTGTGTGTATTTTTTGCATTCATTGTTGAAAACTGCAGTTAACATTTCATTTCACATCCTACCCACCATTTTTCACCTTGTTAATTTCTTTGTGACTGCGAAATTGTGTCTGAATTCTGCCCAGGTCCATTATATTGATGTGGCAACATCCCGTCCTCCCCCCCCCCCATCCTCCAACTAACTTACGCAACCAAACCACTTCACCATATTACATTGCAAGGTAAATACAGTAGAGCTGGCAACAGCTATATTCAGCTTTACAATAACAGAGAAACTGAATGAGAAAAATGGGCAAATAAAGTAAATATTGTAGTAATAATAATAGGGTTTTTTTCCTGCATTCTGATATGTTGTGCATTCATGAAATAATATAAAGCGGAAAAGTCAAGATTTTAATGAAAAAAAAATGGACATCAAAAAGTTATTTAGTTGTTCCTATATATATCGTCGTTTAACGTCCGCTTTCCATGCTAGCATGGGTTGGACGATTTGACTGAGGAATGGTGATACCAGATGGCTACACCAGGCTCCAATCTTGAGTTTTTACAGCTGGATGCCCTTCCTAATGCCAACCCCTCCGAGAGTGTAGTGGGTGCTTTTACGTGTCACCCGCACGAAGGCCAGTCAGGCGGTACTGGCAACGGCCACGCTCAAAATGGTGCATTTCATGTGCCACCTGCACATACAAAAAAAAAAAAAACCCTGTGTTGCCCGCACAAGAGTCAGTCCAGGGGCACCGGCAACGATCCCAATCTGGTGGCAAATTCAATCCCCTCACAACACATGTGGCATGCTACAGTGAAGAGGAGTATTGATGACAAACATGACAATAAGAAACTTAACTGTATTACACCAAGTGAGACCCAATGTATTATATATCCCAGCATCAATCACTTCCAAGTCCAATCCATTTTGAATAGCCATACAGCATTATACCATTGACATCCTCCATATGCCTCAAATGCTCCTATTAGTGGTCTTCTTGCTTTCACATATCTGATCACTTATGTATCCAGCGTAGCATGCTTTCTTCATTTCTTTCCGGCAGTTGTGAACCTTTTGTATGCAAGGTGTACAGTTCACCATCATGCAGCATATAATCAGGCCTTAATTCTGTGAGAGAAACCCTTTGTTGCCCATAGAGTGGTCTCTGAACTTCTTCCATTCAATAGTCAGAGTTATAAATGAGTGGAACCCACCTTCACTGTTAATATGGTTGCCTTGGTAATAAAAGCAGTCAACTGTTTCTTGGAACTATTTTAAAGAATTTATTTTGTACTTACTGCTATATGTTGCAGTGTATCTGCCACAGAAACTATACATTCTCTGTTAGCCTGTCTGTAAACACTACTTGCGGAATAAGATGATTGGTGCAGTTGTACATGTATATATTTGCATGTGTGTGTATTTACCTCATACATATAAAAGTATTATGTTAAATAGTTTAATGTCAAATCAGCAACACCAAAATGTCTCATACCTTACTACTTACGTGTACTCATCGTTTAACGCCTGCTTTCCATGCTAGCATGGGTTGGACGATTTGACTGAGGACTGGCAAGCCAGAAGGCTGCACCAGACTCCAATCTGATCTGGCTGAGTTTCTACAGCTGGATGCCCTTCCTAATGCCAACCACTCCGAGAGTCTAGTGGGTGCTTTTACGTGCCAGTCACACGGTACTGGCAATGAACTTGCTCAAAAGGTGTTTTTTACATGCCACCTGCACAGGAGCCAGTCCAGTGGCACTGGCAATGACCTTGCTCGAATGATTTTCTAACATGTCACCAGCACAAGTGCTAGAAGGCGACGCTGGTAACGATTCTTGGTACATAATATGAAATTTCTTCCAACTTCTTTTTCCTCATATCAAGCACAGCCATTCACCTAATGGTAGCAGGATCCTGTCTTCTACTTAAAGCATCAATTTTAATGTTTCCTTTGAGACATTTCAACTGTAGAGATTGCTTCCATTTCCTTTCATAATCTGTAGACACATCTCTGACAAAATAAGTCACCAAGTGTTCTCACGGGTGCATGAGACATTAATTTGACATCAGACATGTTAATGTTTATATTTCTGTGAACATCTAATTTTATGTATGAATATATTTCTGCATATGTGCGTGTTTGTCACAACTCCCAGATTTTATGTTGTCAGCCATACCAAATCATCAACGTCCAAACAGCCAGTCTTTAAATCCTTTTGCTTAAGAAGACTACGATAGAGTAGAAGGAAAGGGCGAGAACCGAGACCTGGTGATCCCCCACCTCCTCTTTGAGCTAAATTCGTGGCTTACTACTCTGTACATGGCTTCCACTTTAACCTAAAATTATTTTACCAAATATCTGAGATAGGTAACATTTTTAAAAACAAAGTTGTTCCATGGTTTGGTTTGTATACCTGACAGGTAAGCAGTTTCCTGATGTTAGTGTGACAAATGGTTAGCTAATTTGCACCAAAATTCCAGGAGCTTGAATCTTCATTTTTTTGTACCATAGCCTCTTATACACATAGAAAGCCCTAATGCTGTTATAAAGTCTCCAGCGTGATGAGATTACAGATGTCCATCAACGTAGCCTGCAAAAGTGAGCCTTCTATTCATTCACCAGCCCTGACTGTGGTCTATAAACATGTTGCTGTCATGTCCATGATGAACCTAAGTAGGTGGCTTAGTGGTTAGTGGTATTCAGCTCACGATCTTAAGGTCATGAGTTTGATTCCCAGTGGCATGTGTCCTTGAGCAAGAAACTTTATCTGATGTTGCTCCAGTCCACTCAACTAATAAAAATGATTTGTACTTGGAATTTGAAGGGCCTGCCTAGTCACAGTCTCCCTGAGAAATACACTAAGGGTACATGTCTGCAGAGTACTCAGCCACCTGCACGTTAATTTCACAAGCAGACAGTTCGGTCGATCAGATAGCAGGAATCTTCATTGTGTCAGATTAGCCGAAGCTCAATTATCTAATTGCGCACACTTATCACCTTAATTTCTCAGCTAACAATACACGTTCACCACTGTTACCTTTCTAGAAGAATTGGCACCTTTTGTTCTTTGAGGAATCTGATTGTGGCTCCCTTCTGTCTTACATCTTGTATCATGTATGTGACTTACCTCAACTCCAACATCTCCCATATCTTCTGACCTACCTGTCATTGTGCCAGCACTGGCAGTAACAGCCTTGAAATTTTTGACAACACAGGAAGATATGGAGTTCTGCTGAGTGTTTGTCTTCAGCATCTGAAAGGAATAAACAGGATTTTGCGATTGCCAGGCTCTCACACATGGCTTCTATTAATTGGCTGATCTGGCTTGGTTTCTACGGCTGGATGCCCTTCCTAATGCCAACCACTCCACAGAGTGTACTGGGTGCTTTTCATGTGGTAACAGCATCAGTATTAACTCTGCTGTGGCAGATGGGTTGTCTTGAGTACAGCACGGTACCTAATATAAGGCTCAGTGTCTATAGGTCTGTGTGTGTGTGCCTGCGTGTCATTGTCTAGACATTATGCGATGATTGTAAATGAGCACCATCACCATCATGTAAGCGTGATTGTTGTTCCCCATCTTCTGTGAAAACCATTTCTAGCAATGGAAAATTGTTACCTTGCTTGAAAGCAGGTGAAGGCTGGCAACAAGACAGGCATTTAGCCATAGAAAATCTGCCTCAATAGATTCCATCTGACCCATGCAAGCTTGGAAAAGTGTGGATGTTAAAGGATGAAGATGATTTAGAACAAAACACTTCCGAACCAAATTAAATGGAATTTAACCCCACCACCACCACCATACAAACACACATTCATCCCTGGAAGGTCAACAAATAGGCAATATGAACAACACAAAATAGATGTGGTTGCATCAAAATTATTGACTTCAGATAATCAATCTAGCTTGAAATGGATTAAGATTGAATTAAAAATTTGTATTAAAATAGCCACCATAGTTCCTGTTACACTAGCTGCAAATCTTGTAAAAGAGACGAGGAACAAGCAGTAACATTAATATTATGATAAGAGTATTTGAAATTAAAATTTTTTGAAAGAAAACTGGAATAAAATGAAGCACACGAGTTGGTTTTCTGTAATAAAAAGTTTCATTTGACAACAGAAACCAACATACAAATGGATTTGATGAATATATATATGATAAAAGAAATAATAAAAATGTGAAAGAAAGGCTACCAAAAACTGAGAATTTTCTCTTTTTTTCTTTTTTCTCCAAAATTTTAATCCAAATTTACTGTTTTAGTAAAGACTTTCATTTTTGAAAGTAACATTACAAAATAAAACCCACTCAAAAATAACTACACTTTAAGAAGCTGATCCCTACTGACCCTGTCTCTGATTTCATAAACAAATGATAGGTATTTGAAGTAGAGTGATGAGATAAAGTAGGTGGGATCAATGACATTTCATTCAATCTATGTGGCCCCAGTCAGTAATGGGCAGCTTCATATAGCAGATTATATGCAACTGTAAAGGAATGAGGACAAAGTGACACTTACTGGAGATGAAACTGATTTATAATCTATTTACAAAATACACTAAAACTAAGGCAAGATCTTTTGTTTCTTAACAAAACCCAAATAGGTTTGTTTATTAAAAAGGTGGGGGGAAATAATTGATGGTAAGACACTTATCTTAAATATATTTATGTAAAAACAAAAAGAAAAAAATTGTATGATTAGGAAAATGAATGACTAAAAATCAGTTTAAAAGGGAATAAAAACCAATGAGGAAAAAATATCCAAGTTTTTTTTGCTTTGTTTTGTATATGAAGAATTATTTTTTTGTTTGTTATATCTGAAGTTCTCTTGAAAGTAAGTTTCTGAGGAAATAGTTTTCACACTGCTAAGCTGAATCTGAATCTGACGCAACCAAAATGTTAAGAACTGTTTATAATATGAATGGTTTGAATGATAGGTTAAATCATGAATGAAGAGTCGGGGAAGAACAGGGATACTTATGGCTGTCTCCAAGACAGTAGCAGGATAAACGCCTGCGACCTAACAGTGTTATATACATTGGCAACAGCAGTGACAATAACAACAGCAGTAATGCATGACTGCAGTCAAATGGCTGGTTAATAGTTAAAGGATCAAATAAAGAGACAGATAGAAAGAGAGAGCTGGATGCCTGTCATCTTAACAGTGTGTATGAATGCTAAAGGCAAGCTTAGGATTATGCGTATGTCTTCAGTTCATAGAGTAGGCTTAAACTGCTGAAACTAGACAGAGGCAGTGAAGTTCTTTCTGCCTGCCAGTCTACAGCAGTATAATGAATGGTAGGAAATAAATTAGCAAAAGAGAGAGAGAGAGAGAGAAAGAGAAGAAAAGATAGTGTATATTTCATTCATGAAGAAGAGAAATTAAAAGGGGGAGAGGGAGAGAGAGGTGTGAGAAGTTGATGAGGTTGTTAGTACCACTGTTATTTCTGTTGATGTTGCTGCTGCTGCTTTTGGTTGTTTGAGGGAGGCTGAATAGAGAGCAATCAAACCAGCCAAAACGCCACCTGTAAATCAACAGAGGTGTTGCTGTTTCTGCGACTGCAAGAATGAAGCCACCCCCAACACAGAAACTCTGTACTCCAGATTCTTGCCGCAGCATGCCAAATAGTTCAGTTAGTATCCATCTGAAATATAAGACAAAAAGTCGCTTAAAAAGTATAACAAATATCAAAAGAGGAAAACTGATGGTAGAAACAGATATTAGAAGAATTGCCTACACATTGCCATCAAATTGCTACCTCTAGCTTTATTATTACAATAACGAGGCTAAAGGTTGCAACCATATGTTTCATAGAATGAGAAATATAGTTCCTGCTTGTAGTCTCTTCCATAATACCATATTTCATATGAAATACACTTAAGTTATTTTAATTAATTATGAAAATAATCTTAAAATTTGAAGGAGGTTATTAAATTTCTTCATTAATTGATGGACGCGGTTCCCATATGAAATGTAACTCACCAAAAATGTTACATAAAAATGATTATGATGGAAAGTCTTAATCTAAATATGAACGCTTTTAAAACAGGGAGTCTTATTTCACAGAGCTGGAGATGGTCTCAGGTGGGTTGGTGTCAAAGGAGTTGAAGATCTAATAATACATTCCTGGTCAAGAGTGATTACAAAAACGAAATTTAGTATTTTCTAAATACGTTCTGTTATAAAAATAAAAACGAATGATCTGATAGGTATTTGCAAGTAACCAAATTAATTAGCCAAGACTTCTGATGATTTTAGAAAATTAGAATAACAATCATTAAATTGCAGGTGCAAACTAGAAATGATTATGTAACTTGTGAATTGCATTAGCTTAGAGCATTGATGGCTAAGTTAATAGGAGGCTAAACTAGCATAAAAATTCCCCAAAATTTAGCATTTGGTTGCATCCATGTTTGAAGCTAAACACTTCAGCATTTAGATTATTCTCACCATCATTTAAATTCCGTTTTCTAAACCGGCATGGGTTGGAGGGCTAGACAGGAGCTGCACTAGGTTCCATAATCCTGTCTTGTTATGGTGTTTACAGCTGGAAGCTCTTCCTAACACCCACCACTTAAGAGTGTACTGGATGCTTTATATGTGACACTATCACCAGTGCTTTTTTTACAGGGCACCAGGCACCAATGCATTTTATGTGGTACCTTGGTTTCAGGATACCAATTCTGTTGTGGTGGGCGGGTCTTCCTGAAGACAGCAATGCATTACAGGTCTTGGTCCTTTGTTATTTCCTTTGAAAGGGTCAATATTCTGAGACTGACCTACTCTGCCAAATGTGATGCCTATTTACTCATATTGCTTTGAATTAATCATGCAATATTTATTTGTAATTTTGTTAATTTTTGACATGCAGACACTAGCTCAAAACACTAACACGCCTGACAGAGTCCTAGTGTTTTGAGAGAGAAGTTAGGCGTAAGAGGAATTAGTTGCTGTGTGCAAGAGAGAAAACTGCACTGGTTTGGTCATGTGATGCAGATGGATGCTGACAGCTCCAAAAACTGCCAATCTTTTAAAGTAGATGGAGCATATGGAAGTGGGAGACCCACAAAGACCTGGGATAAAGTACCAAAGAACGACCTCAGGATGCTGAACCTTTCAGGCGGGGTGACAAAGGACCAAGACGCCTGGCACCTTGCTGTACTCTGCAACAGGAGTGTTAAGACAGGTCCCTCTGGTGGTGTCACATAAAAACACTCAGCACACACTGTAGAGTGGTTGGCACATTAGGAAGGGCATCCAACCACAGAAACCATGCCAAACCAGACTGGTGTCTGGTGCAGCTCTCCAGATCTGGTCAAACCATCCAACCCATGTCAGCATAGACAATGGACATTAAATGATGATGATGATGATGATAAGGCAGTCTTGAAATTTTGTCAGCAGATGTATAAATACCAACGATTCACAGTTATGTAGTTTAAATAAAATGAGGGAATATTTATTGGTGTTATATAGTTTGACCATGTCATCGCAATATTGTGAATGGTGTTCTGAAGATCTTCATTTTTGCTATCAAAATACTCTTCCTTGTCAGGAAATGAAAATTCAGAATCAGCTATATCTGATTCACCTGAAGAAAAGTTGCCGTAGCTTTCGTTTTTCTTCTACATTTTGTAAGTCTTCAACTGTGAATCCTTAGAAATTGGAACTGCTACTTGCTGAAGCCATATTGTTGATTACAAAAATATCAATTTCCATTTCAAACATTGGTAGGGGGTGGAACAGTATATACAACTATATTTAGATGGAAATAATCTTATTTCACATTTTCTCTTAGCTTTGAGATTTTGATACAACTGGTAGTTTTTATAATGACATTGTAGGGTAAGTGTGAGGAGCCAGATTTGGCCAGTTTGAACATAAAACAGATAGAATATATAGGCTGGACAAGGCTAGTTTAAATGCTATAAAATTAAATAGCTTTAAGTGATACTATTGAAGGTTGTTGTTTTAGTCTTAATCAAACAGCCCCACGAATAAAGACAATCTGAGATCATACTCAGATTGTTGTTTGCTATATTATGGGCTGCATTGGCCAATGCAGGCATCCTCCCTTAAAATGGTAGGCTATGTCAGGCAGTCTGAGTGCCTACATAGGCGCCCACATAAACTATATCTCTGCTAAAGCGGAGGTATAATTTATTGCTGTAGATAGGAGCAAAGCAGTAGAATCAACAAGCGATTGCTTGGCTGTAGTGCTGGGTTCATATTGCTTTCCAAGAAAAGGTCCTTGTGAAAAACAACTGTCCTTGCTAAGGGAAGAGTTATCATATGAAAAGCAAAGGTAAGTATTGGCTCTGAGGATCATTGTAGTTTGATAAACGAATGTGTGAAAAGCTGAGAGGTTAAGAGCTAATAGACAATAGTTTGGAAGAATAAACTTGAGTAAATAAGTCAAAGCATAACGAGATATATAAGAATAACAAGATCTTAAACAAGTCCCTTACCCTAGCATTGTATGCATCAAGCTGTGCATCCAATTCTTCAGCTGTTGGTGTTTTTCTGGTCTGACCTCCACGACCTCGACCTCCTCTTCCCCGACCTCTTCCTCTTGTGTTCCCAGTGCCACCACCAAGCCCACCCCCTCCTGAATTGTATCTACAAAACAAAACAAAGAGAGAGAGAGAGATTCAACAACACTCAACGTGTCCAAATTTTATGAAGCTATTGTCATTTAACAACAATAAAATCCTTCAATTCCATAATCAAAATGCAGTAACTACTGAATCAACAGAGCTGGAAGTTAATCAAAGCAATCCTTACGCTGGCCTTCGATTCGATAGACCACTAATTCCCAATCTGTTAGGGCCTTCCGATGTTGTTGCACCTACTAGCTGGATATTCATGGCTCGACCTGGAGAAAACAAAAAAAATTAATCAAAATGATTGCTTTGAATTGCAGACTGGAGATCATTTCAAGTAAACCAACATAAAACTTATGAATGCCAAAAGCATGACCTAATTCATGATTTCAATGTAAGTATAAATTGTCAAAATAGAACAATGAATGTTTTGTGCTTCCGAAAATACAAGTTGAACTTTGCACTAGAAATAAAAGAACTGAAATGTAAAAACTTTCATTAGAATAATATAACTTATCTGCTTTTGTCTTATTACTATCAAGGTCAAGATGCCTAGTTTAACATCACCCATCCACCCCTCTACTTTTGATGTCTTTAGCTAAGTTCACATTGTTGCATTTGGACTGAGTTTCCTGTCTTAGGATAAGTTCCGTCTTTCCTATCATTGTAACTAACTTGCAGATAGCTGGCCTCCTCCAAAACTGCATCTTGGATAATCAACACTTCTTGAACAGTTGCCCAGTGCCTGCAAAAAGGAAGTCATTTCTTGCTCCATTATCAAGGTCCTATTAGACTTGGTTAAAGCCAACAGATCTTGAGCTGTCCTCTAGGATACCACCACTGCTAGTGTAGTCAGGGAGTCAATGACAGCACACCAGTGTTTCAGCTGGTTGATGACAAATGTGACTGAACTGAGATAACACTGCTGGATGACAACTTTGATGCTGCACTAAGAATGAAGCAACAAGATTGACAGCCTAATGTAATTTGGAGTGTGTGTGTGTGCGTGCGCACACGTTAAGCAGTGACAATCATTTACTTCTATAAAGTATAATTCTATAGTTTGAATCTGCCTACTTAGACCCTTACTGTAGCAATATTAATTGGTAAAGTGATTTGACTACTCTACATAAAATATTGTAATTCTTTTGTTTTAGTCAGTAGGTTGAGGAGAAAACCATGAAGGTTTTTTAGTCAATCATACCAACGCCAAGACAGACTGACACTTATAGTCCTCTAATCACTGAACTGTTAAGTTCTGCAACATTAGAGCGCTGATTTACAAGTGGTGCCAGCTTTAAGACAGAGATTCATAGACATGCATGCATACACACAATTAGCTTTCAGTTTCCTCCGACCAATTTCACTCACAAGACATTGGTTAGTCTTAGTCTATAAATGTAGGGTCTCTCCATACTGGTTGGTTTATTGGGGTTATGAAGTGAGAATTATTATAATAAAAATAAATAACACAAATTTGTTGGGCCTCACAAATTTTTGAATGGAGGAGATGAAGGCATCTCAAATTTATTTCTTCCCCAATGGGAGCTGTGCAGCTTCCAAGTCACAGAAACTATCTGAAGCACAAATCCAGCTCCAAAATAAGAAGTTGGTATTTTGAAATTACATTCCAAAACTTGTATTTTTAATTAACAACTTATCTGTATTCAGCCTCCCTGGACAGGTGAAAGTGATATGTAAAAAAAAACTACATATACAATGCTCAGCAGCAATCACTGTATTGCATGATTAATTATTAATGGATTAATTATTACACAAAAATCTCTCGAGTTGTATCAGAACTGAGCAATTTCTATAGAAAGTACTACAGGATTTTAAGAGTTAAGAGAAAAATAGTCTCAATGCTTCAATGATTATTACAGTAATTGTCTATTTATTGGTGCAGTTTCCATTGCATTCAATGTCATCTGATACCAATGAGGATAATAGCAATTTATCATCCTGAAATGCTATCAAATATGCGAGGTTTTGAAAAGGAAATTAGTTCAACAAACAATTTCATGGAATATATTAAGAACATTTAAACTCAATACATCAAAGGGAAGTACTCAAGTCTCAGCATATTATTACCAGGCCTGTGGAGTCAAAACAAAAAACTGACTCCAACTCCTCTACTATTGGCATCCCCAACTCCGACTCCTCTTTACGTAATTAAGTGATTGTGGTCTACATATCTCACAAAGCATATGCATACACTTGTAC
>JAOPJW010009180.1:1179121-1189882 GCA_027122535.1 Octopus maya | reverse complement strand
TGTGTGTGTGTATATCATATACACATGCACACATATATATACATACACAACCATATATTGTTAGACAAGTTTAAAAATACAGAACAAAGATGCACCAAAGAAAAATAAAAGTTAATATGCTTTAATTTAGTCTAAATTCAGAAGCAGAACATTTCCTATTGAAAACCATTGATAAGAAATAACATAAAATAGAGTAGAATTGACATAAAATATTTGAAAATATGCAGTAAAGTGCTGTTACTTGTTTTCACAATAACAACAGCGGCTTTTAGAAATGGGGAAAAATAAAATAAAAAATTTTAATTAGATAAATAACTATTATGTATATAACTTTGTGTGTGTATTAAATCCCAAACTGGAATTTCTGGTATTCGTATTAATTCTGTAGTTGATAATTGTTTTATTATTTTGGAAATCCATTTTATGAATTGATATGGCTTTTATTATTATTATCATTATTATTATTATTAAGGTGGAAAATTGCCAGGTTCGTTAGTACACTGGGTAAAATGCTTAGTGGTATTTTGTCCATCCTTATGTTCTGAGTTCAAATTCCACCAGTGATGACTTTGCCTTTCATCCTTTAGGGGTTGATGAAAGAAGTACCAGTTGAACTCTGGGATCGATGTAACTGACTTACCCACTTCCCTCAAATTGCTGGCCTTGTGCCAAAATTTGAAATGATTATTATTATTATTATACACTCTCACACACATACAGACACTCATTTTTTTAAAATGTACTATTTATATTTCTACCATAATATATTAAAGATACTACTGCATTTGATGATCTGTATACAATATACATTATACTTGGCGCATGGCTTAGTGGTTAGAGCGTCAAGCTCACAATCATGAAGTAGCAAGTTCAATTCCCAGACTGGGCTGTATGTTGTGTTCTTGGGCAAGATACTTTATTTCATGTTGCTCCAGTTCACTCAGCTGTAGAAATGTGTTTCAATGTCACTGGTGCCAAGCTATATTGGTGTTTGTCTTTTCCTTGGATAAACATTAGTGGCATGGAGAGGGGAGACTGGTATGCATGGGTGACTGCTGGTCTTGCATAAAACAACCTTGACCGGACTTATGCCTTGGAGGGGAACTAACTAGGTGCAATCCCATGGTCATTCATGACTGAAAGGGGTCACTGCTTTGCACACTCTCCCAAGCTACCCAACACTTCCTCTTACCTTTACACAACTAGGAAGCCCTCTAGTTTAACTCACTGCACCCACCCAATGTTCCTTCTACTCCTCTCTCTCCCCACTGCCTCCATACCTGGGATGTTTCCATAGCATTTCCACTTTGCTCTTCTCTTTCTCCTTCCCTCTATATCATCCTCCAATATCTCTCGCTGCTTCACCCACTGCACCCTTCCTCTCTATTCTCTCCCCACAGCTTCTACATTTCTTCAAAACCCCTTCTCTCCTGACCTACCCTCATAAACCTTACACCTCTCTTTTCTTTCAATTCTCTTAGAATTCCTCTTCACCCTAGTAGTCATAAAGTTTAGTGGAAATTTTGAAATTTAGTGTATTTATGTAATTTTTCCACACTGAATCTCAGGAGATAATTCACTCTTTCTTGAAAAATTTATTGCTAAAAAGTTACAGAGGTTTAAAGTCTGATAATTTTGACGCAGTTAGAAAATGGGATTTGGAAGCTATTGTTTTGTGCATGACTGCACATGTTGTCAACTATAAATAAATGAAATACTGGTGAAATTTTGCTTTACGCATGCCATGTAACCCTTCATAACTCCCTTTTTATTTTTTGAAATTTTGAGAAAATTTTTGTGAATTTGTATTCTACACATGGGAATTCATACAATTATGCAAAAACCACCCCCAAAAAGATTTGGGGTGTGATTTAAGGCCTATTTAGCTATTATTTTTAGCACGTCTCATGACCACCCCATACTGCATGTGTTTTTGGAATATATATGCATGTATACATATGCGTATATATGCATGTATATATATATATATGCATAGACCAAGAAAGAGAGAGTTGGATAATATTGTGCATTATTGAACCATGGACAGAATCTTGCATCTTAGCTGTTGTTCTGCCTTACCATGCCATTAACCCACTGGTTTACTGGGTCTCCCACTTCTAGGTTCAATAAAAAATGAGAATAGATTTAAATAAATATCCCACTTTCAAGCTTGTTCTTGTTGCTGCAGAGATGACCTTCTGAATAAAGGTATTCATAATTAGTTCAATAACATTGCAAGATGATAGAAGTTTCAACCTCCACTTATTAAAGTTTTATTTTTTGAAACCGTTGTTTAAAAAAAAATTAAATGAAAAATCTTACACTCTGGTTGACTTGAATCCACTACCAGATTATGCAGGATATCCTATCACCGCTTATTTATCTGTGTCTTTACTTACATTGGGTGTCCTGTTAATTTCTGTGGGAAATAAGATAACTAAATCTACCACAGCATTAAATCAATAATAAAAATAGATTTAAATATCTCATTTTTAAGTTGTTTCACAGGTGTTGGTTTGATGGCCTAATAAGTAGAGTTGGTAATAATTTAACCAATAGCATTGTATGAAGGTAACGGTTTCAATCTATATCTAGAATTATATTTTTTTAAATTTTTTTGTATAAACGAAAAAAGAAAATAAAAGACTCTCACTTCCTTCTCTCATCCTGGCCAAGATTGAACCCCGGACAGGACAGTTCAGAATGTCCCCCTCACTGAGTTCATCTACACTCACCTTTACCTACTAGTCTACCGCCGAAAAGGTACACCACAGTGTTACAGTGTGGATCTATTCGTAATTACTGCAAATTGAGAGAAAAAAAATGAAAAGGTGGAGTAAACAGGTAAATATTGTTATCAAGGAGTGCTTCTATTTAAACAACCAAGTAAATGAAACTCATCGGGTAAAAAGATAGGAGTAAATGTGAAGACAGAGCATCTACAGAAAATAGTATTGCTTGGAACAACACAGATCTTCCGCAAAGTTCTCGAGATCGGAATGAAAAGTGTTAATTTAGTCCACTGATTGTGGACAGTTGACACTTTGTTATATCCCCCAACGAAGGTGGTGTGTTAAATAAGAACAACAAGGATAAAGATTTGGTAAATCTTCATAGTGTCCAGTTATATCGAAATTGAAGCTATAACACGGATAATAGGCTTATGTACATGTGTGTGCGTGTGTGCGTGCACATATGCATATATACGTGCGCATACAGGTACACAGATACATATATGTGTATGCATACTTATACATAAATATATATACATACATATACATACATATATATATATACATATGCATATATACATATATACATATAAACATATAAATATATACATATATATATATATAGGCATATATACAGATATACATATATATGCATATATACATATATGCATATATATGCATATGCATTTATACATATAAACATACATGCATGCGCACTTACATACATGCATATGCACTTACGTACTTACATACATGCATACATATATACATAATGCATGCATACATACGTACAAACATGCATACATGCGTACATACGTAGATCGTACGGCGCTATAATTATTCACAGGATATTTGCACGTGTAACCGAAACATTGCCACCCGTTCTCTTTTCTACCTAATATTTTGTCCTTCAAATGTTAACACTTCCAACATGTTTCTGAAACAATGATTTGATAATGAAAGTATGAGAGTTTGCTGAAAACAACAGACATTTTCTCTCTCAAGTTAATTTCTAATCATAGGGCACTGTGTGTGTGCGTGTGCGCGCGCATCAAAAGCAATAATAGTTTAAAATAGCTATCTGTGTATCATATAAAATGTAAATACATCACGAAAGGCAAATTTCCGGCGATATTCAGGTGATCTAGAGGAGCATTTGTCGTTGTACCATGTCGCTGCTCCGCCAATTGTCAGTATTTGCACAGATCGTTCCGGACAACCTCTCTGAGCAGTGTCCCAGACCGTCCCCTTTCTGCAAGATACTTCTTCATCCCGTTACCATGTGACATGTGTTCGCTCAACACGAGCCATCACACCAGCTAGGATCCCAGGGAAGGGAACGCGATACGCAAGATCCAGCTCGGAGAATCGAGCAACATGACCAAACCATCTGAGCTGACGCTCCCGAATCATGTAAGTAGCAACAGGACACATCCCAGTTTATGGATATTGTCATTGCTTGAATACGAAATCTTACCAACGGTAACTTATATTTCTGCGAAGCTCCATGTCACCAAATGAGTTCAAGCGGCTCCTAAGGGACTTGGACACTGCGATATTCGATTAGAGATATCTCTTATGGATTTGCTGTGTTTAAATACACAATATATGTCAGAAGTAGGCGAAATCGTTCTAGCAGCAGCTGGTAAGAATGCTAGATGCGCATTTCCGCCTTGTTGCGTGTTATCAGTAACACCTACTCACAACCAGCTGCCTGTCGAAACGAAATCAGTCCTCCCCGGACGAGAACCGCTGTAAATTTGCCGAAATATTATAATAATAATATGGAAAAAAATCTGTCTAATTCTTGCGACCTAACTTGCTGACAGATGAAATCGTTTAGTGGTGCTTTTACGAGAAGATTTTTCCACAAAATTATTCACAATCCATCACAGTATCACACTTTAAGGTAGAGTCAGTTTCTTCTTTTACATTTTTCAGGTTGAGTAAAGCTAGAGGTTTGACAATACCTGGTCCGACATACAACACTACACGAATAGTGGTGTTAGAACTCTTTATTCCCAGGGTAAAACATTTACATATTACCACACATATTGCTGTTATAAAGGTATTCTTTTGTAATTCCTCAATACTTATATAACAAATATTTGAAAAACGATGAACACCATAGTTTATAATATAAACTCCATCTGAGATAGGTTCAAGGAAGATTTTTAATATTTTGAGGGTAGGGGAGTTTTATGCTTCTGATATCTTTGTAATATTCCTACGAAAACGGAGCAAACATATCAAAGTCCTATCTCCTGCTATCGAATGAAAAAATATTTCAAGGACGATAAAGAGTTGTTATGACAACTACGTCTTTCCCGAGAATATAAACGCTGTAGGTTAAGTAGACCGAACTTGAACTTGAAATATTCTACTCTCGACTTATTTTGTTCATTTCAGCAACAGTGACTGCATAGAAGAAATTATTGATTTCTTATATTAATTAAAACAAGGCCTTAAATATATGAATGATATAACTGAGAAAAATATACTCTTAGTTCACTGCGAGTAATATTGACCCGGAAGGAGAAGTAAAAAAAAAAAGAGTAAAACCGATCTCTGCCATTATCCAAACTCAGATTGTAAACGGATGCAAAGAAATACTTTGCTGCAATTTTCTCTAGCACTTCACTGATTATTCCATCACCGCGCTTATATGCAAAAAATATTAATGCTTACAACCGCAGTGGTCGCAGTGAATAAATGAACAACTGTCTATGTAGATGTCTACAGCTTAATTTATCAAAGTCCATTATCCAATTACGAAAAGAGCGTACATTATGACTATCGACAAAATATTGTAGCAACAGATCAAAGAAAGACTTAATATTTTACTGAAAAGCTTATGTAACTACTTATGTGTATTTAAAGCTGTTCCGTTAATAGTGTCTGACTACAACAACTGTAAAAGAGTAAATTACTACGAAGTCCTACTTCCATAGTAACTGTTACCGATAGATGCTGCTACATTAACGCAATTAATTCAAGCGAATTCCCAATCTTGCGCCATGGTTTCAATCCAATGTATAAACGGCTTCATATATTTAGCTAATCATTTGTGAGACAGATATGAACACCACAGCTTCCCACTTACTTCCATCTTCAGATTAAATGTATAAGAAATCTTTATAATTTCTTGTAAATCAAACATCGTATTGAGGCCTGAAGCATCCAACAAAACAAGCTTCGCCTCCACAGCAGAAAAAAATTTGTTCCACTTCACTAAGATCTTTCAAAAACTTATGAACATCACACGGCTGTTCTAATTTTTAAGGTTCTTTAGCCCCAGATCTTTATTGAATAGATTTATGCGCAAAGATATTCCAGCTATGATCATCCCATTTTGTTTTCGTGTATACTTTATCCCGAACTTAAATTTAATATTTCACGGTAATGCGCAGTTTTATCAAGATTTGGTTGCTGTATTTAGCAAGTCAAGCGATTGCATAAAGACTCTCTCGTTAGTTTATTTCTATTTAATATTAGCCTATATAAAAATAGGTTTACTCAGTTGGTTGCTATCTCTGGTGTTGTTTTACATCGTACAGAGCGAACAGGAGAGAATAAAAGAGAGACACACAGAAGAGAGATTTGTCAGAACAAGAGCAGGATGAGTGTTATATAAAGCTTTGAAAAATATTCATTTTTTTTTTCAATGAAATCCTCTGAAAATAGGTTTTTGATGGTGTAGACTCTGATTATACCGATAAAACTGAGAAAAATAACATACTAAGTGCAAATTCGAATGAGAAATTTGTTGCATCTAAATTTATTTTAAGATAAATATTTTTCTTTCAAAAATTAGTATTCATTTCATCATTTTTTTAAAAATAAGAACCATAAAATTTGATAAAACTTAAATTATCGTGATTGTATGTGCACCATATTTCCTGATATTACTTATGATGACAAACGCTCACTTCAAAGTTATGTGTGGTATGACAAGTATTAACAATATAATGTGAAATATCTTAAGATAACAGGATCGACAACACAATTTTGAATATTGAACACATGATTCGCTTCATGCCTTTTGTTGTTTCTTTAGGTTAACTACTTCATACTACTTGCAACATTTAACGACTCAATTTCGAAAAACACTTATCAGATCTGAGGATTAAGGAGACATCTTTAATTTATTCTATCTGTGTGTTTTCTTAGTAGTTAAATAAATTATTCCAGTTGCTGATAATTTGTACAATATCAACCATTACTTGAATAACAATTATTATAATTGCTTGCGCTTATAATGTTTGCTTTTTTTCTTGTTACTAGCTCTAATTCAACATTAATCGAGGAATATGTAATGCCCTGTTAGGAAACACATTCCCCGTTGGTCCTTTACGAGTTCCAATACTGGATTTGGGTTTACTTGTCATAGTTCGGTATTCGAATAAATAAGGACAAGCCTATAGTAGAGTAGAGTCCTTCACTATACAACCGAGATTTGCGGTTTGATACCAAAATGAAGAAATACCACAAATAATGATATCTATAAAATCGTCCATTCCTCAATCCATCAACTTCAGATGGAGCCGTACGTGCGCCATCATTATATACTTACGTCTTAAGCAATTATAGATGGCAGAGCCTTTCTTTCTTCAGATCTTATCACAGATAACTGTGAGGAAAAAGAGAGAGGGGGGTTTGACTGGTACTTCATTTCTCGACCTCTAAAGGACGAAAGGTGAAGTCGATCTCAGCGAGATTTGAGTCTGTAGAAAGTCAGAACAAATACTGAAAATCTTTCATTCCAACATTTTAGCTACTCTACTCTGTTTAATATTGTAGAAAAGTGAATAGAACAAAAAATTAAGCGAAAAATAGAGTCGTTTAAGTTATAGTGTCACAAAGGCTGAATCAGCAGATATCGGTTTACAGCCGAGATGTTGCCGATTTGGTTTCCTTCACATGAACTGTAATGTGTCTGTGGTCATGAAATCTAACTTCGAATGGCCCAGTCCATCTAATGGCCTGAAACCAGGCTCTGAGGTTGATAACAACTATCGTTGTAAAGCTGAGTAATTTGTATGTTTGTTATGTTCAGTCCTCCACATGTATTGCATCGTAAAGTAATTTGAACATTTCTTTGGTGAGATACAGCTATGACTGCGCCTAAATAGATGCAGCAATAGCTATAGAATTAAGAGGTCAATTTCAAAACCCCGTGGTCACAGATTCAATTCCACTGCATGCCATAGACTCAGGTTGACCAATATCTTGAGAATACAGTTGATAGATAGATAGATAGATAGATAGATAGAAGAAAGGGATTAAATAATTCAGGCAGATATCAATAGAACACTCAGTCTTAAATGAATTTGGTTAATTATATCCAACAATCAGACACTAATAAATGCAAGTAGAATACACAGCCAAGGTATTCCTTATGGATGAAAAGTAGATCCAAATAGCATTGAGAACAATTTCGTGTAATTCAGAAAACAATGTCTTTCGGAAGACATTTGAATATTTCAGTTCTTATTATAATTGCTTTTCATATATTATGTAATAAACAAAGTTTACTATATTTAACAAATGGATAACTAATTGTCTTAACGAATAATTTTTATGTTCCTTTTTTATTCTTTCGTTATCCAGTGACGTCACCAACAGTTTAATAAAACATAACCTTTCTTAGATTATATTTCTCTAAATTTAGAATGGAGTAGGTTAAACATTGACGAGAAAGCTAAAATAATATTTTAATAAACCTGTGTTTTGTAAAAAAAATTTTTAAAAAAACAGTTCCCTACATCTGGAGAGGTACTCCTTTTTTCTCTTTCGTTTTCCGAAATGCAGTGTACACATGATTATCCAGTTGGAAATACATATGTATAAGAGAAATAACAAATAACTGAGAATCAAAACCAGATTTCTATGTCGACTTTTACTCTTATTTTCCGTTCCTCATTTATTTTCCAGTTAAGCACTGATTACTTCAGGTATTTTCTAAAACAGACTATCATCACTATCGTAATGGTTCTCAAACTCTGTGGCAGAGGATTTTCAAGGGAACGTTAGTAAAAACATACTATCCATAATGTTATCATGCACAAATATGAGAAATAAAAGGAGATAAGAAATAGTTTTCAATATTTGTTTTCAAAAATTATTAACTTTAAAACAATCTCCAAGCAAAGCAGGCGAAGTATACAAGGAATCTTTTTTTATTTCATACCCGGTGTATCACGAAATCAAAAGGATTAAGAACTACTGCTTCATAAATTCTATAACACCAGTTAGTCTAGTACATTCTGCAAGGATAGATTTGGACAATTTTATTCTCAGATAATTTGTCTTAAGTTTAGAAAAAATATTTTTTGTCTACTAAGGTTAAAACGTCAACCAGATGATACAGTTTGGCCTTCACTCTTTGATAATGCTATCAAACAATGTTGCTTTTATTACCCTGAAATTTGAATAAGCATGTCCCGAGGTGGGGTCACTTTGTCATTTTCGAGAAACGCTTGTACATATTGTCACCTTTCTTCCATAGTAATTTGATAGCACCGACAGTATTTCTGTTGTACAAAGCAATCAACTCCTGCTTATGTATACATTCAGTTTGGTTTAAACTTGGACAGTAAGAAATATTGTGATCAAATGTCACTTCCTGTTCACAACATATTCTGAAGTTTACTTTTTATATTATCGTTCATTGTACGTTTAAAGTATGACTAATGAGAACAACTATCAATTACCTTTTAGTGGAAGTTTTTATCGTTTGAAATAATATTCAGTATTTTTATATTTTTTATCTTCTTCCGCTCAATTCGCTCTTATTAGGTTATGAACTACATGAGAGACATTCTGGCAATTTTCCTTTCAATGTGATGTAAAATTCTTTTCTTTTTTCTTTTTCTTGTTCCAAATGAATTCAATTTTTATGCTTTATGCCCCCTCCGCTTCTTCATTGTGAAATGTAGATAAAATCTCACACACAAATCTTCAAACCCTCAAAATATGAAAAAGAAAAACTTTCGTTATCCGCCTTTATGAGCCTTAGTAATTGTGGTTGCTGCAATGTTATACAGAGTCAATTAGACGGCCCTTGGTGAATATATTACACAAGATGGTCATTCGCAAAAGAGTTCGTTCCAGCAGCCAATATTACAAACCAGCGAATATATTTCTTAAATTTACGGTCAGTCATGAAGTGATGGACATCTGTTACCTATCCTATTTATGTAAATTTAAGACGTTAATGTCCTAGCCAGAGTAATCAACACAATCATTTTCTATTTATCTCATGCCTTTCAAGATGTGCCAGATTCAACAAGTGATACAACAATACTGTATTCCTTTTAAAAATATAATTTTTCGGATACAAAAATTAAGTTTGCTATGTTTTAATACAGAATTATTACATTATATAAATTCCCCATGTGAGCAATATATACTCAAAAATACACGCTGATTAAAGCAGAACTCAAAACACCACGTGCAAAACAGAGCAGTATGCCAATTAGAAGAACTATTATTTGTACACATTAACAAAATACAAATACATTTATTAAACAAGGTAAAGTCACCGAACTCAGTTCGATACCTAGTCAGAACAGAACTGAATTCGAGCAATATTACAAAGTTGTTAAACCATATGTGGGTCGCCAGGAAAGCTCATAGTTCATATCGTGTCATCAACATCGATATACATGTGAAGCAAATTACTTAATGATTTCTGATGCAGTCCATCTAGTTTCAAGACCTGCAGCTCTGTAATACGACTCAGTTGAAGAATCTTTATAAATATGAACCAGTGTGTGTATTTACATGTCTATAAATACTTATATATTTATACATACACATTCTGTATGTGTATATTCTTTATTCTTTTATTCTTTTACTTGTTTCAGTCATTTGACTACGGTCATGCTGGAACACTGCCTTTAGTCGAACAAATCGGCCCCAGAACTTATTCTTTGTAAGCCTAGTACTGCCATTCTTCCGAACCGCTAAGTTACGGGGACGTAAACACACTAATATTGGTTGTCAAGCGATGATAGGGGACAAACAC
>JAOPJW010009180.1:522308-534872 GCA_027122535.1 Octopus maya | reverse complement strand
GTATTTTACAATTACAAACATGTATTAATACAACTGGGTAGTAAACGAGACACTAGAGAGAGAAGATGAAATAATATACTCAGTTTCAGCTAGCAGCTAATATTTCCCTCTGATCAGCTGTTTCGTTTTTGGTAGTTTCTTTTTTTTTTTTTGAGGATTTTTATTGTTTTTCTTTTTATTTCAGTTTAATTTAGTTCAGTTTTTTTGTGTTTTTTTTTTTTTGGTGGGAAGGGTTGATTTAAAAAAAGTTTTTTTTTTTCAAGTTGAGATGACACAAAACAGCTTAAATTATTTCACTGCCTAGTTTTAAATTTAGCCTTTTAAGAAGTGATAGACATGTTCTGACTCACAAAACACATCATAAAACATACAAATTAAAAAAAAAAAACAGGCAAAATATATGTATATATTTTTTGCTTTTTAATTCTATGATAGTTCCCCACAATTATTATCATCATTATCACTTGCATTAATTAGTCAGGTGATAATAATCCAAAATATTTTATGAATAGCAAATTTTGCAATTTTCTTTTAACATTTTTTTCCGTCTATTTTTGGAATGAGAGAAGAGGTGTTTATTCAAAACAACCATTTTTGGCAGCAAGAATTAGTCCAAGACACAAACAAGATCAACAAAACTATATTCTCGTTCACTAAACTCAAATAATAAAAGATAACAAAATAATAAATAAACATATTAAGAAAATAGAAAGTTAATTCTTCAGATTTTTTTTTTTTGTATTTTGTTTTACTATACACAGGCTTTTGGTAAACAAACATTTAAGTAGACATTCTGGTTGTTGGTACCAACCATTTTTTTCCCTTTTTGAACTTTCAGTTGAAAGCATTCCATTACTGACAAGAGGAAGATTTCATATAAATTTGGTTCACAAATTTAAACACTTCTTTTTCAAACATTTACAGGATCTTTATCATGAAATGTAAACCCCATACTGGCAACTGGATTCAGGAAACAATGACTTGGCAGGGTTTTTCAACATTAAAAGAAAAAAAAAAAAAACAATACATTCTGTGGCAACAGCAGCAACGTACCTTCACCCAAAAGGTAACAGAATAATCTTAAGCAACACATCAAGGAGGGGTAAATAGTATACGCCCATCCTTATTGCAACAACTCCAGTCTATCTCTCCTAATCTAAAAAATGGACATCCATAACAAAGATGAACATACAAAGTGATTCTTCGTTTTCATATTTGTTTTGGTTCTATATCTTCATCTTTCTTTATAGCATCTTGGTACTTTCAGAAAGAAGAAGTTGAGAAGCAGCAACCATAACAGAGCCAGTGGGAAGAAAAAAAAAAAAAAAAAAAAAACTGAGAAAAAAAATTAACCTCTGACTATCAGTGACAATTTTTTAAAAACTCTCAATCCATTCCTGCAAGAATTCAGTCGGGATCATCATCAATTACTGTATCACTCTCAGAAGTCAGGAGTGTGGTAGGAAGGATTTGGTCATTTTCGGATATAGCTGGGACAACATCGTCATTATCATCATTGTTGTTGTTGTTGTTGCTAGAGGTGACATATTCAAGTGGCAGGTCGACAACAGTGGAATCGCTTGTAGGCACTTCAGCAATAACAGTGGCATCGTCTGGAGACATTTCAAGAACAGGATGACAACGATGGGCAGATATGATGACTTCTTCGAATAAATCTAAAGTAATTATTCCTTCAGAGTCCAACTGCTCAAGAGCCTGGTTACAGAACTTATGTACAGTACACATCAGATCACCAACAGTCCAGCACTTTGCTTGGACAATGCTGACCACATCGGGAAACTGAAACATGAAAGAGAAACAACACTGAGACAGGAAATATCGTTTTCTTACAGAAACTGGGAAATTATAAATAATATGCAAACGGCGGTGCATCAGCATGGCCGCAGCTCTGAGCTGAAACTGTAGCAAAAAGAAAAAAAAAAATAGGCACATGAGTGGCTGTGTGGTAAGTAGCTTGCTTACCAGCCACATGGTTCCAGGTTCAGTCCCACTGAGTGGCACCTTGGGCAAGTGTCTTCTACTATAGCCGAAGGCCAACCAAAGCCTTGTGAATAGATTTGGTAGAAGGAAACTGAAAGAAGCCTGTCGTGTGTATATATATATATATGTATGTATGTATGTATATGTTTGTGTGTCTGTGTCTGTCCCCGCCCCATCACCACCACAACAGATGTTGGTTTGTTAATATCCCCGTAACTTAGAATAAGTGCTAAGCTTACAAAGAATAAGTCCAGTGGGGGTGGGGGGAATCTATCTGTTCGACTAAAGGCGGTGCTCTGGCATGGCCGCAGACAAATGACTAAAACAAATAGAAGAATAAAAGAATAGGAGCCAGTCAGGCAAACCTGGCATTGATCACGTTCAGACAGTGGCTTTTATGTGCCACTGGCACAGGAGCCAGTCAGGCAAGCCTGGCATTGATCATATTCGGATAGTGCTTTTTACGTGCCAGTGGCACAGGAGACAGTCAGTGGGTACTGGCATAGGTCCCGTTCGGATGGTACTTTTTACACGCCGGGTTCGATCCCTGGACTGGGCAATGTGTTGTGTCCTTGAGCGAAATGTTTCATTTAGCATTACTCCAGTCCACTCAGCCGTAAATGGGTCCCACCTGCAATGGACTAGCCTCCTGATCAGGGGAGATGTTGGCCTGCCCACCAAGCCAGCATGGTAGCATCATTCAAAAGCTAAAACAATGCAAAGTGCACAGTGATCAGCGATGTATAAGAACATCCAATAGCCTGCTCATGATCATGTGACATAAAAGATTATATAAAAAAAAAAAAGTTTTACAGAATAAACGAGTGTTCTTTACTCACCCTGACAAGTTTTTCACTTTGTTTTGTGTAACATATAAAAACTGGAGTTTGGATGTATGAAGCAACAATCCACTGGAGCAAAACTTCAAGCTGGGGATTTGATCCAGGGATTCCACATGAACTGACTAACGCTCGACAATTACTCTGCAAATGAAGAAGGAAGACAGGTTAACCCTTTCAGTATTTAAACCAACCATGTCTGGCCCAAATATTCACGTTTTTTGTTCAAACTGATCGGATCCTGCCTCTCACACTTACCCTACAATGTCATTCTAAAGATAAACAAACAGATCATCAAAATCTTGAAGCTAGGAGATAATGCAGGATTACATTATTCACATTATTTACATTTAACGGATATTTGTCCTCATCTTGTTTGTTGTTAACACATTGTTTTGGCTGATACACCCTCCAGCCTTCATCAGGTGTCTTGGGGAAATTTCGAACATGGATTCTCATTCCTAAGGTATTTTTCAATATCATTATTATTATTATTATTATTATTATTATTATTATTCATACCCAGTTGAACATTAGCACACCTGGCGAAATGCTTAGCGGTAATTCATCTGTCTTTACGTTCTGAGTTCAAATTCCACCAAGGTCAACTTTGCCTTTCATCCTTTCGGGATCAATAAATTAAGTACCAGTTGCATACTGGGAGGGTCAGCCTAATAAACTGACCAACTCCCCCAAAATTAATATTCATTTCCAAGCTTGATCTCATTGTAGGGCACCTTGAGCAAGTCTCTCTTACTATAGCCTCAAATTGCCCTTCATTTCTTATGAGAGTAATAAATAATAACTAAAGCTAAAAGCAATACAGTTATCTTACACAGTCAACTAAAATACTTGAGGGCAGTGCCCTAGTATGGCCACCGACCAATGATTTACAGCTGTAAGAGAGAGAAGTAAGCAGATGTTAAGATTTTGGAAAAAAACATACAAAGACAGCAAACTGACAGAATCGGTAGCATATTGAGCAAAACACTTAGTGGCGTGTCATCTGTCTTTACGTTCTGAGTTCCAATTCCACCAAAGTTGACCCCGCCTTTCACCCTTTCCAGAGGTCAATAAAATAAGTACCAGTCATACAATGGGGTTGGTGTGATCGACTTTCCTACTCCCCTAAAATTGCTGGCCTTGAGACAAAATCTCAAACCAATATTTGCTTCAACTAACAAAGAAAACACCACTTTGACAGAATTCACCCAATTATTCATTCTTCGGTTTATTGTTGATGTTATTACTTGTTTTCTCCAGTAAAACTAAAAACTAAATTCATCAGAGCAGATCTTGCGGAGAGAGGAAGTCAGTGAGAAGGTCACGTATGGCAACAAAAGGACTTTCACTAACAAACACCCAATCACCTGTTTAACCAGCACATTAAATGATTGATTACTTAGTTGGATAAATATTTAACCAATTGACAAACAATAAAGAAGTGATATTGCACCAGTGCGTGTGCTGTTATTGGTGTGATGACCCTCCCAAGACACAAGATTTGTTTCAACTCATGAATTCACATCAAGAACCTTGCAGAACAAATACAAAAGTGAAGTTAATTCATTTCACTCGTAGTGAAATGAGAAGTTTATGTTTTTGCTTCACCAGTGGAAAAAGAAAAGATTAAAGAATAAAAAGAAAAATATTAAAAAAAAAAAATATTTTGACTTACTTTGTAAATGTCTCTGCATGAAGAAACGGTTAAAATAGCAGATTCTATGATTTCTTTGGAAGTATTTTCATAAAAGTCATTTAGAGTTTGAGGTGGTGGAATGTTTTGTGGTTCGGAATCGATGACAGACATTACAGGAAATTTTCTATGCAAGCATGGATGAGTAAGTTGTGAAAGGTTCAGAGTTAAATCTTCGCTATAGTCGCAAGAAGGATTTTGCAATGTCAATATGGCAACATGGATCACATTTTTGGCAATTTCATCAGCAATCATTTCAAGGCATTGCAAACATATATTAGATTTAAACTGAACATTACATGGAATGACTCCAAAAATATCTACAAAAGACTCGTACATTATTTCCTCTGACACCTGATCAGCAAATGTTGATAGATTATCATCACTGTCCAAAGACATAGAGTGGATTTCACTGAGATCTTTAGATGTTGGGTCATCAGAAATATCAGTTCGAGAGATCACAGATTCTTGATGTTGAAAATTGTCCCTAATATCAAAATATAGTAAGGAATCTGGAGAATCAACACGACTCCTAAGTAACTCATCCTCAAAACTTGCCAAAGTGTTGTCTTTAAATCCACTTAGACTACCGCTATGGAAACTTTCCTGGTGCCAATTATTGCGCAAGCTCAACAAAGACTGGCTTGTTGCATCAGTGCGCATCAGTTCCTCAGCAAACTGTGAAAGTGTAATATCGCGGAATCCACTCATGCTTGGTTCAATTGTTTTATTCTGCTCACTCAAAGAACTTTGCCTCTCAAGTTCCATATAGAAATTGGCAAGATCTTCCTGAGGAACAAGTTTGTGGTCAAAACCAACTCCACAACAGTCCATGTCTTCAACACTAGTCATATTTGGCATGCTGGGTCCATATTGGTACCGTAGCAGCTGTCGGTAATAGGGGTTAATAAGGTAGTTTTCATGCAGTTCTAACAAAGCATTTGTAAATAGTTCCTTCGTAATAGTCAAGGCATATTTGTCATAATCAGGGAGATAAACTCCTTGGCAACTACTTGAGGTATAAGCAGCTTTTACACCATGGCATTCAATACTTTCAATAAACATACTAATTTTGTGAGCTGTTTTCAGGCTGCTGTCAAGAATATTTGAACTTAAATCATTAATCCAACATCCAAATGATAAGCTATTATTCATCCAACCAGACAATGAAGAAGAGTTGCTCCAAAGTGATTGTCGTCGACTGGAAGAAGCTGAAGAAGGGTTAGTGCAATTAACTATAGCTTTGGCTTCCCGAAATATTTGGTTAACTAATTTATCTGCAACTGCAGTTAAGTCTAGCTCTGTAGACGATGGAGAGGCTTTGTATTCTCTGTTGGATGATAAAATAGAACCAACAAGAGAGGAAATATTTAGACTACTTATTTCATTTAGAGAATCGCATAAAATTTCGTTTGAGAGGTAATCTGAATAACTGTAGATGGCCTCTGGTATGGCTGGCCGGAAAATATTGCAAGCTGGGTCAACAGACATGATGCTAGCATCAGAAAGATCTTTTAGAGTGCTTAAATTGCTGAAAAATGAACACTGTCTTTGTTGATCTTTGTTTTCACACTGTAAACAAATTTCTTCTGAATCAACAATAGTCACCTTGATGTCTTCAAATAAATGATCTACATAACCTTGGACAGTGTCCTCTGATATAAAAGAGACATTGGCATTACGATCGATGTTTGGTTCAGGGCCAAGTTTAATTGGCACAGGTTTGTGCAAATTAGATGGAAGGTGAATATTTTGAAAGTTCTGCATACCGGTTGTATTATAAACAATAGCAGCACTCTCTTGGAGTAGGTTTTCTATAAAGTTGGCAGCAAAATCTTGAACATTGTATGTGCCGATTTCTTCATGAATCGTACCAGGACGAGTCGTGAGTTCTCGTTTCATGAAAGATTCATACAATTCTTCAAAGTCTGAACTGATGTCAGAGCTGTAACGTGTACTGCAGCTACTTCGACGGGATGTCAAATCGCTCAAGTTTGAACTTCGACGTCGAAAGTTTGAGATCCAGTCATGGTAATCAACATCCAAGTAATCCATCGATGCTGTATGACCAAAGGTAGATGCCAACAGCCCACTGCCATACAGAGAACAATGTTCTGGTATAAACTTTGCTATAGACTTGAATTCTTTATCAAAACGAGGAGCCACATCATCAGAGTTATTACAAGTACATTGAGGGTTCAATTCACATAGAGATTCAGTTAGAATTTCTTTTGTTAAACGCTTGGCAAAACTATCAATATCTTCGACAAATTTCACTTCTTTTCTTTCCCCTACAAATATAAACATTTTAAAAATTAACAGAAATCAATATGATTGGAAAACATTTCGAAATAAGGAACAAATTTGCATACCGTACAGTATTAGCATTTTATTTTTAAATATTGGGATTCTATCAAGGGAAATCTCAATCCATGCAGTCTCAAGATATGATATGTATATCACAAGACATACAAAATGACATATCAAAACCATGTTGAATATAATGTTCCCATACAGGTATTTAATGGAGGCACATGGCCTAGTGGTTAGAGCAGTGGACTTGTGGTCGAAGGACCGCGAGTTCAAATCTCAGGCTGGGTGATGTGTGTGTTTTTATGAGCAAAACACCTAAGATCCACGTGGCTCCAGCAGAAGGTAATAGTGATCTTCTGCTGACTCTTTTGCCAGAACTTTCTCTCACTCTTTCCTCCCGCATCTAGCAGCTCACCTGCGACTGACCAGCATCCTACCCAGGTGGGGAATTTATACGCCAATGAGACTGGGAAACCGGCGCCTTATGAGCCAGGCATGGCTCGAGAAGGAACAAATAGCAACATACAGGTATTTGACGATAATTATTCGTCCAGATTAATTACTAAGTAAACTATATTTTAACAAATAAACCAAATAAACAAAAAAAAAACCAACCTTCAACATCTGTTGCTTCATTGGCAATGAGAATTTCATCCATGTTAGATGCCACATTGCTTTTATGGGGAGGCGTCAGATTGCTGGATTCCACATTAGTTACAAGAATGGTGTCTTCTACAATTTCAGTAGTAACAGTTTGTGTCTCAGAGTTGACACAAACCTGATTGTGAAGAGAATCCTCATCTGCAGACATGTGATTTAGTGAACTTATTGCTGGCTGAAAGCCAACCAGACATTTATTGAGATCTCGCAACAGGTATCGGTCCATGTATTGCCTTTGTTGATTGTTAAACTTGTACGGAAGTGTATTGATGGCACTTAGCATTGTTTCCAGATTGCCATCAGATTTCCGCTGGAGGAAAAAGAAAAGAAAAGAAAAATGGAAGCATTTAAATGCAAAGCAAATAAACAACAGTTCACTTCTAAGAGAAAATGAATGTATCTACTCCCACTTCACATAAAAAGCTAAAATAAATAGTATAGTTAACTATTTTTTCAAAGAGATGAAACAAGATTCCAGCCAGGAAAAAGGTGACATGGTGGTGAAATAAAATGGGAAAGAGAGCCATGGAAGCATGGAAGTGGCAGAGGTGGGTTAGGAGGAGGAGAGACGGTGGTGAGTGAAAAGTGTAATTTTTGTTTTTGAACTGTTTTTTTTTCCACTGTTACTTGGCCCATCTGTAATGCTTTCACAGGATTATTTGAAGGGAAAAGCTAGGAGTGGTAGAAAAAGGAGAGAGAGAAAGAGGGAGAGTGTTGTGCATTAAGTCTATAAAACTGTGCATAAAGTGTATAAATTGTATAAATAAAGTGCATTAAGTAATCATCTTATTCCAAGTTCTTTCACTTTTTGGTGATTAGCAGATGAGCGATTATCTTTTGATACAGACACAACACAGGCTACGCTTTCATGACTTTTGGATAAAGTCTTCAGAAATAACCCAATAAGTTTACCATGAATTCCATGAAATATTCATGGGTTCCACTGTAATGTTAATAAGGATGAACGATGGAGTACAATTGAGATGAGAGAGATGCTGGATATGAGAGGAATCAAACATGCAAAAGGAAAAACAGCACAAGTACAGGCATGATGGCTTGCTTCCCAACCACGTGGTTTCAGATTTAGTCCCGCTTCATGATATTTTGAGCAAATATCTTCCACCACAGCCCTGGCCTTGTGAAGTGGATTTGGAGACAGAAAATGAAAGAAGCCCTTCGTATCTCAAATGTCCACCCTAACACCTCATCACCAGATCCACCTTCCCGTCACCTCTTCCTCCATTCTAAAATGCGAGTAGCATGTTGTTCCTCTTCAGCGAAAAACCTGTTCTACTCTGGTCCTTTTCTCGCGTACTCTACCCCTCTCTACTCCTTATTTTCCTACCATAAAGTAGCCCCATCTACTTCCATAGTCTTGCATGGCAGCCTCACAGTACTGGTGGCACACAAAAAAAGCTCACAGTACATGCTGTAAAATGGTTGGTGTTAGGATGGGCATCCTGCAATAGAAACCATGCCAAAGTAGACAGTGGAGCACAGTGCAGTCCTTGGGCCCATCAAACACCGTCAAACCAACCAACTTATACCAGCATGGAACACGGATGTTAAATGATGATGATGATGACGTAGTGGTGTGTGTGTGTGTGTGTGTGTGTGTGTGTGTGTGTGTGTGTGTGTGTGTACAGGCATCAACCATGCTTGAATGGTGCTTTTTACATGCCACCAGCACGGAAGCCAGTCAGGTGGCACTGGCAACAGCCACATTCATATGGTGTATTTTATGTGCCACCAGCATAGGAGCCAGTTCAGAGGGACTGGCATCGACCATGCTCGAATGGTACTTTTTACGTATAAAAATCCATTGTGTGCATTTGCAACAGAGCACTGATGTATTGAGAGAGAAGTTGAGCCTAAGAGGAATTATAAGCAGTGTGCAAGAGAGGAGGCCTCACTGGTTTGGTCTTGTGATGCAGATGGATGAGGACAGTTGCATAAAGTGGAAGGAAGTTATGGAAGAGGGAAACCCAGGAAGACATGGAACAAGGTACTGAAGGCCAATCTCAAAATGCTGAACCTTACAAAGGAGATGACAGAGGACCGAAATATGTGGTGCAGTGCTGTACTCAAGAAGACCTGCCCACCACAACAGAATTGAGGTCCTAAAAGCAAGATGCCACATAAAAAAACTTTGGTGAGGGTGCTGGTGCAACATAAAAAGCACTGGTACTGAAGACACATAAAAAGCACCCAACCAGTAGTGGTTGGTATTAGGAAAGGCATCCAGCCATAGAAACCAAGCCCAAACAGACTATGGAACCTAGTGTGACCCCTGACCATAACAGCTCCTGTCAATCTGTTCAACCCACACCAGCATGGTAAACAGACATTGAATGATGATGATGATAAGGATGACGCTGACAACAACAATGAAAGTTAAGTATGTTCATTGTTGTCAAAGATGATAACAAAGCAGCATCCAAACATTCTGAGGGTGACTATTTAGGAATAATATGCAGCCTTTAAAAGAGTTACTCACAGAAGCCTTATCACAGTAGTTTCCAGAGAATTTCAAATTCTCTCCATAACCAGAAAACTCAGAAAACTTCTCAAAGCCTTTAATGGTTATGGCTTCATTGTCGTCCATAGCTTCCATGAAGAGAGTAGAGGCCAACAATTCAGGACATGTCATATAAATAATTTCCTCCTGAAGATTTTAAAAAGAACAAAAAACAATTTTTTTAACGACAAAAAAAGTCAATTGATGTAAAATTAAAAGACATTGAAGTTTAGTTGAAAATATTGGTTATGCAGTTGAGAGATGAATGAGATTTCTCCTTCATCAAAGAATACAAAAATACTTTCTTTACTTATCTTTTATTCTATTGCTTGTTTGAGTCATTAGACTGTGGCCATGCTGGAGCACCATTTGAAAAGTTGGGGTTTTTTTTTTCAGTCAAATGAATTAATCTCAAACTTTTTTTCTAAAGCCTGGTACAGGCATGGCCGCAGTCAAATGACTGAAACAAGTAAAAGAGTAAAAGAGAATATACATACAGACACACACACACACATACACAGTGCAAAATCATTTTTTTTTTTTGTCTGAGTGCACCAGCAAAGTTCGTTTTTGTCATTGTTGTTGTCACTAGTGGTGGTGGTGGTGTCGGTAGCTGGGGAGACTGCTGTAGTAGCAGAGACTTTGGTTGCGGTTGGTCTTGATACACTGTTGTTGTTGTTGCTGCTGGTGGTGGTCGTAGCAGATGTAGTTTTCATATTGGTGGTGGTGGTGAGAGGACTGTCAACAGGTGTGGTTGCTTTCTTCATGAATTCGTAGAAATTACTTTTGTGTCTGTTTGTGTGCGCATGCAGTTCTCGTTCTTTTGTTCATCTAGCATTCCAAGGCTAGGGAAATGCTGGCCAATGAACGAACTCGACCAGCGTTCCAATACAATGTTTCTCAACATTTTTCAAATGTCGAGAAAAAAATTATATATTTAGATGGAGCTGAAACTGCCCCTAGGGGCCAATTCCTCCCTTCGAAAAACACACTAATGAAGCTTGGGTGCTTCACACAGATTATATACAAAAATTTAAAACAAATGTGGTCAATAAACAAGTCAAATAAAGGTTTACCTCTGCAGCCGATGTGACAGCACGTCCGTCAGTAGAGAGGAGGAGAGAGAGAGAGAGAGAGAGACAGACAGACAGACAGATAGGTGGACAGAGAGAGAGATAGATAGATAGATAGATAGATAGATAGATAGATAGATAGATAGGTAGATAGATACACATAAATACATATGAATATATGTATGTATCTATGTATGTGTCGTGTTTGTCCCCACCACCTCTTGACAACCAGTGTTGGTTTGTCTACATCCCCGTAACTGAGTGCTTCACCAAAAGACAACCAATAGAATAAGAACCAGACTTAAAATATAAATAAGTACTGGGGCTGATATGTTCACCTAAATCATTCAAGGCGTTGCCCCATCATGGCCACAGTCCAGTGACTGAAACACGTAAAAGATCGACATCAAAAATATACATCTTCAATTCAATCTGTGAAGCCAACTTAGTCATAACAAAATGTCTCTTGTAAATACAAATCAAAAATAAAAAACAAAATTTCATAAAATAGAAAGAAACAGTTTCCTACCTGGCATCTACCTTTACTTAAAATGTGACCTCCAAGAAATCTGTTAGCAAATCCAATCTGAAATTTAAGATTAATAAAATAAATACAATAATTAAGAGATAAAATTACTAGATATTACAATTAAAACTTCTATCAAATTAACTGAAATATTTTCACCTTTCAACAGAAAAAAAGAACTTTTAGTCTTGTTACAGTCATGACCATCCCTCTAAAACTGGCAGCTAAGTAATGCCTTGAGCCCTGGGACTCAGAGTTCATTGCCCAGTTTCCATGGCATAAGAGTTTACCCAGAATACAATGATCCTCCTGAACAAGGTACCAATCCATCCTAGGGTGATTCTGCAGTCACATAAAATGAAGAGTTTTAACTCAAGAATACAACATAGCATCTGGCTCAAGAGTTGAAACCATGATCTTGTGATCATGAATGCAACACCCAAACTACTAGGTCACGTGCCTCCATTGTAATGCTGGTGCTACAATAAAATGCACACAGGACTCTGTAAAAAAAAAAGGTTCCTATTGAGAAGGGCATCCAGTCATAAAACCCAAGCCCAAAATGAAATGCAAGAGCAAGGCCTGGTCCTCTACCCTATTCAAGAGGGCAGTAATGCCAAATGAAAAATTTTTTAAATATTAGAAGAAAATGATTCAGACCATTATGGCTCATCCAACTTATGCTAGCATGGAGACATAAAATGACAATAATGGGTTTAACTACATTATTTACATATGACGTATATTTCTCCTCATCTTGTTTGTTGTTAATACGTTTCAGCTGATATACCCTCCAGCCTTCATCAGGTGTCTTGGGGAAATTTCGAACCTGGGTTCTCATTCTTGAGATATTTTTCAATATTATTATTATCATTCAGTAGTTTTATTTTTATAACGTGCTTTCACTTCACTACCGAGCGCAGCTCTGTGCGCCTTGG
>JAOPJW010009180.1:76824-87046 GCA_027122535.1 Octopus maya | reverse complement strand
ATGTTGGGGGGACAAACACAGACACACAGGCACACACATATACATATATAAACATATATACGACGGGCTTCTTTCAGTTTCTGTCTACCAAATCCACTCGCAAGGCTTTGGTCGGCCTGAGGCTATAGTAGAAGACAGCTGCCCAAGGTGCCACGCAGTGGGACTGAACCCAGACTGAACCTGGAACCATGTGGTTGGTAAGCAAGCTACTTACCACACAGCCACTCCTGCGCCTATATGGGAAATAGTGGTGAAGGTTGATCTCAGGAGATGACAAAGGAGCACAACAATGTTACTCTGTTTGTGAATTACTTCACCATGGATCAACAGGGAAGTGTTTGGAACCTGGGCAAGTTGCTTGCTGAGCTGTAGATTTAGAGAGAAATGATGCTAGTGATGAAGATGGAGGTTGCCGTAATGCTGTTGGACGAAGTTTGTAAGTTTCAACGTGGCTGCTGTTGTGTCATCACTGGAACTGGTTGTGACTTGTGTGGTCAGGGGCTAGACCTAAAAATGTCTGGAACCGAAAGATGTATATTGAGGGAAAAGCTGGGTTTTCATAGAAAGTAGTAGGCTTGAAATAGTCTGCGAAAAAGGTTGTTCATGTGATGCTATCTAAAGTCTCTGATTGGCTGTCTGCAGTCAGTTGGCTCAACAGAGTAGGAGACAAATTGCGTCAACACCAACCAACCAAAGTAGTGAACACAATGAGATCCAAACAGTGGCTGAAGGCCAGTTGGTCTCTGCTACGTTCGAATGCACGTATATATAGAGTCTATGCTATAGGTTTAACGGTATTTCGTCTGCGTCCATGTTCTGAGTTTAAATTCCACTGAGGTCAACTTTATCTTTCACCTTTTCAGGGTCGATAAAATAAGTACCAGTTAAACACTGGGCTCAATGTTATTGACTTACATCCTCCCCCCAAATTGCCGGCCTTGTGACAAAATTTGAAACCCTTGTTAATTCTGACATTCTCCCTTATGACTGACAAAGCTTGGAAGACATCGTCCAATGGATATGTGTGGTGCCTGGGCTGAGTTTTTGTGAGTCTTCAATGAATTTGGTCAATTTGTTTTGGATCAGAAATAGTTAGCAGAGAAAATATGTATTATATTAATCCAAAACACCCAACGAGAAACCTAAGGCAATTCTAATTTTCTCTCTGACTTAAAATGGATTAAAACTTTATCAACTTTTACAAATCTTTTCTCAAATATTCCGCGAAGGTAGTGTTTACTGATAAACTGTTCTTTAAAATTATACAATTAACAGAATTATGCAAACGATTATTTAACATGCGGTTAAGAGTAATGGATTCTCTCCCCTTTTCTTTCCACAGACATGCATTCACTTAACGTAGTTCTCAAGGAGATTCAGCCTGACACAGAATGTGACATAAATGGAAGGCTGACCCTTTGAAATACACGCATTACTCATTTTTGACAGCTGAGTGGACTGGAGCAACGTGAAATAAAGTGTCTTGCTGAAGGACATAACGCGCCGAATTCCCTAACCGCTATGCCACACGCCTTCACTGTATTTACATGTGTGTGTGTGTGTGTGTGTGTGTGTGTGTGTGTGTGTGTGTGTGTGTGTGTTTGTCCTGTCCCACCGTCTGACAGTCGGTATTTGTTTCTTTACGTCCTCCCAAACTTTCTGATTCAGTAAAAAAGACCGATAGAATAAGGTAGAAGACATTTTTGTTTTAGAAAAAAAAAAAACAGACACTAAAACCCCTGAAGGTAGTGCTCCAGCATGGCAACGTGAAAAATAAATAATAATCCACACCTTCTTTGAATAATTTACGTAAAACTTTAGCGTAGAAGCGCAGGCGTGGCTGTGTGGTGAGAATCTTGCTTCTCAGCCACATAGTTCCAAGTTCAGTCCCACTGCATGGCACCTTCGACAAATATCTTCTACTATATAGCCTCGGGCCGATCAAAGCCTTGTGAGTGGATTTCATAGACGGAAACTGAAAGAAGCCCGTCGCATATATAAAAATATGTATGTATTTATGTGTGTCTTTGTGTCTGTGTTTGTCCTCCACCATCGCTTGACAACCTATGTTGGTGTGTTTACGTACCCGTAACTTAGCAGTTCAGCAAAAGACACCGATAGAATAAGTACCGGGCTTACAAAGAATAAGTTCTGGTGTCGATTTGTTCGGCTAAAGATGGTTCTCCAGCATGGCCGCAGTCAAATGACAGAAACAAATAAAAGAATAAAAGAGCATGCGGAATGCTATAGCATAAAACAAAAATTGATAAAAAGCCGTTGAGCAAAAGAATTTCTGTTTTATTAAAGTAATCTTTGAAAGAGAGCGTTGAGTAACGAAAGACTGAGAACGACGGATGTAGAAGAAGCAACAAATGTCTCTGACAATTTGGTGTTACTGTTTTCTATTTGGATAATTAATGCTAAACTGGAAGTGATGAAAGAATTGTCTCCAGTGGCCAGCATGCTCGTGAGAGCTTCTAGGAAAAACGTTTTTGACGAAACGGAGAAAAATTTGAATTAGTATAGCTTGGTTCGGAAAGTATTATAGCTGACGGTGGGAACAATATGAGCGCTGTAGGTAAAACTTTTGTTGGACAATCCCACAAAATATGCGACGTCATGGATGTACAAAAGCTCTTAGTGTTTCATTGCATCATTCATCAATAGGCACTTTACGGGGCCCCCTGCCTCCCACAAAAATACTATTTAGATGTGTAATATGTGATAGGACCAGTTTATCAACACTGAATACAATTTAGTCACCTGCACTCTATCATCGCCAGCTTCGAACATATTTGAAAGAAACAGAAGCTGAATATGGTAATTATATGCCGTGCCTCACAGCTGTTAAGATGGCTTATCTAACAATTAAAAAAAAAAACTAACTTTAGATCAATGGTTCTCAACTATTTTTTTTTTTTTTTACTTATGAAACCCTTTGATTACTATTTCATTCTGGTGGACCTTCATTGCTATTCAGTGTCCTAAAACTGATTTTATAGATATTTCTGTCAAAATTCCTATTTCCTTTTTCATCCATTCACTTGTGTAGGTTTACAATTGCACTCTTTTAGAGAATATGTTTCAGTGACCGGAACCATGTTGAGCTTTGCTAAGAGTCAGAGAAACAAATCTCGCGGTTTCTCGCAATAAATACATCTAAAACAAATACTTTTCATGGACCCTTAAAATACTACCATGCACCCCCACCCCATACACATACAATATACAGTTTTGCTTGTGTAGACACCCAAAAGCTTCATATAGACCCTCGGTTGAGAAACGCTGCCTTAGAGAGAAATTAATACGTTTTGCAATGAGAACAATTCTGCTCAACCACTCCTTGTGAACAGAGAATGGGTGTAGAAAAGGGCAATTTTGACTAACTTCAGAGTATTTCGTAACGAGTTCAGTCTTCAATTACGAAATGAATCTGGGCTTACATGCAACATATATATATTCCACAGTGAATGTTTTCCACACAATGTCTTTTTTTTTTTCACTCTTTGCAAATTCATTCCTTATTTAAAAAGACAAAACCCAACTAAAATGCAAGTGGTACATCGTTTGAATTCACTCCAAACAGTTTCAACATCGCTTTTTCGAAGTTAATAAGATGTGTAAGTATTAAAACCATTCGCAACATTATTCTTTTCTACTCTAGGCACAAGGCCCGAAATTTTTGGAGAGGAGACCAGTCGATTCGAAAGACTCCAGTACGCAACTGGTACTTAATTTATCGATCCTGAAAGGATGAAAGGCAAAGTCGACCTCGGCGGAATTTGAACTCAGAACATAAAGACAGACGAAGTACTGCTAAGCATTTCGTCGCCTTAATTAATTAATTAATGTACCTTAAATTAGTGGTTGCCAAACTTATTTTGTTATGGAAACTATAACGCGAGTATTTAAAGACAAAAGGAAAAAAAAAATCGCGGAACCCCTTATAATTTACAGACAACTCCGAGTACCCTAATTTTAATAAAACATTAAATTAAACAAAAAAAATTTTTTAAGATAGAAATTGATCATGAAAGAAAAATCAAAATGTTATTTTGAAAATGGTGAATAGCACATTTTATATTTTTTAAATTAATTTTTATTAAATTTATTTTAACGATGCCATATTTTGCGAAACATCAGGACTTTTTCTCGTAGATTTCATTTGAGAAATCCTGCGTTAAATCAATTGAGTGAAAACTATGCAAAGAACGTATATATGTTAGTTTTGTTGTTGTTGTTGTTGTTGAACTCCACGTCAGTTCCAATGAAGCTAACAGGTGATCGAATGTTGGACCAGTCGTCAAGTAATTTTATGACACAGTGTATCTTGAACTATTTATCACATATGTTCCCTCATCTGTTTTAAACAATAGAATATGAGTTGAGAGAGATTTAGTTGTTATTTCTAGTAGGCTAGGAGGCAACCGCATGGACGCTTCGGTGGCTTGTTATAAAAATGATAATGATTTCACATTTTGGCACAAGGCCGGCAATTCCGAGGGAGGGAGAGAGTTGATTACATCGACCCCCAGTCCTCAACTGTTACTGATTCTGCCGACCCTGAAAGAATGAAAGGCAAAGTCGACCCCGGCGGTATTTGAACTCAGAGCGTAATGATGGACGAAATACCAATTTCTTTATTGCCCACAGGGGCCTAAACATAGAATGGTACAAAACAACTGATTGGGATCAGTAATGCGAATGGTTTACATAAAATATGACTTTAAAATTATATGAAATATAAAATATCGAATGATATTAACAGTAAGTTAGACAACACAAATGAAGAGATGATCAGGCCACGCTCCGACCCCACAAGCCCCAATCTATTGCTGGCACCTTTTTTTTTCCTTTTTTTTTTTTCCTGACTATTCACACGGTTCCTTGCAAGCACAACACTTGTGCAACATGCTTCCAAGACGGACCAAATACCGTTAAGCATTTTGTCCGCCTGGTCACCGCCTGAAATCCTTTCCTAACAATATTAATAAAAACAATGAAAGTAAATTTGTTGAAAATGTATTCAACTGTCTTTAATATTTTGTAATCGAAACAGTTTATCATCGCAGCACATTCCGCGTAATATATTGCTTTCAAATTTTAACACAATGCCAGCAATTTTGAGGGGAGGGGAGAAGTCGATTATATCGATCCCAATTGCTAAACTGGTACTTATTTTATCGACCCCGAAAGGATGAAAGGCAAAGTTGACTTCGGCGGAATTTGAACTCAGAACGTAAAGACAGACGAAATACCGCTAAGTGTTTCGCCCAGCGTCCTAACAATTCTGCCAGCTCGCTGCCTTAAATAATAATAATAATAATAATAATAATAATAATAATAATAATGATGAAAATGGTTTCAAACTTTTGGCCGAAGATCAACAATTTGGTGGAGGGTTGGGTGGGTGAGGTCGATTACATCGACCCACAAAGTTCAACTGGTACTTATCGATCTCCAAAGGATGAAAAGCAAAGTCGATCCTCGGTGGCATTTGAACGTAAAATGCGGACGAAACGCCGTCAAGCATTTTATCCGACATGTTGACTATTTTGCCAGCTCGCCACCTCCTCCCGTCTAGTATATTGCGTTTTCAGATAAATTCTTTCTTTTCCACCACCTCCACTCAACCACCACCACCACCATTTATCTCCAAAGTTTTTGAATTAATGCTAAGGATATTTTTCCCGTTGTGTTTAACCCTTTAGTGTTTAAACCGGCTATATCCAGCCCAAATATTCTACTCATTTTATGCTCAAACTGGCCAGAACCAGTATCTCAAATCTTGAAGCTGCAAGATAATACCAGATTAATTTTTAATAATGTAAATGAATAAGGATTACTTTTGACATATTAATTTGAACGCTAAAGGGTTAAAATCTTAGAAAGGTGGTACTCCAGCATGGCTACAGGCCAATGAATGAAACTAACAAAAGACCGATTTCAGTTGGATTATTTTTATTTTCTCTTTGTCTTTGTGAATAGAAAAAAAAAAAAGATTTATTTTGTTCTTTTTAATTTTGTTTTTAGATGCTTGTCCTCATCTTGTTATCTCGGACTTTGGTTGTTGTTTTGCTGGAAAATCTTCTGGAATGCTGGTACCATACAATTGTGCAAAGGATGGGAATGCTGCGTTCCAGGCTCCGGAGGTTTGTTATCTCACATTTTGAATATGGTGTGACTGTGTGGTAAAAAGTTTGCTTCCCAGTAAAAGAATTAAACAAGTAAAAGAACAAAAGAATGTGTGTGTGTGTGTGTCTTTTTGTTTTGATATCCCAGTGTGTGTGGTACCTTGGACAAGTGACTTCTACTATAACTCCAGGCTGACCAAAGCTTTGTGTGTGGATTTGGTAGAAGGAAACTGAAAGAAACCTGTTATATATATAATGTGTGTGTCTTTGTGTTTGTCTCCTTCCATTCCTTGACAACCAATGTTGGTTTGTTTATATTCCTGTAACTCAGCAGTTCAGCAAAACACACTGATAGAATTAGTGTCAGGCTTAAAAAGAAAAAAAAGTACTGAGATCTATTTGTTCAACTAAAGATGTTACAGATAAATATCTAACCTTCTCACTCATACTAGTTGGGAAAAACAGAAGTAAAGTAAATGGATTCTGGAAAAGACCAACTCCAACATCAGATGTAGGATGTTTATGGTGTATTATATTACAGTGGAGGCACAATGGCCCAGTGGTTAGGGCAACAGACTCGCGGTCATAGGATCGCGGTTTCGATTCCCAGACCGGGTGTTGTGTTTATTGAGCAAAAACACCTAAAGCTCCATGAGGTTCTGGCAGGGGATGGTGGCGAACCCTGCTGTACTCTTTCACCACAACTTTTTCTCACTCTTACTTCCAGTTTTTGTCGTGCTTGTAATTCAAAGGGTCAGCCTTGTCACACTGTGTCATGCTGAATCTCCCCGAGAACTACGTTAAGGGTACACGTGTCTGTGGAGTGCTCAGCCACTTGCACGTTAATTTCACGAGCAGGCTGTTCCGTTGATCGGACCCACTGGAACACTCGACATCGTAAGCGACGGAGTGCCAACAACAACAACAATGTGTCTATGAATGTATGCATGCATGTATGATTGTATGTACGCATGTATGAATGTATGTATGTATACAAGTATGCATGTATGTATGTATGTATGTATCTATGTATGCGTGCATGCATGTATCTGTGTATGTCTGTGTACATGTATGCATGCATGTGTGTATGAATGTATGTGTGCATGTATCATGCATGTGTGTATGCATGTATTTATGTGTGTATGTATATATGTATCTATGTGTGTATGTATGTGTGCATGAATGTATGTATGTCCGTGTTTCTATCTATGTATGTGTGTATGTAGTCATGTATGTAAGTATGTGTATATGTATTTATGTGTGTGCGTGTATGTATGTATGTATTTTTATGTAGGTATTTATCTGTCTATACGTTTATGTATGCAGGCTTTTATGTATGTATGTATGTATGTATGTATGTATGTATGTATGTATGTATGTATGTATGTATGTATTTATAAGCATATGTGTATGTATGTATTTATGTATGTATTTATATATAAATATGGCTCGAAATGAGACGCAGTTTAGGGTAGCGATGTCAAATTCTCTTATACACCAGATGTGCCATAAAAAGTCTTGATTGGACTATATCAGGTGGAAGAGAAGAACCATGCAAGGAACGGGAAGAGAGCACAGTATAAAGACAAAAAATCACGGTGGTGCTCCAGCATGACCACAGCCACTTGGCTGAAACCCATAAATAAATAAATAAATAAAGTATGTAGGTATGTATATATATATTTATGTATGTACGTATTTGCATATGTATGTTTTTATGTAGGTATGTGTTCATGTAAGTATGTATTTATGTATGTATTTATGTATATATGTCTTTATGTATATACGTATTTATGTATATACATATTTATGTATGTATATGTGTATGTATATAGGTGTGTATCTATGTATTTTTTCAATGTATTTATATATGTATGAATTTACGCATGTATGTATTATATATGTACGTGCGTATTAATGTATGTATTTATTTATGTATGTATGTATGTATGTATGTATTTATGTATGTAATTATTTATGCATATATACATTTATGTATGTATATATTTATGTTTGTACGTATGTATGTATTTATGTATGTCTGTATTTATTTATATATGTATTGATATCTGTTTGCATATATGCATTTACGTGTGTATGCATTTATGTATGTAACTATGTAGCTATGTATTATGTATGTATGTATGTACGTATTTTTGTATGAATGTACGTATTTATGTATGAATATATGTATGCATGTATATATGTATTTATGTATGTGTGTATGTCTGTATACGTGTATGTATGTATGTGTGTATGCATGTATGTGTGCATGTATTATGTAAGTTTGTATGTATGCATGTGTTCATGTATATATGTGTGCATGTTTATGTGTGTGTATGTAGGTATATATGTATATGTGTATGTAGGTATATATGTATATGTGTATGTATGTATGAGTGTATGTATTGTTTACGTCATAAGCATTTAGAAGCTTCGGGAGGAACGGAATGAATCGTCTTAAAACGATGGATCTCGAAGAGGAGAAATCTATAAATAAAAAAGTGTAGATAAAAAAAATAGCCGTTTCAGAAAGGATGGAAATCGGGGAAGCCTTGAAGAGATTGGTCCCTAGGACCCAAGTGTGTTCCACATGACCACGGACCAGTCTTCACTACGCTTCCCTGCCCTCCGCCATCTCCGCAACACAGTTGTATTTTCGAGATTTGTGTCCCCCAGGAATTGCTGTTCGACCGGTTCTGCCTCTCCATTTTTTTTACTATGATCTGGTTTTCATGGTAAAGGATGACATACAACATCATCCTTTCCTCTCCAACAGCATCCCAAAGACTGATACCTGCTTTCTTTGATGGTTTCTTTTAATAATGGCGTACTTCCATCAAATGCAATGTGTGGCATATGTTGCTGCCAAGAAACGTTCTTCATACCACCCTTAATATCTTGATATATGTTCCGTTTAGTTTGGACCAAGCAGTGTGTTGTGTTCTTGAGCAAGGCACTTTATTCCACGTTGCTCCAGTTCCCTCAGCTGTAGAAATGAGTTGCGACGTCACTGGTACCAAGGTGTATCGGCCTTTGCCTTTCCCTTGGATAACATCGGTGGCGTGGAGAGGGGAGGCTGGTATGCATGGGCGACTGCTGGTCTTCCATAAACAACCTTGCCCGGACTTGTGCCTTCGAGAGGAACTTTCTAGATGTAATCCCATGACCGAAAGGGTTCATATTACTTTTGTAAGTGACCAGCGTGCACATCCGTATATTAATATGTTTCTTACAACTGCTCTAAAATACTGTATTCTGAAATCATTAAATGGATCGCGAACACAACCGGGCGAAATGGGTTTACTCTGAATGGTCTCTGGAATTACGCTACGCGAACGGGTACCTAGCTCGGAGATCATGGAGTCTATCCTGGTCGTGCCGCTACTATGTCACATTGAGAGGTCACTCACAGCTCTGGTACTACGGACATGTAATGAAAATGTCACAGGCAAGAATCGCAAGATAAATTCTTGAAGCCGAGCGAACCAGCAGAAGACCTGAAGGTAAACCAAGAACGAAATGATGGCATAATATCCATAGTTTCAGTTGGTCGGCCTTGGGAATCCAGCCGGTAGGACTAATGATGGTTGCTTCTCATAGGATGCATTTGAGGCAGCGCCTGAGGACTCTGTATCCAACACCATATTGCACGCAGTGGTACTGAACACGAAGCCGTAGCAATACAATTCTTACTTCACTGTCTCTTTTTGAGCTTTCTCTCCACCATCCAAAATATTTGAAGTCATTTATACATTTCAAATTCGAAGCCTTTGATGATATAAGTATTTCGTTTTTCTTTTTGTTTATTTATTTATTTCTTTATTTATTATTATTATTTTTTTTTTTTTTTTGCTGATTGCAAAACCGTCTTATCGTCATTGACTTGTCTGATGTGTTTTGTAGTTTCGTCAGCACGTTGAGGTAGTAGATGTTGGGTTTCCTTGTTATGTTGGAAGTAAGAAATATTTCATCTGCATAATATGTATCAGTGGAGGCGCAATGGCCCACTGGTTAGGGCAGCGGACTCGCGGTCATAGGATCGCGGTTTCGATTCCCAGACCGGGCGTTGTGAGTGTTTATTGAGC
>JAOPJW010008414.1:99187675-99201793 GCA_027122535.1 Octopus maya | reverse complement strand
GTACATTCTCCCATATATATATAAATAGATATTTTATTTTGAAGTTTTAATTCAATGTTTGTCTGTTTGTTTTTTTTATCAAACTCCTATATTTCGTTTGGAGGAATAAGTTTCCCTGACTCTTCTTTATCAATATTTCTAGACTATCTCAAGTTCTTCTTCGGGATAAGGATTATTGTTGACTTCTCTATTTTTCCTTTAATAATGAACATTTAATGTTTATAAGGACCAATGCAGTGGGCTAGAATTCCGCCGAGGTCCAATTTGCCTTTCATCCATTCAGAGTCAGTCAAATAGGTACCAATTTAACACTGCGGTCGATGTAATAGACTACTCCCCTCACCCGAACTTGGCAGCCTTGAACCAAAATTTTAAATCAATATTTATACGGACCAAAGCGGTGATTTGGTAGAATCGTTACAGCGCTGGGCAAAATGCTTGGCGGCATCTCGTTTGTCTTGACTTTCTGAGTTCATATTCCACCAAGCTCCATTTTGCCTTTCATCCTTTCGGGGTCGATAAAATAAGAACCAGTTGAGCACTGGGGTAGATATAATCTACTTATCCCCCTCCTGAAACTGCATGCCGTGTACCAAAATTTCCAACCAATATTTTTACGATCACACCGTCAAAATTTGACCGTTAAAGTATAAAGGTTCCACGTCATCGGTTTCTCAACTGTGACGTATGTCGTATGTTAAAGCTTTGTTTTGCGATATGAGTAGAGAGTTTGTATGTGTGCGTATGTGTGTATATGTGCTGTGTGTGTGTGTGTATTGTGTGTGTGTGTTGTGTGTGTATGTTGTGTGTGTGTGTGTGTGTCTTCTCAAATGTTCTTTCTTTCCTCCACCCACATTAACAAATATTATTCCCTTTCCACCTTTTTCTACCTTGTTAATATGTATTTTCATTAAAATCCCCACCTGTATTCACATTCCCTTAATTCTATAGTGCCTCTGTCTCTTTCTCTCTCTCCTTCTCTCTCTCTCTCTCTCTCTCTCTCTCTCTCTCTCTCTCTCTCTCGCACACACACACACACACACACACACACACACACACTATTTAACTCCATAACATAATAGCAATCCCCTTCTCTCATCTCTCACCGCTAACACTCTTTTCTTTCTCATTCTTTTCATCTTCTAACCACGTAACAGCGTCACACATTTGGCCTTAGTAAATTATAATTATTTTTTCTTACCTCCCCAGTTCTCCATTGCGAAGCTGCTAAGTACTGTATTTGTACCAAGATAAGTGCCATTTTCCCAAGGAACTGTCAATACTTTGATACATTTTGGAAGCATGCATCCGTTTATTAAATCGATGACTGTAGCTGGTTCAATGGATTTCCAAAATAATCCATCCGTGCTTGACATATAGGAGACTTTATCATTGGAGATGCCATATAACACTTTATTTTCCTTGTCGTAGACATTCACGTTTCCCAATCGTGGATCCAATGCTAAAAAGAAAAACAATCATCATCATCATTATTGTCGTCTTCAGTTTAACGTCTACAATCCCATGCTTGTATGAGTCAGATGGAATTCGTTGAAGAATTCCGAGACCTGACGCCCTTCCTGTTACAGCCCTCACGTGTTTCCAAATACCTACAAAGAGGAGGTACTTCTGTTGATCTAACAAAACTAAATACCGATCTCCGAGACCAACAGAGGTTCACATATATATTTTTACATGAAAATATTGTATGTAATCACATCATGACAGAACTAGAACAACAGGGAGGCATGAATGGCAATGAAAAGGCTCAGACAAAGTGGGGAAACCAGTAAAAGCCAAGGGATCAAGCTGGAAAATGGTGAAACTATAAAGGAAGTCGGAGACGAAGGTTTGAGTAATGGAAGAAGAGAACAGCCTTGGTATGTCAAGGGGAGTAAAGAAGAAATGATTGAAGCAATCAAAATGCAGGGAACCTTAAAAGTTAACAAAGCTGTAGATCCAACACAATTTAAGAAAGATCAGAGAAAGCAGAAGAAGAAAATTTGGCAAGACAAGAAAACCTCAGTCAGTTCTTGAAGAATAAAGAGATTAATTGGAATAGAACCTGGTCCACTGAGGCATTACTGTGCAGCGCTCAAGAAGAAACTCTCAGAACAAACTACTCCAAATATTACATTGATAAAAACACTGACTCACCACAGGGTAGGATGTGCTTTGAGAAGGGAGAAAGTATAAACCATATTGTTAGTGAGTGCCGTAAGCTCATACAATACGAATACAAAAGGAGACACAACAATGTGGCCAGATGTGTCCATTGGTTGTTGTGCGATAAAGCAAACCTCGAAAGAGTCGGACAATGGTATGAACAAAAGCCAGAGGGAGCAATGGAAAACGGACATTACAAAATACTCTGGGATTTTAACATACAGTGCGACCAAGTCATAGAAGCGAGACGACCAGATATTGTGTTCATCGATAAAGATGAAAAAGAAGCAAAGATAATAGATGTTGCAAAAACAGGCGATTGGAGGGTGAAATGTAAGGAAACAGAAACAGTAAGGTTACATAAGGTTACAAGTTAAAACTTATCGATTCACTGTTGGGCGATATAGAAAAGTTATGGGAGTATAGTGAAAGCAATGGTGATACCAGTGGTAATTGAAGCATTAGGAGCAGTTTCCAAGAGCTTCGAAAAACATATAAGAATATTGGAGCTTCTGTCAGGCTCGAAGTGATCCAGAAGACAGCATTGTTGGGTACAACTCGCATTCTAAAGAGAGTATTGTCTCTTTGAGTCATAGGAGAAGAAGGCATTATTTGAAACCTTCCGTGATTTCTTATTACCCGTTTTCAAGTAAAGAATGACCGGTAATTAAGAATTATCCAAGTCTTTCAGAACAACAAAAACAACAACAACAACAACAACATCAACAATAATAATAATAGTTGATAATAGTCAATACTGGGTGGTGAGGGGAGTTGAGCGCCCATTACTTATAAAATGCCCCAATGTCCTGCAGAAGACCTATCCACTGTCAGTCAAGCTCGGCTCTTTCGCTAAACGAACAGAAATGTGGGAAAAGGTGAGTATCTGGTTCCTCCAAATAACCAGTGCTCCGGGTAGGCTGTATTTGCTAATGTTGGATGGCAAGCAGCCTAGGAGAAGGAATACTCTTAGCTCAAAACAAGGAGAGCAAGGACCCTGCCGCCTTGGTGGACTACCTTGTTAGGGATGGTGTCTCGGTAAAAATAACGGTTCGTAGTAACCCCAAAACACACCTCATTTATGAGTGAAAATGCTAAGCAAAATAGATGAAGATAATGGTGTGAAGGGGACTGGAACCAATGGGGAATGTGCCGCACCCGACAGGTGCCTCACTGTGCAGCAGGGTGATCCCAGTCGTAATCCAGCAACTACTAGCCATGCCAGAAGATGTAAGTGGAGTAAAGAAGAAAACATGAGCACTCCAGTGGAGCACTCCAGTGGACATGGTTAAAAAACGATTGGTGCAACTGTGAAGGTAGAACACCAACAAATTCATCATTGCTTGGAACTGCAAGAATTCTTCGCAGGGTTCTTGAAGCATGACCAGTAAACGAATGTCATATTAGTCTCCTGGCTGTGGACAGTTGACACTTTCAATTATACCCAGCAGAAAAAAGCCGAGAGTTTACATTAGCACCAATTATTATAAAATACATAAGACACTCCTTGAATAAATGGCAGACAGTGCTACAGCTCCAAACAAAAGAGGGACTTGTGAAAATGAAAGCCATCTCCTTAGAAGAGGAATATTCCAGGGAAACACGCTCTCTGAATGCGGATACAAATGTTACGGCAAAACAGTCAGCCACCTTTTATATGTGGATGACCTAAAATTATGCGCTAGAAATGACAGAGGGATATCAAAAACACCTAGATAATATCCCAGGAGAACCATGTCTCAGAGAAATCCAAAAGACTGTGCTGACAAGTACTGCCCAGATCCTATCAATTTAAGTGTATGTATTGTATTACATGAAGGTATTTCGCTACAGCCGCAGTCACTTCCCCTCTCTAAGCTTTCAGTTATACAGTAACATCTTTTATCCTTCACTCTCCCCAGGACGCCACGTGTGTCTTTGCAAGTTACTGTAACGAACATGCAAATTAAAAGTAAATAATAATAATAATAATAATAATAAGTAAGGATGATGATGGTGATAATGATGATGTGACTATTTCTTGACACTTCTGGTCATCAGAAAATGAATTAGTGGAGAGTGGAAAGGTGTAACAAACGACACTTTAGTTCATAAGATGTCGTATGGAGTTAAAAAGATATAAGAGCGACAACAAAGACAGCATCGACTCCACCACGACCATGACCACCACCGCCGCCGCCGCAGCCACCACCGCCGCAGCCACCACCGCCACCACCGCCACGACCACGACGACCACGACGACCACGACCACGACCACGGCCACCACCACCGCCGCCACCACTGCTGCTTTTAAAACCGTTATCATCATATCACTGTATGTCACTGGCTTCATTAATCTGTTTGCATAGAAATGAAACGGAACAAGACTGGACACATCCATCGTCCAACGTTAATTCTCTCCTTTATTTTTTTACATTATAAACTTCTCATCTCCGACTGCACACCACGCGCGCACGCACACACACACACACACACACACACACACACACACACAACATTCACACACACACACACACACACACACACACACACAAGCTTCACACAAACACACACAAACTTCACACACACAAACTTCACACACACAAACTTCACCCTCGAATCCCATTATTTATTAGCTGTGTCCAAAAATGTTAGCATGCACAAGTGTGGGTGTAAAGTGTAATTTGAACTTGGATGTATGTGAGGAGTGCCTCTATACTTCTTGTACTTGAACATATGCGAGCTTGTTTGTATGTGTGAGTATATGTTTGCATGTGTGTAAAAAAGAGGGAATTGTTCACTATAAAATTATTTGTTCCTTCTTACCCCCAGGCTGGCCAGCCGGCGCAGCACCTCCTTCTGTTATGGCTTATGGGGCCTGCCCACTGCAACAGTGCAATGCAGACCAGAGTCCAACAATGGCACCAGATGATATGGCCGACTTCTATAACTATGCAAGCGCTGGGTCAGACGGTGACATCGAGACAGACTACGGCATATCTTCCTCACACCCCCGGTTCAGTCACCGGCAAAAATCAACTAACGCATCCCACCACCATATAGACTCTGAGAGTTCTTCTCTCTCCTCTTCAGCTGGCCTTGCTAGTAGCCACTTGAAAGACGCAAATGTCTGCGCGAAACTCTCTGATTCAGACGGCACCGATCAAGAAACTGCTACCATACATTACGGCCATGCAGGTAAAAAAAAAAATATGAAAAAAAGAATAATAAATTTCTAAAAATTAATCTAAAATTTAAAAAAATAATTTTTAAAAGTTTGAAAAATAAAAGTAAACAAAAAATATGTAATTAAGACATAAAAATTGTTTTCAAAGGTTACTACTACTACTGCTACTACTGCTGCTGCTGCTGCTGCTGCTGCAGCTGCTCCTACTAACACTAACCAACTCCCATCCCACATCAAATAGCTTGTCCATCTATGCTTGCTCAATCTAAGCTATTAATGAAGGATTTACTGTGCATGGGGGAAATGAGCCATTGTGTATTATTTGCATGCTAAGTGCATGTATGTATATGCTGCAGATGTGCATATGCATGCACATACTGACAGACAGACAGACACATACACACTACTTCTGCAAGTACAATTACATACCCCCCCCCCCATTTTTTACTGCAATAAGTAATGCATCTACAGCAGATTACTTGCTGCCCCATGGTATTTCCATGACTACTTCACCTCTTAATATTGATGCTGAAATGCTCCATGTTATTTTTGCTTCCAAGACTACTCCTCTGCTTATTACTTACTCTTACTGCCCTTATTAATTCTGCTCCCTAGTGCTGATGATACAACTACTTCTGTTCCCTCTACTCTTCCTCCTACTATCACATGTGCATTGACAGACTCATTGCATCATGGCATGAAGATGCCTGTCCAAATTCTTTATGTTCTCAGTTCAAATTCAGTTTTGATTGCTTGGCGGGGATCTATTTTCAAGGTCAGTAAAATAAAGTACCAATGAAGCACCACGACTGATTAACCCTTAAACCCTTAAAATATAAAGTTATTAAAATCTGTTTGTGGAAATCAATATTACTAGGGCTATAAGGCAGTGAGGAGTTGGCAGAAACATTAGCACGCTGGGCAAAATGCTTAGCAGTATTTCGTCTGTCTTTATGTTCTGAGTTTAAATTCTGCCAAGGTCGACTTTGCCTTTCATCCTTTTGGTGTCGATAAATTAAGTACCAGTTGCGTACTGGAGTTGATCTAATCAACTGGGGCCCATCCCCCAAAATTTCGGGCCTTGTGCCTAGAGTAGAAAAGAATATTAGTAGAGCTATAACAAACACTTTTGTTACAACCTCTTGCATGGTTTTAGAAATATTTTTCACTGTATTTGAATCCCAGATATGTTCTTGTTGGTGTTGTTGATGCAGCTAGAATCTAGTGTCTGTGGCTGCAACCTAACAATCTGTTTTTCAACCCAACATATACTACTACTACTACTACTACTACTACTACTAAACTGTGCTGTTTCATCCTACTAGAAAAATAATGTAAAATCTCTCCCTGATTACATGCCACCATCTGGCAATGGGAAGGCCACACTGAGTACTGTAGTTTTTTATATACAGTGGCTAACAGAAGAATTGGAATGGTCATGGTTGGAGTTCCTTTGACCACACACCTACTCAATCAGGGCAATGTTAGAAAATGAATCAAATGGAAATGATTAGGGATTTGCCTCATCTTGCAAAATTAATAACAAAATGACTTCTCTCTGTTAGGACAGTCTTACCATTGTTGACAGGAACATCACAGATAGTCTGAGATGAGCTGAAAAAAAACAACAAAGAAAAAAAGAAAAGAAAAAGATATATAGTGATAGAACAACTTTGATCATTGACCTACTTGATCAGTGCTGACCTGGGTTAAACAATAAGAAAACAAGCATAACTGCAGCAATGTTTGCAAATGCTGCTGCTACTACTACCATTACTGCTATTACTACTGCTTCCACTGCTGCCGCTATTACTACTACTACTACTACTACTACTACTACTACTACTACTACTATGTTATTTTTGTTTTGGTTATTTGAATTTTTGTCAATAATAATAATAACATGCATAACTATATGTTTACCTTCACCACTACCAATAATAATAGTAATAACAATGACAACCCTACCATTCATATGACTGCTTGTAACAGCAACAGTCTTCACAAACTCATTAATAACAATACCAATCAATAACTAACACCAATTATTATACTGACAACATCACTGCAAACAATAACCAGTCTTATCACATATCTGCATCCATCGTCAGCACCACTAATACGCTACCTAACTACTTCAAGTTCCTCCAGTTGTTTCTGATGCCTGGATTTCTTGTACAATTGTCATTATTTCTCATGTATTGAGGCTGATTTTCAAATGATCTGCTATTTATTTTTGACAATCACATAAATGAAGGTTTGTAGAATCTGCTGCACTGGTCAAATACTCAGATACACTTACAGTGGATTCAAACTACAGGCCCTTAGGCTAGTTGTCTAATACCATATCTAATCATCCATTTAATTAGTTAATTTTCAGATTACAAGTTTTTAAGGATGATAAGTCTCATGATAAGCCATCAGCTTAATTCATAGAGGAAGACCATTGCCTCAAATTGTATTCCGACTGACAATTATATGCCAGCAGGGAGCATCTACATAAACCCTCAAATTGCTAAAAATGGAACCCTAATCTCTCTATTATTACACTCTATAATCAGTTGAATGGTAAAATTTTCCTCTGCAAAATGTCCATCATATTTCTAAAAATATAATATAAAGCAATTGGTGTGGCATGCTTTCAGGCTCAAAACTCAGAATCAGAGTATCCAAAGCATAACAATGCCATGCCTTTCAGTCTTATAAACTTTATGCCTGGATAGGAACTACTAGATAGGTTGAGAGTTGACAAATCCTTTTCTCACTCAACACTTATCAAAATAAAAACCATAAATATAACCCTTTAGCATTTAGACAGGTCACATCAGTCCTAATATTTTACCTGTTTATGTCCAAACTGGCCAGATCTGACCTCTTACACTTACCCAACAATTTCATTCTAAAAATAAACAATCATATCATCAATTGATCTGAAACACTGCAAATAATTAAGCATTATGGTTGACAGATTAATCTGAATGCTAAAAAGTGAAGTGCTAAGTTTTTGAACAGCAAACCTATATAAAAGATGGAGTGTGAGCACAGAATCAGGTGGTGAAGTTTTCTGTCCTAACCTACAAAATGAACATTTTATATGAACTTCTCCAGAGTTACACAAAGCTGGTCTCATACAAACAGCAGCAACAGCCCTTCATTGTGACTAAGATAAAAAGCATAAAGTGAAGTTATCAGTCAATTGGTGCACATGACAAAGACACCATAGTTGCAACTGAAATAGGAAGAGATAGAGCTTGTGAATTCAAGAGAGTTAAAGTATGCTCCAGGGGTCTGTTGATTCTCAAAACTGTCTAAATCAGTTTGGCTACAATATTATGCAATATAAGCTACTTAAATCAAATAAACGACATCAGCAGCAATCAGCTTAAAATGCTTTAACAAAATTAAGCAATGGGAACTTGAAGGAATAATAATAAGAAGAAGAATCTCTCTACAAAAATAAAGCACATGAACAATACTCACACTAAGTATCACTATCGTTACATACTGAACTGAAACACAACAACACAAACACACCAACCAACAGGCAACTCTATTTACAAGTACAGCAAATTCTTTTGCAAGCAGTTATTTCATTACAAATGTATCTTATTTCTTCTTCTAAAGTTTTGACCACTGGCAATCTTTTGTTCATATTTGGTTATAAATTGCCTTCGTGATTAGTTAAGTAATTGTTTGATTTTAACTGTTTTACTATCTTTTTTTAATTTTTAATTTTATTTGATTTTTATTTTATTAATTGATCTTATTCTTAGTTCATTCTCTTTTCTTTCTTTCTCTTCTCCTCCTCCTCCTCATTCTTTCTCTTCTTTTCCTCCTCCTCTTCCTCCTCCTCCTTTCTCTTCTTTTCCTCCTCCTCCTTTCTCTTCTTTTCCTCCTCCTCCTCCTTTCTCTTCTTTTCCCCCTCCTCCTCCTTTCTCTTCTTTTCCTCCTCCTCCTCCTTCTTCTTTTCCTCCTCCTCCTCCTTCTTCTTTCTCTTCTTTTCCCCTTCCTCCTTCCTTCTCTTCTTTTCCTCCTCCTCCTCCTTCCACTGTTATAGCATTAATAAGCACACCAATATTAATGTTATTCTTCTATCAAAGAAACATCTTTAAATTCTACAAACTTCCATGCAACCACACCCATTGCCATTGTCACCACCATTAACAATAACAGCAACAATACCTTCAACAGTTAATTACTTCTTCCTAACTGAAACCATAAAAAAAACAATAAACAAAAGCAACTAATGGGCCTCTTCATAGTTGGTTGAAATACTAGAAATAACAGTCAAGTGTCACCTTGTTCTCTTAAAAAGATAAGGATATATTAGATGAGGTAGTTCTTGGTGTACAAGAAAAAGGAAAAAAAGAAAAATTGCGATTGTCATTGCTAACACCTTTTGATCCTAGTTTGCTGCATTTGGGTTAGCTTGGGTTGAACAACAAAAGCAACAGCATAAAAACATAAGCTCTGTTTCTTTTTGACTCCAGTACATTTGAATAGCATTTATACCAGTATTCAAACAAAGTAATTATTATTTAAAGCAGCCAATTCCAGGAAGCATCACAAAATGATCTGATGTGTTGTCCACTGTCTATGACCAGCACAAAGCATCAAATGAAAATTGGCTTGTGGAATATGTACATTCCAATCCAAATGGCCATGAGATTAAGGTACTGCTGACCACTCAGTCATATACAGTTTCAAATCATTTAGATACCATTGATTTGTGTCTAAGGCACTTGATTCTGCTTGCACTGATTTATCTGAAGGTAAAACAAAAAAGGTGAGGCCATTCCATTGATTATCTTAAGTGACTCTGTTGTCACCAAGATAACATTTATTGTAATCTTTGAAAGATGTAAGCTGAGCAGGCCAAATATATATATATATATATTCTCTCTTTTACTCTTTTACATGTTTGTCTTTTGACTGTGGCCATGCTGGAGCACCGCCTTTCAGTCGAGCAAATCGCCCCCAGGACTTATTCTTTTTAGAAGCCTAGTACTTATTCTATCGATCTCTTTTGCCGAACTGCTAAGTTACGGGGACATAAACACACCAGCATCGGTTGTCAAGCAATGTTGGGAGGGTAAATACAGACACACACACACACACACACACACACACACACACACACACACACACATATATATATATGATGGGCTTCTTTTTGGTTTCTGTCTACCAAATCCACTCACAAGACTTTGGTTGGCAAGAATTATGAGCACAATGGACAAAATGCTTTTTGTGTCTTTATGTTCTGAGTTCAAATTCCAGTGAGGCTGACTTTGCCTTTCATTATTTCAGGTTAAATAAAATGAGTACCAGTTGAATGCTGGGGTCCATGTAATTGACTCACCCCATCCCCCAAAATTGCTGGTCTTGTGGCAAAATTTGAGCCCAATATCCTTTTTGGAAATAAGTGAAAATATTCTTCAATGCGTCAAACGACTTTGATTGGTCTAACGAGATTGTTAGTGCTGCCCTCAATCATTGTAGGAATTTATGCTTTAATTTATATTAGTCTATATAAATTAACAAATGTGTATTAATTAACTTACATATAATTAATGTCTTTTATCTTTTACTTGTTTCAGTAATTCAACTGTGGCCATACTGGGGCACCATCTTGAAGAATTTCTTGTTGAACGAATTGACCCAAGGACATTTTTTTAAGCCTGGAGCTTATTTTATTGGTCTCTTTTGCTGAACAGCTAAGTTATGAAGATGTAAACAAACCAACACTGGTTGTCAACTAGTGAGTGGGGGGAACAAACAGTCACAAAGACACACACACATATATGTATATATTTAATGGGCTTCTTTCAGTTTCCCTCTACCAACTCCACTCACAAGGTTTCGGTCATCTCTAGGCTATAGTTGATGGCATTTTCTCAAGGTGCCTCCCAGTAGGGTGGTTGGGAAGCAAGCTTCTTTCCACATGGCCACAGATTTGTACCTGTATATTGATTAACATTAAATAAATATTTATCATAAATTGTATAAAAAAAAAGGTGATTAATTAAATCTTATCAGTAAATCTAAAGAACCATAAAATCTTGATTTTTAACTCAGCCATGAAACTTAGAATCAAAATTCATCACCTCCTAACTTTATTCTTGATGAAGAGGAAATTAGAGAGTGACTTCAACCCTAAATTACTTCAGGTGAATACAGCAGAATACAGCCAGGTAAGAATGGAAGGTACTTACAGATTGAGCCAGGTGAAAACTATATCTCGTGATTTAACCGATTCGGAAACTTTTTTCACTTCTGCAAAAGCGCTTTCACAAGTGTCCGATGGTTTCCAGAAGAAAATGCTTAACGGTTTTCTCAAACGGTGAATATAAGGCAGGATTTCTGGTGTCAGTTGACCCTAATAAAATGGAAAAAAAAAACAAAAAAAAAAAAAAACAGGAGAGCAAAATCTTGTTCACCATTTTGGTTTCATAATAGGGTTAGATTATAGAACTATAAAGGGATACAAATATATGTATGTATGTGTGTAAACTATCAGTTTACCTGTTTTAAGTGAGGGCTGCCAAAGATAATCAGATCGACACTATTTCTGATAATTTTTGTGTTTTTCCTTTGTACAATGTAGTTTAAAAAAAGTTATCCACTTTTGCATGTTTGCATGAGTGGAACAGTTTATTGTCAGAGCAATTTCTTTTGTAGTTAGATGCACTTTTTACTAATAACCATTTCTCTTTGGGATGTAGGAGTGGTTGAACCTGTTTTGTATCCATTCAGACAGAGTTAATTACCTCACTTGGGAGCACAATAACAGTAGTAACATCTGAACTATATGAGTACGTGGTCATTAATTCACCATGTTAACCTCACAACCATTTTACCTCAAGTTAGCAAATTAATAGAAAAATTATGACAAAAAAATGTATATAAATAACTATGAAATGATATATATTCAAATTTAGAACTATATAATCAGTCAAGGAAATGCTTTGGGGCCACAGCTAGCCTTTATGAGTCTTAGTATGTTTTTTCAGGGTATCTTGTCTGGAAAATTCTTTCCCACACTGATCACATTTGTATGGCTTTTCCCCAGTATGAGTTCTCATATGTACTTTAAGATTGAAACTATTTGTGAACATTTTAGGACAAGCTTCACAATGGAAAGGTTTATCCCCTGTATGAATGCGAATATGACGACGGAGCAGGCTTCGGTTAGTGAAGTTTTTAGGACAGTGGAGACATTTAAACAAACTCTCACCAGTATGACTTTTCAAGTGCAGCCCGAGAATATCCTGACGAGAAAACGTACGACTACAATAGACACAAGTAAACGGACGTTCACCAGTGTGTGTTCTTATGTGACCCTGGAGGGTGGTCTTGTGTGAGAAGCATTTGCAACAATGGGGACAGCTATAAGGACGTTCTCCACTGTGTACACGACGATGGACACGAAGTCGGGAACTGCTGATGAATGAAAGTTCGCAGGTAGGGCACTGATAAGGTTTCTCTCCAGTATGGCGCCGTAGATGGACATTAAGGTGAGAACTGACGGCAAATGTTCGGTCACAGTAAGCGCATTCATAAGGTCTTTCACCAGTGTGGGTGCGCGTATGCTCTTGCAGAGTGTCTGGTCTAGCAAATGTGCGTGGACAGTGGTTACAATGATAAGGACGTTCTCCGGTGTGTGTACGGGTGTGTATCTTGAGGTTTGAGTTGGTGGTGAAAGTTTTAGCACAGAAAGTGCATTGGTAGGGCCTCTCTCCGCTGTGTGATCGTATATGAATCTTCAACCTGAAGCCATACGCAAATGTCTTCAAGCAATGAATGCACTGATAAGGCTGTTCTGATTTATGAGAACGAAGATGAGTCGTTAAATCAGACTTACATGAGAACACACGATTACACTGATCACATCTGGGTAAATTACTTGTTACACTATCCTCACAATCTTTGTTGGATTCCATTTGGTTCGCCAGCTGATCGCTATAATCCTCATTGCTATTTGAAGCACCCTTATTGTTGATGGCTTTTTCTTGGTAGCTTTGGTCTTTGTTGAATTTACTAGTGTTCCCAGCATAATTAGGAATTGATCCAGCATTAGTATCCAAATTCTGAGCTAGATCAACATCAAGGTTAAAATCAAGACCATGAGTCGGACTTGGATCAATATCTTGGTTGCCTGAAAGATCTGAAAGTGATTGATTTTGTGATGATAGGTTTGACGGTTTTGCAACGTGTGATTTCAAATGTATTCTTAGACTGGTTGTGCTGGGGAAAACCTCGCCACAATAAAGACACACACTTCTGTTGTTGTTGTTGCTATTGTTGGTAGCCATATTTCTGTCCATGTCATGATTCATGTCTCTGTACATGTTTCGAGGGAGCAGAGTGGAGTTGGTGTAATCTGTGAGATGCTGAGATCTTTGGTTGTCTCCATACAGAGATAATGGATAGTTTATGTTGCTACTGTCAGGCAGTGACTGGTTCAGATTATAATTATTCGCCATGGTATTTGTCACTTGAATTCTAATCCTCAGTCTCTTAAGAAAGGTTAAATCCCCAAAGCACTGTTGAATGTATGATGTTCTCAGGTGAGAAATGGAAGCAGAAAGAATTCTTCAAACCAACAAGAAATTCGTATTTTGCTAAACAAAACAAAACAAAAAAAAAAAGTCATTTAGTCCAGAGCTTCATCATAATATTGTGCAACAACATATAATAATAATAATAATATGAGGGTGAGTCAAAAAGTAATGCCATTTTGTTTAGGACAGATATAATTACCAACACAGGAACATGTATCATAC
>JAOPJW010008414.1:98923017-98936230 GCA_027122535.1 Octopus maya | reverse complement strand
AGTTTGTGAGTTCAAATCTGATGCCTGTATTTTTTGTTGTTTTAGTAGCCCCCTTACACTTCATTCTGAATGCATTTCAGTCCCTTTTACTGCCAAAAATAGATAACAAATCAATGTCTAATAAAGTCACAGGAAATTCAGATGGACTGTTACTATTTCTAAAATGAAGTCTATGAATTCTGCAGTTTTGTGACTTTCTATAGTAATTCCTTATTAAGATGTACAGAATGTTTTTCTGAACCAGAAATGTTTTTCTCACTAATAATGAATTACTTAATTCCATTTTGTGTTTATCTGCCTGACTATACACACAGAAACATATATATATACACATACATTTACAATAAAAATTTGACCTAGAAAATGATAATTACACATGTTTTGAAAAAATATAAGAAAATGACACAACCAGTGGTTGTAGGAAATTTGGTATTGTCTAAAATACAGCATTTATATTGGCAAGAAATGCATATTAAATTATTCTGACACATTTAACTATTTTTAAGGTGGTAGCATGCTGAACAAAATGCTTTGTGTCATTTTGTTTGTCTTGACATTCTGAGTTCAACTTCTGTCAAGATCAGATCTAATCAACTAGCAACCCCCCCCCACACACACACACACTCTCCAAAAATTTCAGGCCTTGTGCTTATTATCATTTAAATTTGTGTTGTTCTATATATGATTTGTTTGAATCCATCTTCAACTGTATATTTCATAAAAATTTTCTTATCTCTTCCAGCCAACTGACATTATTCTTCCAAGTGGTAAGCAATACCGGTTCCATTATGATTCAGAAGGCAATCTGATTTCTGTGACAATGCCCAGCTTAGGAGTGCATAGATTTGCTTATGTCACATCGATCAGATTCCAGCGTTATCTATACTACCCTCCCAAGGCTCAGTTACCATTCATCAAAGACATTGATGGAAATGGAAAGCTGCGGCAGATCCTGTATCCAAGTGAACGCAAGCGAGTCATCTACAGATATAACAACCACTTTCAGCCTGTCACTATTCTGTTTGATGACTCTCACATCAGCTATGGCTATGACAGTCAAACTGGGAAGCTGAATAAACTGGAAGCCTTTTACACGGGTTATGGGTGCCAGTATCTGTATTACCACAGCAGTACCTTGATTAGTAGCATCGAAGTTCAATTCCAGCAAGACAGGCAACTTATCGGTGCCAAATCTTTCTACAACTATGACAACAACTTCCGGCTTACTTATATGCACATTGTGTTCACCAATAACGAGACGACATCGACTAATTTCAGCTATAATACCAACACTGGGAAACTGGCAAATATTAAGCAGTTTAAAGTAAACTGGCCCTTACCTGACAGAGAGATAATCTCTGATGAAAATGTCAAAATCAACCGTGAATATGACCATTACGGAAGACTGAAAGACATTGAGTACAAATTTATAGAAGCTCAACGTTTTAAACTTGAGATCAACTATGACCATACAAATCGAATTCATGAATGGAGACGTAAAATTGGTCATGTCAATTCTGAAGCAGTGGAGTATGTTTATGATATTGATAACAATGTTATTGATGTATTAATTGATGACAAAAGAGCTTGGCACTTTGGCTACGATGCCAATGGAAATATAGCCAAAATCACAACTGATGGTCGGACAAAAGAACTGCACTTTGATGAAGCAGATCATATTAAGAAATACGGGGAAAAATACTACAAATTTGACCCCGATGGTTTCATGGTACAGCGTAATAAGGAACACTTGTATTTTAACTCTCTTGGTCAGTTACGTTCAGTGACGAAAACTGAGGAATATAAAGTGTTCTTCTCCTACGATCCAATTGGGAGACTTGTTGTTTTTAAAGACCTTGTAGGCAATGTACTGCAGTATTTTTATCTGGATGTGGAACATCCTGAACGAATAACACACACCTACAATCATGGAAATGGGGACACCACACAATATCATTATGATGAACTTGGCCATTTAGTAAGCATGGAACGGCGTGGAAATTCCTACTATATTGCAAATGACCCAACTGGAACTCCTCTTGTTGTTTTTGACATCCAAGGGAATGTTATGAAACAAATGAGCTATGATCCTCTTGGTTCAGTAACCTCAGACACTAATCCCCATTTTGAATTCTCTTTTGGTTTCCAAGGAGGAATCCACAATCCAATTACAAAACTTTTACACATTAGAAACCGAGTTTATGATCCACAAATAGGACGATGGGTCGCACCAGACTTTTCAAATGTATTTGAAAAGGTCAAAGATGCAATTGAGAAACCAGAGGTGTTAAATATCTACCAATATCACTTATTAGTCAATTTACATACAAAAAATCGGAAATACCCATTAACAGGTAAGATCTGAAACCAATGGGAGTTGGAATTTTTCTTTACTATTGATTATGTTTTTTTATTTTGTACCTTTTGAGATTTAAAAAATTTATTTATGGCTAGATATGATGTCTATAAATTGTTCTCTTCATAGATTGTTATTACAGCTTCACACATACAAAGCACTGACCATTTTTAGTTAACATTATTTACTTTTGATTTGATTGAAGATGTCAAAAGACTTCAATTATATAATTGTAATAATTACCAATTTCATTAGGTTTTGCATTCCAAACAGGAGTCAAAGAGAATCATATATAAGTTTAGATCATAAGATATGAGTTGAAATTTATTTAATCAAATAATTATTAATATGTTGTAAATATATCAAAAGTGAATTTGCTATTTATTTTTACTTGAAACAAAGGAAATGTAATATATGCAAGTAATATAACTCATTTATATAAATCATTGGTAAAAGAATGATTTGATTGACTAATTCTGTCCATTCTGCTTAGCTCCCTCTCTCAACCAGTCCTTGACATTGTCATTCCTTCATCATCTTTGGCATTTGCAAATGTGTTTTCTATCCATTCAGCCCCACAAAGTGTGAATACAGAGCTTCTGAGCCAGTTTATAATATGACCAAAGTACAGCAGATTTTCTTGTTTGTCATTCATCACCAACGATGTTCTTCTTTCATCTCTTCCACAACTGAATCTCACTCTTTCTAGAGGCCACTGCAAACACCGGTATAGCACCTCAACTCAAATGCCCTCAGTCACACTTAGAGTTCATGAATCACACCCTTAAAATGCTACTGGTCAGAACAGGGATTCAAGAAGTTTCAACTTGATGCTTTTGTTGAGGGCACAGGTTTTCCTGCACCAAATCTAGCTCTGTTTTCCTGGCTGCAGTCAACTATTTAGGCAACAATTGAACCCAGGTACTGAAATTTGCTGACCTGAGTTAGCTTGACCCTCTTGTTCTCTGGTGGTCACCACTATATTTTTGGTGCTGAGAGACTCAACTAATTTTGTTAATAAATCTCTGATACACAACTATGAGAAAGTGATAAATATGGTTAAGGTTATTTGGTTGCCAGTCACACATTTGTAAAAGAAAGTTTTTTTCCCAGTAATTGTCTGGGAAAATTCTTTTATTCTTTCTTTTACTTGTTTCAGTCATTTGACTGCGGCCATGCTGGGGCACTGCCGTTAGTCAAGCAAATCGATCCCAGGACTTATTCTTTGTAAGCCCAGTATTATGTCACGTTCTTTGATTATCTCCCTTGAAAACACGTTCATCCTTTCCATGTAACCTGTGGTGGCATTGCTGTTTAGAGACAGCGTTGATGAGGACGATGGTCGAGATAAGTATGGGAGGAGGATAAAATAGTATCGGTGGTTAGAATGGCGACAGGAGCGGTGTGATGGTGGTGGTATTGTAGTGGTTATACTGGCTGTGGTGGTGAAAGTGACTGTCAAGGTAACTATCATGATAGCATTGATGGCTGTGTATGTGGTTGAAGTGGAAGCAATGACAATGCTGCTGATGATGTTGGTGGTTGTGAACTGCTTCAGATGATTCCTGTTTTTAAAGGGTTTTTTTTAAAAAATCATATGGCTGTGTTATATTTTTTACCCCCACCAAGAAGGTTAAGTTTTTGCCGGCGTTGGTTTGGGAAATTGGGTGATTTTCAGCAGTAGCATTGGCATGCTTATAGTTGGTGTTTCATTCCTTGCAGTTTAAGTCATTGTATATATGTCCCATGGTGCTGAGTAGATGTTTCCAGCTTTATCCAACAAGATATAAAGATCTGGTATAGACTTCAGTAGTGATATAGTTTCAGCCATTTTTTACCTGGAAGGAATTTGTATACTGCACATTCATTAAATTCTCAAACTTAATTAGGGCCAGGTTCAGAAGTGGGTTCTTATATGATTTCAGATTATAAGAATCCTGCTCAACCATTTCTATATAATTATTGTTATCCTTTTATTCCCTTGTATCCAGTCCATTATTCACTTTTTTATTTCTATTTTTACCAAAATAACAATGCTTTCCACCTGAGCCTGCTAATAGATTCTGTTGTTTTGCCCGAAAGAGATTCCATGTATCCTATCCTTTGATGGAACTGGGATGTTCTTGGTAGAAAGTACCAGACTCTAAAAAGTACTGGTGTTTATTAATTCATTCGAGTGAAAATTCTTCAAGGCAGTGCCCCAGCATGGCCGCAGTCTAATGACTGAAACAAGTAAAAGATATATACACTCACGAACACAAATGTTATGAAGTTGCAACTGCATTGCTGCACAATGGCAGTTCTAACTTATTTACTTCAGTAGCGAATACATACATGTGTGTGTGTGTGTGTGTGTGTGCGCACGCATGCAGATAGGTGGGTCTATTTCAAATTTCAAATTAACTAACAATACAATGACTTCCTTCTCTTTTGAATCTCATTATCTTAATATTATTGAAACCAGAGTTAAGTCAGTCTTTATTGTATGAATTCAGAAAACTAATATATTTATTTATTTACTCCACCTTAGATATAAATACTAAAGCAACATACTGTAGCACCATATTATTGTATTATTCATTTTACACAAATCATTTTTTTTTTCTTCTTATTTTGTTTTCACACAAAAGGAAAGACTTTAAAAACAAATTTTCCCAGTATGCTGCTCATATTGCATTGGGCAAAAAAAACAAAATAAGGCTTACTAATATAATTGCTAGACCTTCAACATGTAATTTTATTTTCAGTAAACCTACGTTTAGCGAGATATATCTTCTATTGTTCACTGCACTCTTACATTAGATTAAATTATTGGCAGTGAACAGAAAGGTCAAAATAGTTTGCAAGTATGCTTATCTCGACATGGAGGTGTTTTCTAGTCTTTAGTTTCAAACTTAGCGGATGTCATGAAAATTTATCCTGGCTCTGTAGCTGACATTTACTTACAAATATACACATAGAAAAAACACTTGACCAGACATTATGTTCAAACTGACTTCTGTATAGTATAAATGCATTTAAAAATCTTATTGCTGATGACTAAAAATGTAAAGACTCGGTATATAGGCCTCACAGCTGTTGAATCAAGAAGAAAGGAAAAGCTTTCGGTGATTTTATGAAACAGGGTTGTAAATCTTTCCTAAAGTTTGGGATTGTGGGACTTTTATAAACCAGTGCTTAGATTTGAAGTGGATCAGAAACAACTTTTTACCCTGGACTTATTAACAGTCTAAGTGACCTGGTAGATATGCTAACTGAAGTAAACCCAGCCACATGAAATTAATTGTACTAAATTGGATGCATGTGGTGCATATGGCAGCATGGAATGATGAAGAAGTCTACACCATTACTGTAAACTTTTCATTGTCTCTATATATATTCATTAAATTTGTGCTTTAATGACAAAGTTCTACTGTTATATATATATACACACACAACAGCTGTTTTTTTTTTTTTTCACATTTTACCCAAATTTTTAGGCCATAAATGCATAATCCTTTTTCGCTTCAAGAGAAGAACTGATTAATTTCAGTTGTTGTGATTGCTGTTTTTGCATCCATTAAAATCCACAATTTATGAAAAAACTGTTGAATGCTGGAGTCTTCTATATTGGGTAGATTTGAGGGACAGAAATTGTAGATCATCAAACTATATTTAGCAGTGTACTTGACACCATGAGCTTAAAACATCCCCTTGATTTTTTTGCCCTGTTGTATGAAAATGGATGATACAACCATTATTCAACTCCAATGATCTTTCTGGCAAATGCTATTTTCACAGGGAAGCTGAAAATATATTTCCTGGATATATGATTTCTACTTTCTTTATATTCTATGCGATTAAATTAAAATAGCCATCTGTGTGTCGTGACAAATATGCCTCTCCCTATGCTTATCTCTATACATGGACACACTCCGATACATATACACCTATCACCCCAACCACTCATCCCTTAAGTGCTCCCCTCACTTCCCATGGAACCCCATTCTCACTGATCCTGAACTCCTTTTGCTTAATGTCTACTCCACACATTTTTTTATGTTTCATTTTCTACCATTTTTCTGATGAAACACTCGAAATGTTTAGAGTTTTCCTTTCTTTTTAAGCATTTTACCAATCCAACATTTGCTAAAATTTGTCCCCTTAATTGTGTCATCTTTTTTGTGTTATCACCTACTTTATATATATATGTGTGTGTGTATACACATGCAGACACATACACATATATAAATGCATATACACACACACACAATTATGCATACATAGATGCATAATTGTGAAGTTATTTCTAATGTTTTTCTTACATCTGCGATACATAGCAAAATAAAACAAACAAAAGGAAAGAGTATAGTCGTCCTTTAAGAAAACTAAATGATAATTTCTGCCTGATTTACTTTAGTAAGCATTCTTCTGTTATATATCTTCTGTTTATCATATTATACCTAATTCTTTTCCCAGCAGACACTAGTTTCCATATACCACTAATGCAGCTGCTCTTTTTGCAACTTTCACATTTTTTATATCAATAATGATAGAGAAATCAATACACTATACATTAATCTTTCAATATTTTTTCTGAGTTTGTATATTCATATATATATATGTGTGTGTGTAAGTGTTATGTGTGTGCGTGTGTGTATCCATAAAGTTTTGGATGAAAATATGTTTATTAATAATGTTCACATAAATATATATCTTTATTTTTGGGTGTGTATCTATACTCACACACACACACAAATATCTGTGTGTGTGTGTGTGTACGTGCATGCATGTATGTATTTACTTCAAATATTCCATGCAACTTCTTTCCACACCCTGTTTCTCATCAGGAGTATCTTTATTTTGGATTCTGCTTCCAGGACATCACTCAAATTAGTAACAAAGTCTAATTTCCCAACAAAGAAAAAGTTTAATCTCTTCAACTTAGAATTGAATATTATCATATTACTCTGCATTAGCCATACACTGCTTATCATATGTGTGTGTGTGTGTTGTTCACTTTATCACTACTGAGAGATTTCCATTCAGCACTATCTCTCTAGTTACCAGTTTTAGATAAATAATTAGTATTGACTCTACAGCATACACTGTGTATTGCATCTCTCAACTATTAAGCCAAAAACGTTTAGCTTCATCATTTTTTGGACTATTTTCTAATTCATAAAATGCCTTTGTTTAGATCAATTCCCTACTTCTTTATAGTAACTTGTCATCTTCTTCTTTGTCAGTCTCTTCAGATCATTGCTTTCTATGACTTCTTCCACTTGTTCTTTCCAGTTGAATCACTACTTGTATCTTCTAGTACTCTACTTCTCATTCTTTTTTTCACCCCCAATTTCTCTCTCTCTGCTCTCCATCATTCAGCAAAGCATGCTTGCCTCTTTTCTGTCCAGCCTGCACATTTCCCTGCATTTAATGCCCATGTTTCTCTGTTATAGAATATCATACACTTCAAGAGAGAAACCCTTTGTTACCACCTGAGATAAAAGCTCTTAACTTTTTTTTTTTTTTTTACATTCCTGTTCTTACTTTAGCTTCTGTTTTCAGAACATCTACCTCCATAGATAACTTAGATCGTAACTGTAGCCATCACCAACTTCAAAAGAACCTTTACAATATTACAAAGAATATATTTCTTCTCTGCTTTCACTGCTAACTACTCTTGTACATTTACAACTTTTAAAGTTTTCTTTCTCTGCCATCTTGTGATCTCACAGTACCTTGTATGTGCCTTTAGTTCAGATTTGGGATAGTGTATGAAATTCTTACACACTCCCTTTCTTATAAATAACCACTTCAGAGAAGGTAGGAGAGTCTTGTTTTCTGTATTTGTAAACTAAAACTTTCATATTTAAATCCTCTCAATTTCATGTTTGAAATTCTGATCTAATTCTTTGTCAGTTTCAGCTACAAGCACCACTAGTTCAATAGTATACACATGTTAGGATCAATCAGTTTCATAGGCTTCTGCTTTGAACTGGAAAACTATAAGAGACAGGCAACTGAGAATTTGCGTAACACAATTCTCTTTCTTTTCTCAGTCACGTTAAAACTTTCCTATTATTTGAACCACGAGGATAGTTAGAAAAGCAGATATAAAAAATTTTAAAAAACCCTTGGGTTATTTATACTGTCTCTTTACATTCTGAATTCAGTTCCTGCTTTGATTATCTTTGCCTTTCATCTCTCTGGATGGATGGGTGAAAATAAAAATCCAGACAAATACTTGTTGGTATTAACTGACATTTCTCATCAAATCTGCTGGTCTTGTGGATAAATCAGAAACCTGTAAATGCTGTACTCTGACCATATAATCTGATTTGGTTTAAACAATAGGAGCCACAATATCTTGATTGACAATGTCTGGGATTAGCCCATTTCGTTTGCTACTGAATATAAGAGAGTGATAGCAGAGAGGACAAGCGTCAGTGAGACAAATGGTGCAAGCCATAGACAACATCAATTGATGGAGGAGGAATGTAACTTTGACCCCAGATGGTAATGTTGCTTTTCTTGTGTCTTGGTCATATTCTTATCGCTGGTCCCTTCATTTTGTCTACTTGACTGATCCCTCTTTCAGCAACCTTTCATAAGAAAATTTCCCATCTTTTTCTTTCTCAACATGAAGGAAGCTAAAACAACTGTTTCCATTCTATATCCTCTTTTCTGTAAAGCTGTCTTTCTTTGCACTTTGTAATCCAGAACAGTCCATACACTGATCCTCTTGTGTTAGAACATTAACAAACCTCTTACTTCAACCTTTCCTTCATGCTCCATTTACTCTGTCAAGCTTCTCTTCCAGTTGTCCCCATCTTCCTCCTCTAGATTATTATCTTTTTTTGTCTCATCACTAGAGTCTATGTTGAATGCTGCATTCTTTTCTTTTGCTGAATAATCTAATATTCACAATCAATTGTCTACTCCATTTTCTATTGGGTTTGAAGTCTTATTTATTTGCCTCATTGGTAGCAAATCACGTGATTGGTAGACTTTTATAAGTTCATATCACAAATAGCCAGGTTGTTTGCATTGCAGAACTCCAACAACCTTCATTTATTTTATATTTTTATCCTCTTTATACATAGGAGTAGCCATTGTAGTGTTGCTCAGTGTGTCAGTTAAAGACCCCAGCTGTGATAGGTTTCTCATTCATTATCTCAGTAGCCTGCCAGGAAACCTCATTGGAAAGTGCTTTTGTTTCAGTGGAGAGATCACTGTTGTTCTCATGCTATTTGCGATGAGTATAGACTTAATTATTCAGTCAGATACTCCTCTGACTACTTTGATTATTTTGCCTCTGCCAAAAATATGCACACTCCATCATCCCAAAAGATATCCATCCCAAGTAAATTTTACCCGAGTTCCTTGCTTATGAAAGGCCTGTCTTTGTAAGGCTCCTCACCTTTTTTTTTTTTTTTTCACATCTATTTGCCACTATTCAGGCAGCTAGAAGAATTGTAATCTTTCCAAACTTACCTTTCATTGTGCCATCATTTTGACTAACAGACAGAAAAGAATTTTAAATGGTGACTGAGGTGTTTGACATATTTACACATGCACAGCCACCTTCTCTGTATGTATGGGTTGCTTAGTATCAATTTCTTGCTTAATGGCAATATAGTATGAGAATTGATTTGATGATTTAAGATTAATACCAATTTAGAAAATTACTATTTGTAAATCTCAATGAGAGATATTCAGCAACAGTACTTTGGAATAAAGATTGTTTGCCAACATAACATGGCAGTCTTAAATTACAGCAACATTCGTCCTAGACCAAGACTGCCATATTATGTTGGCAAACAATCTTTACTCCAATACCAATTTAATAAAGTAAGAAAGATTACAAATTTTTCTGTTTACCACTAATAGGGATATATGTGGATTTGGAGTCTGTCTTTTCCATGAAGCAATATATGATAATTAACAAAAGGAATGAAAGTTAGTGTTATGACTATCTTTTTGATGCTACTTAGTTTGTTCAATGCAGCTCAAAGAATGTTATAAATGGCATTTTTTGGGGGGATAGAATTGTACTGAGGACTTCCTCTTGAAGCATCAACTGTTAGTATTACAAACTAGGCTTATGTTCAGAGAGATGAACTCCACTAATTACCAAACTTATTATTCTCAAATCCAACCATGAACAGCAGCACCAATGCTACAAAATTGGTGTCTTTGACTTTTCACCTGAAGTGCTACATTAAATATTGTCTGAGCCAAAGATGGGTCTGTAGGTGTTGGAAATCATTTGTAACTAAAGAAGGTATTTAGCAATAGAATGAATGCTCAGCTTGTTGAAAAGATTTTTAATGGAATTTTACTCATCAGTGAAAACACAAGTCTTGTGATTAGGACGAGCATGTAGATCTCCGTATTAAAAAGAAGTGAAATATTTAATAGATTCTTCTCTGAAACAATCAGATTGATCTGGTATCACCTCTTCACTAGAAAAGCATGAAATGAGATAATGTCAGGTAAATTCATGACTCATGAACAAGTAAAATCAATACTTTTAACCAATCAAATACTTTTACCTCTACAATAAATATATAAAGAAAAAGACGAAAAATAAAATCTAAAAAAAAGGTGCTGAATTATTGTTGATAGTCTGGATAATGTGGGTGAAGTGTCAGTATGACCCTGTTACAATAGTCACCAACACAGTATAAAGAAGAGAGAGAGAGGAGTAACATGATTGAAGCATTAGAGATGTAAAGCATTGCATGAAAGGCAGAACATTATTTTAGTTTCTTTTCTTGATTCAGAGTTCAAATTCAAGCAAGGCCACACTTTTTTTTTTTTTTTTTTTTTTTCAATCTGTGACAATTTTGTAAGACTATTTCTGTGGCCATATTCGTAGCTGTGGAAAGGCAATTAGTTGAGAGGTAAATAAAAGATGCATTTGTGCAAGGAGTCTCATTTTCAAATTGAATTACTGCACCTTGTTGGGTTTTAATTTTTGGATTTAAAATTTTGTCAACATCAGACCAATCCATCTTCTGCCTCCAACTTCTTTGAGCTTCATTTGATCTCACTCCTAACATTGTTTTTGTATTGCTTCTTTTAGTGAATTTCTCTCCAAGTGCAGTAGGCAATTTTTCTGTAATTACTGTTACTTCATGTCAGTGATATGGCCAACAATGGTAATAAACTGGTATCAGCTTGCTTAAATAGATCCTAAATTTCCTTTTTATAATGAAAACCTCTCAAGATCACATTCATTATTGAGTAGATATGATCCAATTTTGCTTTTTATGACTGCTTCAGTAGACTATAGATATAAATTTCTGTGTTGAGGTTTTGTAATATGGCTAATCAGTAGATATGTTTCCCAGTTATTTTGCAATCAATATTTACATTCTGTCACTCATTTTTTTTTTTTTTTTTTTTTTTTTACAGATCTTGCCGACTGGCTGCTGCTTCTGGGCTATGATGTGCGGAGTTTGGCACCAGATGTCACTTATACTGGTGAAATTCGGGGCCACAAGAAGGGTTGCCATGACGTCGAGTTGCTACCAACATCATCTGCATTTGAGTGCACTTTCCGCCGTGACATGGACAACTTACTTATGATGTCAACTGTATCGAGTTCAAAGATCACACCAAAGCAGCCAACCCCTGTCTTAAAGCCAGCACATGTTCCTTTCATTCTTGGGGATGGAATCATTCTATCAGTGGTTGATGAACGTGTTCTTGTAAACTTTGTCGATAACACCCCAGAGATCTTACGTAAAACTGCCAGTGTATTGTTGAACAATTCTGATATTATCGATATGCACTTCACAATTAAAGGCAAAGCTATCCACTACTTTGTCAAAGTTGATACCAATCAGGCTGACATGGATCTTGGAAGTCTTAATTTACGAGGCAAGCCGGTGGTTTTCATGGAAAATGGTATCAACATAACAGTACACAAGATCCAACATACTGACGGCTTTCACGCAAGAAGCCACGAGGAAATCGACATTCGGTTGCACGGCAACTACAGTATCATGAACATTCGGTATGGAACTGATGCAACTCATGAGAAGCACCGGGTTTTGCAGCATGCTAAAGAGCGTGCTGTAATGCATGCTTGGGCTCGGGAGAAATATTGGCTGCAGAATAGCTTGCCAAGTGAATACCTTTGGTCCGAGCAAGAGAAATATGAAATCAAAACTGTAGGTTATGCTGAAGGATATATAGGGATATACATTCGAAATCCTGAAGAATATCCAGAGCTTGCTGATGATTGCAATAATATTAGGCTGCTTAAAAGGACAAGATAAAATAATAATAATAATAATAATAATGATAATAATTATTATTCCTTATTTTGTAAAGAAATAAAAAAAAATGCAGTAAAAAAATTTTAAAAATTAAATAAAGACAAGATAAAATGAAACAAAAGGAAACATTTTAAATAAACAAAATAATTGCAGAACCAACAATAGAGACAACTTAAAAGAAAAAAAAAATCTAAATTTTAAAAAAAATAATATAAAAATGAAACCAAAAGATTTTTAAAATGTGACAATAACACCTGCGATATATAAAACATTTACTAAATGTATGTATGTGTGTGTGTGTGTGCATATATGCATGCATGTGCGTGTGTATATACATATGCACATATATATATGTACATATGCACATCATATACATATGCATGTCATATCTACATACGTATGTATGTATGCATCAAACAATGTTGTATGAATATATACATACATGCATATACAAATCAAAATACATCTATAAACATGCAGATGTTACAGAAAAAAAACAAACAAAATATTGCTTATTTGTGAAAGGAAGAGATAAAATACCATAAACTAATGAAAGTGGTGCGTGCGAGTGAGCGTGTATAGATCT
>JAOPJW010008414.1:94282247-94292663 GCA_027122535.1 Octopus maya | reverse complement strand
GTGACCTAGTGGTTCAGCAAAAGAAAAAAAAAAAGAAAAAACTGATAGAATAAGTATAAATCTTGAAAAAAAAACGTACTGGTGTTGATTCATTCAACTAAAAATTCTTCAAGGTGGTGCCCCAGCATGGCCACAGTGTAATGACTGAAACAAGATATAAAAAAAAAAACAAAATCAAAACTACTTGAGCATAAAGCGAAGTTAGCTTTAATTGACATTGCTAACAACATGAACCAAGTTCATATAATTTAGCCTATATGTGGAACGACAGGCCAGCAACAGTTTATTGTTTTCAGTTATCAATTCATCATCAACATGTGATATGTTCTGTCAGAACTTCAGTGAATCCATTCTTCTGTTGTGATAGAGGGCAAGCAGTTGTTTTGTGGCGATAGTTTACTGTGAGTGGTTCCCCTTGTCTTTCTCTTAGGGCAATGTAGCCAGATCTGAAGGAGAAAGAGAGAGAGAGAGAGAGCAGGAGGGGCATTGACTCCAATGATTTGTGACTAGTACTTGAATTTATCTGTTCCAGAAGAATGAAAGGCAAAGTTAACCTTTACTTGTATCTGAACTCAGAATGCAAACAGCCAGAACAGATAATGCAGGCATTTATCTGGTGATATGATTCTGTTAATCAACTAAATTATTAATTGATATCATTAGAAAAAAAACTAAAAAAAGTTTAACTCTTTTGCCCTTTTTTTTTTTTTTTTACTATATTTCTGTTCAAATAGTTTTTGTTTTTAATTAATTAAAAAAAACAAACAATTTATTAAAATAATTTTGTCATTATTATACTGGTATTTTAAGGTAGTGAGCTAGCAGATTGTTAGCACACTAGGCAAAATGCTTTGTGGCATTTTGTATGTCTTTATGTTCTTAGTTCAAATCCACTGAAGTCGACTTTGCCTTTCACCCTTCCGGGGTCAATAAAATAAGTACCAATTAAGCGTTGGGGTTGATGTAATTGACTTATCCCATACCTCAAACTTTGGTGGCCTTTTGCCAATATTTGAAACCATTATTATTCTAGTATTTGGAATGTAAATCAACATGAAATTGTAGTGGAAGGTTTTAATTTAGCTCACTTTAAAGCAATAACCAGGGGTAGGCTGGTAGCAAAAGGATTGATCATTATCATCATCATTATTTAATGTTCTCCTTCTATGCTGGCATGGGTTGGATAGTTTGACAGGAGCTGGCCTGGCAGAAGACTGCACCATACTTCTGTGTCTATTTTGGGCATAGTTTCTATGGCTGGATACCCTTTCTAACACCACCCACACCACCAAATGGGCTGAGTGCTTTTTATGTGGCATCGTCACAGGCAAGGTCAGCTTTGGAGTGGTTTTTACATTTGGATACCCTTCCAAATGCCAACCATTTTACAGTGTGGACTGGATGCTTTTTAAATTGCATCAGCACTGGCAGGGTCACCAAGTAACTTGTTGAATTTAGGAAAAATTAACACTGCTCAAAATACATACCATTTTCCTGAAAGAAATGTTGATCTCAGTATTTAAATTCAAATGCTCTGTTTTAAATCTAGTCACAGATAACTGTGTTACTAATGTCTCTGCCTATTAGCCCTCAATCGGTTGCTGGTTTGAATCCTTTCATTTGGGCCAGTTATACACTTGGTAGACACTTAATTTTCAAAGGCTTGGTCCTGCTCCCTTTTGCAAATAGCTATAGTTTAACTCTCGATCAACCCTAATTTAGCAAATCCTTGTTGATAAACATTTCATCTATGACCACCATGGTTGGGTTACATTTGTCATTGTATTTTCTCTGATTTTTTTTTTTAAGATGGCCAGGTTGTGATTTGAAGGAGATTCAGCAATTATTACTAGCAAGCCAGGCAACCACTTAGAAGCTCCCTCATTGACTCAAAATAATATGGTTAGGAGTGAATTGAGTAAATATAATCTGTGTAATATTGATGCCGGTATAGTTCTAAGGTTTTGGGTTCAGTCCCAGTGAGGGGCACCTTGTAAGTGGATTTGGTAAACAATGACTAAGTGTGTGTGTGTGTGTGTGTGTGTGTGTGTGTACACTCATGTGAGATAGTATGTGTGCATGTGATTGAGTGTTTGTTTGTGTATACAAGTGTTTGTGTGTTCATGTCTTTCTTAACATTGGGTGTTTGTTCTAAACAAACATCATGTCATTCATTTGCAATTCTTAGTGAAATTAGACCCAGGCCATTATTCTGTTTTGAAGGACTAAGAGAAAGAGCACCTTGCTTGGAAAGAGGGTGGAGCTAATATCAGGAGGAACATCCAGCTGTTGAAATCTTCCTCAGCAAGTCTGTCACTGATACAAATTTGGAAAAGCAGACAATTAAAACGATTATATACATAATGTGAAACATTAACTTGCATCAAATGTTGAGTATAAATGAATTGTGTGTTAAAGTTATTGATCAGTGTTTGCGTGATGTATAACTGCAAGTAGGTATAAAGAGATATGAGCTGTAGAAGCTACTCATAATTGAAACAGACCACAGATAGTTATATCATCATCCTTATTGCCATTCTCATTATCGCTTTACTGTCCACTTTTCCATACTCACATGGGTTGGGTGGCATTTTTTTGAGATAGATTTTCTATGATGAGAAGCTCTTCCTGTCACCAACCTTCATTCAATTCCTAGTTAGGTCTTATTTCCCCCCATGGTTGGACATGTTTTCATGGAAGATTGGTGAGAAATGCCACTGATTGTATGATGGTGAAACTCATTTACACCTATTGTACAATTTTAAGACAAGCACACACAAACACATACATACATGTACACATATGTACATGCATACATACATTATATGTGTGTGCACACACACTCTCACAATGGGCTTCTTTCAGTTTCTGTCTACCAAATCCACTCACAAGACTTTGATCAGCTCAGAGCTGTAGTAGAAGACATTTTCCCAAGGTGTCATACAGTGGGATTGAACCCGAGAGTATGCACTTGAGTGGCAGTGGCTGCTTCTTCTTAGTTTCTAGAGTTCATTGCATCGGCAATAGAACCATATTAATTTTAATTTACATCCTTTTTATTTTTGTTATTTAAATTTTTTTTCCTCTCATTTTAGGTTCCAAGTTATGTCATGGAGAGCTCTTCAAACCATCCATGTCACCGCCTCAGTATTCCTGCAGCTAGGTTATTCTGGTGTCGTCATTGCATGCAGATATTTGAAGATCCAATCACTCGGTGGCGGCACAGCAAAACTTGTCTTAATTCTTCGTCTCGCAATGTTAAGAAAGACAGAGATGGACGCACAATGCAAGTATTTGTCAATGCTGACAATTTATCACACCGCCAACGTGAGGAGAACAAATTAAAATCAGTAAGCCGTGGTGTTGGCACAGGTAAATCTCCAAATGCAGACTTACGGTGTCGAATATGCAAGAAAACTTTTCTGTCAATTGAAGAAATGCGTACACATGTGCGAACTCCATGCCGTAAACGCCCATCTATGGGTATTGCTAAACACAAATATACAGCAAGGCATAAAGACATGGGTGCTCCTATTCAAATTCCAGATTCAACATCTGAAATTATTTATATTAAAGATGGTCACCAAACTGTATTCTCATTGGAGTCTCAGTCTTCTCAGCCTGAAGGTATAAAAACAGAACCTATTGAACCTCAACCATCAAATTTTAAAGAGAATGCATTTCAATATGGTTCTTGTGGAGAAGAGGAAATGATTATCATTCCAGATACATTTGATAATACTAGCAATCTTAACACTATCGAACAGACTGTTGAGATTACTGCTGTTGAAATGGTTCCGCCTGTTGTTTCCAAAAGTGAAGATATTATGAAACAATGTTGTAAATGTAAAGAAAACAAAGAGAACAATGTTCGCAAACGGAAACGTGTTATACCAAAAGAGATTGAAGAACGACCTAATCTCAAGACCAATGTCACAAGTTCTCCCAAAGGGGATCAACAGATCTCACCAGCACCACTGCCGTCAGTCACTGAAACACCACCCAAAGATATCCCAGATGATGTTGAATCCTCTATGGTGAAAATTGCCAAGGTGATGAAAGATTTGGAGGACCTACTTCTTAAACAACCTACCACAGAAAATGAAGTTGATGAGAAGATTGAGGAGTTTCCCTCTGATGATTCCAAAGGTTTGGTAACGGACAACCTTCCGAATGATGTCATCACTCAGATGTGTGAAGATGCTCCTGTAAAAGTTGAAATACCACCCGACAAAGATGTCTCCTCCGACGAAAATACTGAATCCTGTCTAAAGGACCTCCTCTTCACATCTGTCAAAATGAAAAAGCAAGTTAAGTTGTCTCCCAAGAATGTAAAAAGCATCAACCTGTCAGCTGTGTCCCCACAGAAAACAAGCAATAGTAACAGCAAGTGTACCGTTCGGAAGGACCTGAACAAGTCTAGCCTCTCACCTGTCCCACAAGATAACCTTTGTTTGGACTTGTTCATGCCCGTCAATGCATGCTCGGTGACACTTCCTGACCCTCTGCTTGACATAAAGAACGGGATGCCTGCAGAGGTATTACTTGATGAAACTACCAGCACAAAACCACCAGTTGCAGCTGCATTACTTGAAAGTATTCCATCACGGGATTCAGCTGAGTTGAAAGAGGAAAACAAACTGCCATCGTATATTTTTGAAGGAGACTTTCTTCCATTACAGGAGCATTCTGATGTTCTTTTTGAAGAATCTACTATTGATGAAAAAGAAAGCTCTGAAGAAAGTGTCATTCAGCCTGTTGAAGAAGTGGCTGAAGTAAAAGACTGTTTATCATCCTCTACTGAGAATGAGCAGCCCCTTAAAAAGGTTTATCAGGATAAGGCACTGGTATCTACTGTCTCAGAACCATTAATAAAAGAATCATCAGTTTCTGAAACGATCAGCTCTGAAATACCAGTAGAGGAGATTCAAGCAATTCCCAATGAGGCTCATGTTACATCATTTGACTTTGCTTCAGACAAAATGTCTGAAGATGATATATCTAAGGTGAAAGAACATAAAGAGGTAGTTCAGCAGTCAGATCTTCACCTGGAAGATCAATGGTTAGATCCTCGTGTGGAAGATCAACAGCCTAATCATGTTCAGCTGAAAGATCAACAGCTTGATGATGTTCAGCTGAAAGGTCAACAGCCTGGTGATGTTCTGCAGGAAGATCAACAACCAGAACTTCTGATGGAAGAGCCTCAAGCAAAAGAGAATCAGGCAAAAGAGTATCAAATGAGAGAGCAGCCAGAAGAACATCAAATGGAAGAAAGTAAGGTGGAGGAATGTAAAATGGAAGAACATATGGTGGAAAAGCCATATATAAAATACCATCATAAAGAACTTCATCAGATTGAAGAGGTGGATGAAATACCTGACAGGGAAGAGGAATTAGAGCTTCAAGAGGAAGAGTTATCTTTGCGAAAAGAAAGGAAAATTTTTAGTGGAAAACATGAAATTGAAACAAAACTGCAAAAGTCTCCAAAGTTATACAAGTGTAAAGCTTGCGGTAACACATTTAAAACAGCCCCAGCACTGCAGAAACATTCTCGTGTCCCCTGTAAAGTGAAGCATACTCGCAGTTTGTGTCAGAAAATTCTACGTCCAAAGCGACCATGTGCTAAAATTGAAAAGAAACCTGTGAAAAAGAAAGTAGTGAAACCACCTAAACGTCCAAAGCTTATGGTTCCTATTGTTCCTATAACACGACCAGAAGTAGTGCGTCCAGCCACACCAAAAAGGCCACGTCGTTTCTCCAGACGCAAACGAAGAAAATCTTCTTTTATTGATGAACAAAAACGTATTCTACCTTTTGTCAATGTACTTATGTCAGAACTTTCTGTTAAAGATCTCTTTTTTTACAAGTTGGGCTTAATTAATAACTCTTGCAAACCCACCAACTCTACACCTGAAATAATGTCAGAGACACTATCAATATGTAAACTGGGGAAAGACAAGTCTTTGATTGTTCGTAGAACTTCTGCTGATCTTCCTCCATTTGATAACAACCTAGAAATGACGAATTCCTCAGTACACCCTGTTGACTCTGCATTAATTAGCGGTGTTTTTAATGACTGTTCTCTTCCAGAAAGAAAAAGAATACCTGCTGTTGATAACAGTTATAAGCCAGTACTTGAATCAATGAATTCTGCAACTGATGAAGATTACTTTGTACTTGAAAGTCCTCAAAGCCAAGGTCATTCAAAAAACGATATAGAAGTTGCAGCAGCCTCGTCTGTTGAGATCTCTGTACCTCAAGCTAACAAAAGAACAAGTGATAGTAATTGCCAGAATCAGCCTTCTGTGCTTTGTAAAGAAGAAAATATATCATTGAAGAAAGACAGTGATTTATCTTCAGTTACCTGTGATCTTAAAGATTCTTTCACTGCAGATGATAAAAATAAGACCTGCACAGACTCTGACCAGTCTGAACCAGAATCTCTTCCTGTTTTCCATACTTCAGATTCAGTAAAACTACTGAGAAAGAAACTCCAACAAGAATGCAGCAACCCTATTTCTATCATAGCTCAAGATTCAAGGAATCAACATTTATCTACAGATGAATTGTACAAACCTCCGACTTTAGATTCTTCCAGTGATGATGCAAAAAGTAAAACCAAAAAACATACGGTTTTTGAAAGAGATCAATATCTGACTCAAAAATCTGAACAACAAACAACAATAGAGAAAATTGATAATTCTTCTGTTAATGATAGCAAAAAAAGAACTCAGACAGGAAAAGGACCTTCAAATTCGTCTGCTGTTTCATCAGATATTTCACCACTTGTCTCAAATGAAACTATTGCTCAGTCTAATTCTTTAGCAAACCAGTCTCGAAATTCTTCTTTGTCAAACTCTTTGTCTCTATTGGTGTCTCGTCTTAAAGATGCAACAGGCACAACCCCTGCTGATGACAACAATAGTGTTTTCCATAATAAATCTGATTTAGATTCTGAAAATAAATCTTCAGATGTAAATTCTGAAAAAGAGTCTTCCACTTCACTACCTCCTTCTGACATTGTTGATAAAAATGTTAGAACTGAATGGCTTGGTGTATGCTTGCCCAGCCAAATGTCTCAGTCTCCCAACATGCCAGCTGCTGATTCTCCAACAAGTGACAAACACTTGGATTCTGAACATTTAGTTGATAAACACAAGCCATCAAATGATGTCAGTGTTTCACTATGCAGTACTCAACCTCTTCATATAGAGACTTCCAACTTGTTATCATCTAAGAAGCTAGATGTTAGCCACTCTGCAAAGCAACGTCATTTTAGCGACATCTTTGGCAATGAAAAATCTTCTTTAGTTGAAAAAGATAATTCTAATGATCAACACTGTCAGATATCTCCATCAAAAGAAAGATCTAAGCGCCATTTTACTGACTTCTTGAGTTCACTCAGTGAAAATTCTGTCAACAATGCACAGCATCCAGAGCCTACTCATTTGCCCGAATGTACTCTATCCAGGAGAGATAATGTTTCAAAGACTTGTGGAAATTCTTCATCAAATCAAATTGCCAAGAGATCCAACACTGATCCCTGTGTTTCCTGCCAACATGCTGCTGATACTGCCCAGAATGTTAATCAGACTTGCCATAATGCTAGAGCTGTTCCTGAAGAGGCTAAAAACCCGATGGTGGATGTCAATAAAAGCCATCAAATTTCTCCTGTCAAAAAACGCACACACTGTTATTGCGGTTCACCTGTTCCTAGTGTTAGTATTGAACCACCCAATGCCATGCACAGATCTCAATGTCCATGCCGTCAACATCAGGTATCTAATCCATTAGAGCCCAGCTCTGATGATGCTGGATCCATTTCAAAGAGCTGTCTTCATACTGATAATGTCAGCGATTCAGTTATTTCTTCCTTTGATGCTTGCACTCAGGGTTGTCCCTTGAAAATTCAAGACAATACGCTTCTTCATGATAACACTCGTGCAGCTGCTCATGTCTTATCTCTCAGACGTCGGGTCTTACCTTCTAGTTCTGTGCATATGAACATGGCCTGGTCCACTAATGTGTGTCGAGCTGCCTTGTCTGTAGACTCATCAGGAGATCCCTGTGCATTTCCCAAACAAACTACTTTATGTGTCCCTTTGAATTCGTCTACGAAAACCGGTGGTGGGACAGAATCTCCTTTGCAGAATTCTTCGTTGCAACATCATCATTTTCGTCGTCATCATCATCACCACTCATGTACACCCACTACTCCTACCTCTTCCACATCATCTTCATCAACATCAACATCAACATCATCATCATCGTTGTCTAGCTGTATAACATCTATATCATCATCTATTGCTACTATTTGTAGCACTACTACTCCTTCTAGAACTACTGCTACTAGTAGTAAAGATGTCCATAAACCAAATATTACTTTAAACGCGGATTCCAATACAGAGGTCCCTGATAAAAAGTTAACACCAGCATTGTGTGTTGCTGCAAGGAACAGTACTGAACACAGCAATGACTGCTGCTCCACTGCTGCTAATGCACTTACAATAGTTGTAGAGAATACTGATAGCAGTACCACTACTTCCAACGCCAACCATGTTGCAGTAACTGCGTCTTGTTCTGAATCTTCATCTAGTGAGACACAAACTAATTGTAACTGTTCAGGGAAGTTTTGCCTTCCAAGGCAGAAATTAAAAGGCGGCCTCTGTTTGGGTAACAACGAAGACAAACTGTCAGTGTTTTGTAATTGTAGTAGTAATAATAGTAGCAGTTGTATTAACAGTAATAATAATAATAATAATAACTTACATCAACATCACCTACATCATCATCACAATCACCATCATAACTGCAATAGTAACACAGCTAGTAGCTTTTTAAATGCGAAGGGGCCACTAATTCCTGAGTCTGTGGCGTGTCTCTGTAGTAAAAGGTTAGAGACTCGGTCAGCTGTTCTTAAAGGAGAATCAAATGTAATGTCCTGTAAAAATCCATTCCAATCTCGAGTTATACCATCTTCAGTTATCTGTGTTAAGCGATCCCTTAATCCAAGAATATCCGTCGCTACACAGACTGATTCCAGCTTCTTGATGGAAATTAAGGTTGTTCCGGCTGTCTCATCGACAAGTGAAACAACAAAAACTTGTGATAGTATCAAGGTAACTACTGACCCCAGCCGTTCCTCTTCCCTTCAGACTTGTCCAAAGCAAATTCCTGGACCATCCTCTTTGGAGCAGCAGCTGACTTCTGAAGAAGTCGTCCAAGAAGAGATTCTCCTTGATGCAAATACACTTCCTGTCGTGGGAGAGACATTGATAAACAATCCACTTCCTGCAGCTGGGAGCGAAGAAATCCAATACGACACTGAACGTAAAGACAGTCCAGTTTCAAATTCATTAATATGCGCGTCTGACTCGTCTCAGCTTGCTTGCTCAGGCAAGGCTGCAAACAGTATGGGTAGTTCTCCCACTAACATCTCTGCTTCCATTGGGGCCACTGAATTAATGGCAGTAAGTAGCGTTGGTTCCGAGTCCAATGTGTATGTTCAGTATGTCGGCGAGTTTGATCCCTCGCTGCTGCCTGAGGAAGTTACATTTGTGATCATACAAGGCGATTCAGGGGAGGGTGTGCCAGTTGCTGATGGGCAGAGCTTAATTATTGAAGGGTCTGGATTCGAAGAACCCACTGATGGCACATCTGTTCCTCTGCAAGCTAACATACCAGTTGCTTATGCTCTGCAGCAGCGAGAGGATATTGCAGGAGATTCTGAATGTATTGTATCAGAAATGTAGCCAGCTCCATTAAGGATTATCTAGCAAAAACCAAGGTTAAAAAAAAAAAAAAAGAAAATGAAATGTCTCTCACTGTCTCCCATCTCCCATAAAAAATGGCAATCATTACATTCTTTTCTGCTAATTTTTAATAAATTGAAATTTTAAAAAATTTATTTTACCATGATTTCTATTATAAATTCTCTGACATTTCCCCCCTGCCCAATTTTTTTTTTTTTTTATCTGAAAGATTATTTACAAGTGAATATTGAAATACTGGTTTTATTTTTCCATCTTGGTCATGTTGTAAATATTGATATTCTTCAATGATTTCTTGGTATTCTTCAAGGTTTTGTCCTTGAAATCTGTTGCTTATTTAATGTGAAGTTCATTGTGAACAAAAAAAATGTCTTCTGATTCTACTCAAAATTTCTGACGATTGATGATGGATAGCCGACTGAACCACTTAAATTAACTGTTTATACCTGTTTTTGATGTACAGTTTATAACATTTGGTATTAATGTCCTTATTGATGGTTGTTTTGTATGTATGTGTGAATGTATGTATAAAAATATGCCTATATATTCCTACTGTGTGTACATGTCAGTTTGGAAACTCGTCTGTCTATGGGACGTTTATTTGTCATTTATTACAGTTATTTATAGCTAAATACTTTGAATTTTT
>JAOPJW010008414.1:92689750-92702171 GCA_027122535.1 Octopus maya | reverse complement strand
GTGCTGATGAAGGGAAATAACCCGGAAATCGTGATACACAGATATTGTTTTGAGCTGAGTTGAGGTGCTAGATTCTCTTGTTCGAAAATATAAGGACACAAATCGTGTCGTATAGCCAGCTGGAGACGATGTCTCCAGGGGATAAATTGCAGGAGCATTCATTCTAAACCAGGACTGCCATGTTATGTTGGCAAATAATCTTACTCCAAAGGTGAACAGGTTATAAAAAGAGATGTCTTCGGCTCAAGGTTTCCTTTATCTATAGAATCTTTTACTTAACATCATTGTAACCAATTTATTTAAACTTTCTGGTCAACTATGCACAATGTCTTTCTAATTCCTAAGCTTTGTCAACTTCCTTCTGTACCCTAATCCTGTCTTGCACGTCCCTATTTTGCACCCAAAAGAACAGAATAGGTCCCAACATTTCTCCTCAAATGTGTTCCAGTACTGTATAACATACGTCTTCCATACACAAACACGAGAGTGAAAAAAATAGCAGTCCTGCCTCACCTAGGAGTTTCCTAAATAACTTCTGTAATCTGATTGGAACTCCGTCAGTTACAAGGACAAAGGTTCCTGTTGATGTGATCAATAGAACAGCCTGCTCATGAAATTAATGTGCAAGTGGCTAAGTACTCCACAGACACATGTACTCTTAACATAGTTCTCAGGAAGATTCAGCATGACACAGAATGTGACAAGGCTGACCCTTTGAATTACAGGAACAACTCATTTTTGCTCGCTGAGTAGACTGGAGCAACATGAAATGAAATGTCTTGCTCAAGGACACAATGCATTGCTGGGAATCGATCTCATGCCCTTATGATTGTAAGCTGAATACCCTAACCACCAAGCCACTTGCCTTCTGTAATCAAGTTACTTTGCCATTACTGGTTCCATTCCCAGCAGTGGTTGTTATTGTTATTGCTATCTTTAGTGCAGTCAGCTTTGGTCTTATATTCAGAAGCTGAATTGTTTCAATGTATGGTAGCCCTCCAGTAAACTTGTGAGGGTAAGGTGTGACCCTCCAGTAAACTTGTTGGAGAATGATGTAAAGAACTGGATCTACTCTTGGACTTTAACAAGACTTAGATAACACACTAAAAATGCAAGCCTTAAAAAAAAAGCAACCAAAAAAAAAAGCCCCAATGTAACAAGTAAACATATGCATATCATCAATAACCTCATCAACTGTCCCACCAGGATACAAACTGCAATTCCAACATCTTTAACATGCTTCCAAACAACAGGGTTCCATGTAGCTTATCAGTTTTTTTTCTGTGAGAGAAGGCTGTCAGCTCTTCTACAAGTCTGTGGGTGGTCCCTCATTACTCTTCTCTTGGTGCAGTGTTGCTGATTTAGTGTGTGAGAGCAGGAGGGAAAAAGAATTAACCACATTATTTGACGAGTACTTTAATTATCACACTATACATTCTGGTCTAAAAATAATGACTAGAAGTTATTTTAATTGTTGGTTATTCACAGGCAGCTTCATCAGAATAAACTATGAACATAGAGATACTTAGCGAAATACTCAGTTCACACTTTAGTGATAAACATTGTCAGTTATTCAAGACCTCTTCTTCCTTTTTTTCTTTTTTTTTTTTTTTTTTAAGATTTTTACCGCTTCCAATTATTAGACTGTTGTGGGGTCTTCAACCTTAGAACTTATTTCAGCTTGGTTCTTGCTCTTTTGGTTCTGTTTGTTCAACTGCTGTGTTATGAGATCTGGAGAAAAGCAATGTAAGCGTCAGTTTTTGGCCCTGTGCAAGCGTGGACACATGCACACGCATGCACACATGCATGCACGGCTGTGTGGTTAGCAGTTTGCTTCCCAACTACGTGGTTCTGAGTTCAGTCCCACTGCATGGCACCTTGGACAAGTGTCTTCCACCATAGCCTTGAACTGACCAAAGCCTTGTGAGTGGATTTGGCAGATAAAAACTGAAAGAAGCTTATCGTGTGTGTGTGTGTGTGTGTGTGTGTGTTTGACACCAACACCACTTGACAACCAATGTTGGTGTGTTTATGTTTCCATAACTTAGCAGTTCAGCAAAAGAGACCAATAAAATAAGTACCAGGCTTCAAAACAATTAACTACTGGGCTTGGTTCATTTGACTAAAATTCTTCAAGGTGCTTCCCCAGCATGGCCACAGTTTAATGACTGAAACAAGTAAAAGATAGGAGATATACTTGTTGGACTTCAGAAGTTCTCCTCTACCAAATTCTACTCAGAAGGTGTTGACCAACCCAGACTCAGAAAATATCTGACCATGGTAAGATTGAACCTGGAACAGCTTTGTTGAAACAGGAACTTCTTAACCACACAGCTATTCCTTGTATTGTCTGAAAATTCAGAATGTTAACTCACGGGTGCAGGAGTGGCTGTGTGGTAAGTAGCTTGTTTACCAACCACATGGTTCTGGGTTCAGTCCCACCGGGTGGCACCTTGAGCAAGTTTCTTTTACTATAGCCTAGGTCTGTCTAAAGCCTTATGAGTCTGTTTGATAGACGGAAACTGAAAGAAGCCCATCATATTTGTGTGTCTGTGTTTGTTCCCCCACCATCGCTTGACAACCGATGCTGGTGGTGATGGTGGTGGTTTTTATTTTGAATTTTAGCACAAGGCCAGTAATTTCGGGAAGGGGATAAGTTGATTACATCAATCCCAGTGTTCAACTGGTTCTTACTGTATCGACCCCGAAAGGATGAAAGGTAAATTTGACTTTGGCAGTATTTGAACTCTGAACATGAAGGCAGACAAAATGCTTGGCAGCATTTTGCCTCACATGCTAATGTTTCTGCTAGCTCACCACCTTAATAATAATAATAATAATGATTAAAGGAAAGAGATAGAAAACCACTTTTGTAATCTCCTTTAGAAATTCCTCGATTAGCACATAGGATTTCTTAAAAAAGTCATGCAAGGTCACTTGTTTACCTGGCGGTGCAGAAAGTAGGACTGTGCTATTCAAGTGACAGAAAGGCTCACATAATGGAATCCGTTATTTTAACTGGAGGAAGATGAGTCTGTTTTATGTTTCTTTTTGACACAAACTCTTCTTCCTCATAGAAAGAAAGAGAGAGAGAGGAAATGTTTACTAATAGCAATGAATGAATAAATTAGAAGCAACAAAAGCAAAAGAAAAACAAAGTACTCTGGTCATGTATGTAACACAGTTCTAGTGACAAAGATATAAACTTCATGACTTTTAATTCAGATGATTGAAAATTTTTTAACCAATCAAAAATCCATTCTGTTTATTTATTCATTTATTTTCTTCATTGAAACATCCGGTTTGCTGTTTCAGATATTGATTTCTACTGAATAGTAACCAAATGATGTAGGAGGTAGTAAATACTCTACTAAAAGACTATGATATGCATGATTATTATCAAAATTCCTGACTCATTCATTAGCATTCTGTGAATAAAAAGACCTGATGGCCATGGGTGGAATGCTTTTTTAATCATAGGTCTGGTCAGTCAGTGCTGACTTGAGATTAAACTACAATCAGTAATAAAATGAACCTTCTCTTCATAGTCACTCTACCTGCTAGAAATAGTAGCCAGATTGCCTGCAAATTATACTGTTACTTATTAAAGGAAACACACATGAATAATGTGATTAAGATAGTATGGCCATGGCTGGAAAGCTTTTGACCGTCTTGATTAGAATTGACTTAGGATTAAACACTGATCAATGGTGAAATACAAGGTAGCATTAAAAAGTTCCCAGACTTGTTATGTTTTAATAAAAAAAAAAATGACTTATTTACACCTTTGAAATAGTCACCTTTTGCAGCAATATATTGGTACCAGCATTCCTGTTACTTTTGGAATCCAGCCTGGAAGTCGTTTTCTGTAAGCAAGTCAAAGAACTTCTGCGATTTGCTCTTGATCTCAACAACAGTGTTAAAATGGCAATTGTCTTTGAGCTGCATTTTCATCTTGGGGAAGAGCTGGAAGTCTGCAGGTACTAGATCTGGCGAATAGGGGACAGGTGAGGAAGCAATACCATGTATTTTGGATAAGAAACTCATGAGTGAGAAGAGCTGAGTGACCTGGTGTTGTCATGAAGAATCTAAATCCTCACTCTCCACAGAGCCAACCACTTTTGCTGGATGTCTTCCCTCAAATACTTCAAAACATCATTGCAGTGGAACTCTTGACTGATGGTCTGTCTCTGAGGTGGGGTGAGCAAATTCTCAATACACAATACTGTGGATGTTGAAAAAGATTCTCTTGATTGAGCTGTGGTTTTGTCATGCCTTCTTCAGTTGCGGAGATGAAGGCATTTTCCATTGTGACGATTGCATGCATTCTCATAGACCCAACTTAGATGGAAAAAGTTGAAAGCTTATCCAAAGAGTTTTTAATCCAATATTTACATGCCATTATTTATAGCCTTATTTGCTTATAAAGAACTAATTCATGTTCTTGAAACTGCTAAATTCTTATGTTGTCAAAAAAAAAAAAAAATTGTCTTTGGCAACCATATATGTACTTTAAAACTTTTAAGTAAAGGGTAATGTACTGGAAAATAGTTTTAAAATACTTCTACTTTACTTATGTAATTACTTTCTTATAATGATGTTGCAGTTGAGTGTTTAAATCTTTAGCATAACCAGCCTTATCCAGCCCAAATATTCTACCTGTATTATGTTCAAACTGACTACACCTGGCCTCTCAAACCTACCCTACAATGTCATTCTCAAAATAAGCAACTACAACAATGAAACCCCAGAGCTACAAAAGCAATATGAATAAATAATCATTACAATTGACAAAGTTATCAGAATGTTAAAGGATTAAAGTGTGAGACAGATCTGCTCTGAACAAGAGTGCAAGTGTTCAAATTCTTGCGAAAAGCTATTCAACTCAGTCGTGGATAAAACTAAATTTAGATGGCTGTGTGGAGTGAAAACATTTCTCATTTGACATTAGAGTTTTAATATATTCTTTGGCAGCAGTTGACGAAGAATAGTCAGAAAGATAAGCTGTTAGTGTCCTAATATCTCAACAGTGCCAATTGATGTTTGCAGCTATTTCATGTTACTTAGTGGTAATAAATATTCTTGACAAAAGCATGAATATTACGAAATCTCATTTTCACTTTCCTTAAAATCTGCGGCTTTGTAAGAAGTCAGTCATTTCTCCTATAGATAGATAATTTTATTTGGCTGTTTACAATAATTTGGCACTAAAAATATTTATATATAAACTAGATGAAAGGGATAGGTTGAAAAAGGTTGCAATTTTTAATGGCTAAGCTGCCTTTCCAGAACATTTCTTTGTAAAGTATGAAATAACTTTGAATACAGAATTCTAAAAGAGCCTGAAATATTAAGTGAATTAAATTTTTTTCAATTCTAAGAAAAAAAACACCCCACACAGTATGTGTGCACGTGCACATATGTGTGCATGCATGTGTATATGCATGTGTTTGTGTATACACGTGTGCATATGTATATGCATCCATATGTGTATATACGCATGTGTGTGTGTGTGTGTGTGCATGCGTGTGTGTATATATCATCATCACCATCACCTAACATCCATTTTCTATGCTGGCATGGGTTTGACAGCTTGACAAGAGCTAGCAATGCCGAGGGCTGCACTAGGTTCCATGGTTTGTTTTTGGTTTTGGTTTCTACAGCTGGATGCCTTTCACACACACACAAATCATCATTACCAATTAACATCCACTTTTCTATACTTGCATGGGTCAGATGGAATTTAAGGCAGATTTTCTACATCCAGATAGATGCCTTTCCTGTCACCAACCCTCACCTCTTTTAAAGCAAGGTAATATTTCCCCCCCGTGACCAGTCATGATTTTCCATGGAACACTAGAAACCTTTGTATGATGATGCTGATTTACACTGATCATGTGATAATAGGGCAAGGCCATGCACGCACGCACACACACGCACACATTTGGCTTCTTACAGTTTCTGCCTACCAAATCCACTTGCAAGGCTTTGGTTGGCCTGGGGCTATATAGATGTTTGCCCAGGATGCCATGTAGGGAGATTGAACCTGAGAACCCATGGTTAGTAAGCAGGCTTCTTAACCTCAAAACCACAACTACATAAATACGTGTGTGTGTGTGTGTGTGTGTGTGTGTGTTGCACAGATAATTAATGATTCATTCACATGTATATATTATACACTTACAATATTTCATATTGGTGGGAAAATGAACTTTGTCTCTCTCTAGTGATTATGATACAAATTTGAAGTTGAAACATCAGTCAAGTTGATATGGTAACCATGGCCACACCCACTTTCTCTTTGCTTCAGTGGAGTGCTACCTTTTCCACTCAGCCTTATTTAGTGTTCAGGTGGGGGTCTTATAGGTCCTCTATAGTGAGACAACTGTGCTTGTCTCCTTATCCCTACTTCAACATTCCAACACCTGGCATAAACCACCTCCTGCCCCTTAGTCAAGGGTGTTTTTCCCTTTTCAGTCTTGCAAGTTATTTCATAACTTCCTACCAGAATCAAGAAAGGAGTGCACAGTGTTGCCAGCATTAGAAAGGACACCCAGCCATAGAAACCATCTCATAGCAAACATTGGAACTTGATGTAACCCTACAGCGTGCTGGATCTTGTGACGCTGTCCTGCCCATGCCAGCATGGTCAGAGGGTGTTAAATAATTATGATGGTGATGAGTATGCTCCTAGAAAACCAAAACTAGAATGGAATTTAGATTTCTCATTTGCATCATTTCACTTTTAGTTGCTAAAGCTCTTGGAGAAATGCAGGAATGCCATATTCTTCTACATCTTAGCTTATCCAAAGTGGAGGCGTAATGGCCCAGTGGTTAGTGCAGCAGACTCGCGGTCATGGGATTGCAGTTTTGATTCCCAGACCAGGCGTTGTGAGTGTTTATTGACCAGAAACACCTAAAGCTCCACAAGGCTCCGGCAGGGGTTGGTGGCAAACCCTGCGGTATTCTTTCACCACAAATTTCTCTCACTCTTTCTTCCTGTTTCTGTTGTACCTGTATTTCAAAGGGCCAGCCCTGTCACACTCTGTGTCATGCTGAATCTCCCCCAAGAACTACGTTAAGGGTACATGTTTGTGGAGTGCTCAGCCACTTGCACGTTAATTTCACAAGCAGGTTGTTCCGTCGATCGGATCAACTGGAACCCTCATCATCGTTACCGACGAAGTGCCGTGATCTTATCTAAATATTTCAAGGATTATGTTTACGCCAGAAATATTATTATCTTTATATTTCCTCATTTTTTTAAAAATTTTAATTCTTTTTTTTTTTTTTAAGAAATGTAAACTTCATATTTTTCACCAACCATCACAGACATGGTAATTCTACAAATTGTCTTTTATTTTTTTGTTGGAATTTGAAATTTTAACTGATTAGATAATATATTGCTTTTGAAATTTCATATTGATCTTTACTTTTGAGGATTTTGTAATATTTTCACTGGTTTAGTTTTTAACAAAAACCTATGAATTTTTAAAAACTAACTACTGTTATTAGTCTTTTAATCATTTCAGATCTGTAAACTATTAGTGTTGTTGTTATTTTATATTAGTTTACTTGATTCTTCTTCTGTAACCTTTCAGATAGCAATATCACAGATAACTGTTTGATCTCTTTTCCCCTACACTCTATCAACATTGGTGTGCTCCAGGGTTTGGTCTTATCCCCTGAGTTATTTTTCTTCTTACACCTGCGTGCCATCACCTCTAACAATACCTTCTTTGTTGCAGATGGTACCATTCTTCATTCCTCCTTCTGTAACCAAGCTTTATCCAAATGCAATCTCAACATCTGAAGCACAAACTGCACTGATTCCATGAACAAAATCTTGAAAATATCCAATGAAGTCCTGTCTGTCTTGGTCTCCTACAACAGGAGAAATAAATCCCTCTGCATAGCAAGAAAATATCATTGCATCTTCCCCTCTTCCACTTAAATATGAAGGCATCTAGGGCTGTCATAATTACTTAAAATGTTGGGCCCCACTATCACCAGGTAAAGGGAAACTATGTAGAAGCCTGCTATGTGTGTGTGTATGTTGTATACAGATGCAAACCAGTGTGTTGAGTTGCCTCTGTTTATGTTAAAAAATCTGACTTATCAATTTAATAAATCTTGATTAATTATTAAATAAGTATTGGTTGGTATCTTGGACTAAAATCTTCAAGCCCCTACCCCAGCTTGGCCACAGTCCAGTGACAGAAACCAGAGAAAAAGTGTTTCTTTTTTTTAAAAAACAAATTATATTTCTCTTTGCACAAGCATGGCTTTGTGGTCAAGAAATTTGCTTCCAAACCAAATGGTTTCAGGTTCATTGCCACTATGTGATACTCTGAGCAGGTATCTTCTGCAGTAGTCCACAGTTGACCATAGCTTTATCAATAGATTTGTCAGCTGGAAGTGTGTGTGTGTGTGGTCCCTTGTCTTGACCTCGTATGATAGTTGTGATTGAGTTCCACCATCGTGCAAGTGGTCCCATTCATTTCCCATCTGCCATGAAAACATGTCCAGCCAGAATTAAAATATTACCTTGCTTGGAAATCATGTGACTCCAGTTCTCTGGAGTAACTAGATTTGATGTGCTTATAAAATGATTGGCTACTTATTTCTCTGTAATTGGTCACATGATGTAGACACCTGATGAGATTCTCTTATCAGGGTAGAAAATCAATTAAGGCTGGTCACCATTTTGTCAATCTGCAGAGAATTTAGGTCAGTTTGATGCATTTCTTTGTCTATCAAATAGGTTCATGCACACACATACATTTAAAAGTTGAAATTTTCAAATTGTCAAATGTATTCACTCTCAGATTGACCAAAAGATGCAATTAGCTCATTTAATACCTTTTAAGTTTATTCTGCCAATATTGGTTGCTGTGTGTTTCATTAATGTCCTCTCATTTCTGCTCGTACACATTGTTTTATATTCTAGTACCATTTATGAGACTTCAGTGCAATACACTTGGTTCTTTTGACCAGTTCATATTGACAAATGGTAGATATACTTAACTGAAGCATCTTCCATAATTAGCATGAGTTGGCATTAACATTTTTTTTTTCTATTTGTTTTATAGTTTTTCATTTAAGACTTACACAAATTGACATTTATAAAAAGTTGGAAATACGTTGTATTTTTTCAATATTCTAGTAGTATCCACAGCAGCAACAGTAGTAGTCACAGTAGTGATATTTCTACATCTCCAACTATGGCAAAGGTATTGCACATCAGTCTAGCTGAACATTCTCTTAGAACACCATATTAAAATGTGGTATTCTTGGAGAATGTTCAGCTTGACTGATAGTACTTATTGGAAGGAAGAACATGAAGAAATAGAATACCTTTTACCCAAATTAATGGAAAATAACCAGAGCATTGTTGGTTTATACACTCCAGCAAATACTAAATTCTTTATGAAGTTTCTAGACTTGCTTATACTGAAAACTAATTTTCTCTAAAAATAAGTAGAACCAACTTGGTCATTCTTAGAGCCTTGCTATGTCAGTTATAAATTCAATTTAATAATAAATTTTCATTCTAACAGTGGAATTTAATGTATTGCTCGTTTTCTTATGTGTGAGTGATTGAGTAAGTGAGTGAAGCCCTGCTTAAAGCAACTTGCTGTTCAGAATTTCAATCCTGGCAGAATTTAATGTAATCAATAAAATACATACTGTGTGGTGAATGATGGAAGATCTTTTACTTCTCATTGTATGACTTACCTTTTGATGATGAGTTGGTCACTTTCAAACTTTGGTATAGATTTCTCTTGGTCTCAGTTCATCGTTTTAGTTTTGCTCATACAAGCGTAATGTGATAAAGTTTTCTGATACCAAATTTCCTTGAGATTTCCCTTTGTTTTATGGTACAAACTTGCTTTTATTTGAACTGATCTAAATTAAAACATTCCATCAAAATTTCATGTTTGTCTGTATCCATGGTAATTTATATTCCAAACATCAACTTATTAACGTCAGTTATTTTACTAAATAATTCATTATTTTAAAAAATTATTGACAGCAGAACACCTATCCCTATCCATCTATAACTCTCATCTCTCACCTATCCCTATCCATCTATACCTCTCATCTCTCATCAACTGACACCAGCCCCCTCTTACTATTACTCCCACCCCCCATTTGAGGGGGGTTTTTTTGTCTTGGAAATTACTTGGCGATCCTGTTGGTGCTGGTGCCACATAAAAGGTACCCACTACATTCTGTAGAGTGATTAGTGTTGGAAAGGACATGTAGCCATAGAAACCATGCCGAAATGGTCAATGGAGTCTCATGTGGCCTCTGACCTCACCAGCTCAAGTCAAACCATCCAATCCATGCCACCATGGGAAGTGGATGTTCAATGATGATGATGATGATTGGAACAAAGAAATATGGTAACAGAAGATTTAAGATTCAACAAATATAAAAAATGATAGAGAAGAATTCTTTCTTGACAACTGACACAACCATGTCTGATAAATTCAGTTGTGGTTCATTACCAAACATTTTTATGCTGAAAATAAAATGATTATACTATGTTTTTGGTTATATACCTCTTCAATCAGAATGGCATATAAACTTGGGAATATTTTTTTCCCCAAAATTCTTTTTTTAACACTTTTCAAAAAGCAAGAGAGAAAAATGTCTTCTGTTCAAGTCTTTACAGAGTTTCATATTTTGGAAGTTCTCTTTTGAACTTGAATATAAAGCAACTCTTTTCTCTTGTGGGACAATTTTTGAAGAAAAACTAAAAACTTTGTCTTATGTTAAAGCACACAATATCTTGGTAATGTTAACATTATTTTCCAGCTATTGGGATACGATAAAATAAAATGTCACACACACACACACACACACACACACACACGATGGGCTTCTAGTTTCCATTTACCAAATTCGTTCATGAGGCTGTGTATGGTCTATATATTGGGTCATCTAATAAATAATGTGGTTTTTTTTTCATACTTTTATTTTTCAAAATTAAGATAAACAAAGTTCTTTTAATCCAAAATATACTCCCCTTCATCTTCTACAATGCTCTTCCATCTATCTGGTAGATTTGCAAGGTCCCTCTTTCAAAATTCACTTATCAGTGACGAAAAATATTCCTCCAGTTTTGTTCTGACCTTGTCTACAGAATTCATATTTTTTCCATTTAAATGTGGAATAAATGATAATCAGATGGGGCAATGTCCGCTAAATATAGTGGGTGGGGCATCATTTGTCATTCAAACTACTCACTGTATGTGGCCAAACGTTATCCTGATGGAAGAACACCTTTTGTCTTGAAACCAAAGATGGTCATTTTTTCTTCTAGTGCTGACTTAAGCCGCTCAAGCTGCTCGCAGTAAATCTCTTTTGTTATCATTTGGTTTGGGTTTAAAAGTTCAAAGTGGACTAAACCTTTCATATCCCACCAAACAGATAGCAACACCTTACGTGGGTGAAGACTTTCGTTAGCCTGGGGTGCCAGTGTTTCTCCTTTCCCTACCCACTGTCTTCGGCACCTGTCACTATTCAGTCCAAAAAAGGTTCATTCATGAGACTTGACAGCAAAGAAGAGCACACATTCACTCAATGTGCATGATTACACTCGAAAAATTTGTGAGTAACTCATTGACCCAATTTACTGACTTTTCCAATGGCACGCAGACGTCGATGAATGGTTGAATGACCAATCCAAGTTTCTCTGCAAGTTCCTCAACAGTCATGATGAGATTTTGTTCCACCAGGGCTTGCAGGACATCATTGTCGAGCTCTACAGATCTTCCAGGACTAGGCTCATCTTCTAGACTGTAGTTTCTGGCTGAGAATTTCTGGAACCATTGTTAACACTGGTTTACACTTATTGTCCAATCCCCATATACTGCATTAATATACCTTGCTCTTTCCGTTGTGTTGTTGCCTTTATTGAACTCATAAAGCAAAATATACCAAATATGTTCCTTTGTCACTTCCAATATAGCTATGAAAAAATAATTGTAAAAATCGAACTGAACTCTTCAAAACTTGCACTAAGAATAAGGATAAGATAAAATTACTACCTACTTTTATAACAAGTTGATGCAGGTAGTTTACCCTGCTCCCCTCCAACTTTTAGTTCATGCAATTGAAAAAACCGCATTAGTTTTGTGATGACCCAATAGATTTTGAAAATAGAAACTGCAATGAATTGATATGCTGTGGTATAAATTTAGCAATTATACCCCCACAGAAACACAAGTTATTCATGCATGCAGTGTGGTTATTGATATACAAAGCTGAAAATTGCATTTAAAGCAACAAAGCACGGCAATAATGTCTGGTGTCATATTTTGTACACCACCATTGTGCCCCTGGACTGGCTCTTGTGCGAGTAGCACAGGTTTTTTTTTTTTTTTTTTCCGACCGAGGCCGTTGCCAGTGC
>JAOPJW010008414.1:92621424-92637355 GCA_027122535.1 Octopus maya | reverse complement strand
AATGTATATTCTGTGTATCTTGTTAATTTCAATTTCAAACTTTTAATCCTACCAAATATTATGAAGAAATGATTATCTCCCTTGTATTAATTGTATGCTAGGAAAGTTCATATGTTTGGAAATTTTCCATAGGCTAAATAGAGCTCTCCTGACTTGGAGTGAAAACTAGTTGGTATTTTTTTTTTTTTTTTTTTTCACTTCAAGAGGTTTTGCCAGAAACATAGTATAGCAGAGGCTGAAACTTTCCTCATCAAATTGGTTAATCTCCTATGACACCTATAATACTGACATATAACTTGATTGTGAAAAGATTAACTTTGCTAACTTTTAGATCCTCTCATGGGTCAGAATAGGACAATAATCTGTTGATAACAATTCATTACATATAGATAGTTTTCAGTGTTTCCTTAACCCTTTTCCTGTCCTCTGTATCACGTGATACTCAACACATATTTCCACAACATTCTTGCATCATATGTGATACATGTTCCCAATTCTTTTCCAACCGTCAGACTAGCTTGGGATTTATACGACTCAGGATATATGAAACAAGAGCTAAATGTCAGAGGACAAGCACAGACATTTAGGATAAACTTATAAAAATGCTTTGGACAGGCAAAGACTTAATGGGTTATTATTATTATTATTATTATTACTATTATTATTATTTCAATACTTTCTATCCTAGTGTTACATAATGTTTAAAATACTTTGTTGATTTCTAACATATTTAAAAAAATTTTTTTTTTTTCATAATTTATCCTTTCTTTTTGTAAATATTCTTCTATTAAATATCACAAAACAATCTGCTATTCTACAGAACTCCTGTTTTCTAGATACAGATGGAAATTGTTTGTTTGTTTTTTTTTGTTTTTTTTTCTCTAAATTTTCCAATTTTCTCTCTTAGCTCCATTAAAATTGAACGATTGTTGTGTGTTACGATGTTAGAAATTAAATCTTTCCTTTGTTATTAATTAGATTAAATTTTAATATCTTCGACTACTTTCAGATTTATTGAAATATTAGATTGCTACCATTTATATTAACACACTTGCTCTCTCTTTCTCTCCCTCTCCTCTTCCCCTCTTTCTCTCCCTCTCCTCTTCCCCTCTTTCTCTCCCTCTCTCTTTTCCTCTTCCTCTCCCTCTCTTTTCCTCCTCCTCTCCCTCTCTTTTCCTCTTCCTCTCCCTCTCTTTTCCTCTTCCTCTCTTTTCCTCTTCCTCTCTCTCTTCCTCTCCCTCTCTCTCTTCCTTCGTCTCCTTCTTTTCCTCTCTTCCTCTCTCTTTTTCTCTCCCTCTCCATCCTCTCTTCCTCTCACTCTCTCTTTTCCCTCCCTCTCTCTTCCTCTCCCTCTCTCTTACACACACATACACACACACACTAATTTTGGCTGCTTAATTTCAAAGAACTCCATTTATAGTCTATTGCTGGACATGCCTGCTATTTAATGAAATCCTAGATTTTGTTGCTGGAAAAAAAAACAAACCAAAAAAACAAAACCAATCACAGAAATAGGATTTATATCATAATTTTTCTTTGAAAATAAAGCAATCTTAATTGTCTTTAAAGAGTCTCTGAAGAGATTCGCCTACAAATCAATGCTTTGAGTTTTAAATTTGAAGCATTGCCATTAAATAGAATTGTATGCTGCATTTGTTTGCTAAATCAGTTTTAGTAACAGACTAAGCAGATTATCAAAGAGCTATTTGGTTTAGTTTTACCAATACTTTGCTGCTAAACTATACATTCAAATAAATTCAATCTCTCTCTTGGGCCAATTAAATTTGATATTCTGCAAATTGCTAAATATAGTTATTTATGTAGGAGTATAGATTTAAAAATTTTGTTGACATTTCAAAATGTTGGCTGTTGATTACATCTCTTCGTTCCAGTGGTTTTTGTAGTGTTCATTATGTCTTATTGTTTTTATTAACTCAGACACTTTAGAAATTATTAGTTTCTTCACCGATCTAAGAGAAAATAATGTTTCTTTCATTTGATAAAGGACTGAAATGTTACATTGCGTAAATAACTTTTACACAAAAAACAGCAAAATAATCTAAAACAATTTACTATAGTAAAATTACATTACATACAAACACACACACACACACTCTCGTGCACACATATTATACATGTACGATAGGTTATATAAACATGGGAACTAGAACTTCTGACATTAACTGAAGTATTTGTATTATTTATAGCTGAGAAACTACATAAGTGACTCTCTCAGTTTGGTAAGTGCTCTGGTATGAAACTCTAGGTCCTTCAGACACTGATGTGGCTGCTCAGTTATAAATAAAATAGTTTCCTATATATATCATCATCATCATTTAGTGTCTGTTGTCCATGCTGGCATGGGTTGGACAGTTTGACCAGAGCTGGCAAGCTGGAAGGCTGCATCAGACTCCAGTCTGACTTGGCATGGTTTCTAGAGCTTGATGCCCTTCCTAACGCCAACCACTCTAAAAGTGTAGAGGGTGCTTTTACATCCCACTGGTACAGGTGCCATATTTGCATGACACCTGTATTTGTCATGACTGTGATTTTACTTGGCTTGATGGGTCTTCTCAAGCATGACATAATGCCAAAGGTCTCAGCCATTGCTTTTGTTAGGCCCAACACTTGCCTCCATGAGGCCCAGCACTCGAAAGGTGCTTTTTACGTGCCAGTTATGTGACACCACCATCAGTCACAACCATGATTTCACTTGGCTTGACAGGTCTTCTCAAGCACAATATAATAATGTGTGTATGTGGAGGGGTGTCTTTGTTATATATACAGGGTGTCCCAAAAGTCAATGATGGGTTTCAGTTTTTAATAACTTCCTTAACTTTACAAATAAATGCATGCAACTTTGATACAATAGAAAGGACATAATGAAAATTAATAGGCACAAGTCAAATTTTGCAACACTACTACATCACATGTGAAAAATGACATAGCTTAAATGGCAGCCATTTTCAGCTTCGCATGCCCGTGCTCTTTCCAAAACTTGCACCATAACACCCTCAAGAGTTTCAGACCCCACTTCTTTGATTTCTCTATTGATGTTCTCCTTCAGATGCACCAGGGTCTCCAGTTTGTTGATGTATCCCAAGAAAGAATCCAAACTAGTCAAGTCTGGGGAATGTGAAGGCCATTCAAAGTAGACCTCACACATGGTTCCAGCAAGAAAAGGCAACTGCTCATACCATGAGAAACAATGCAGTTGCTACAACAGTGCTTAGGAGAGAAAATAATCTCTCATTATGGCAATGTCAACTGGCCTTCACATTCCCCAGACGTCACTAGCCCCAATTTTTTTTTTTTTTTTTGTGGGGAAACCTGAAAGTGAGAGTTTACATCAACAAACCAGAGACCCTGGTGCAATCAAAGGAAAAAATCAATAGAGAAATCAGAGAAGTGGGGTCTGAAACTCCTGAGGGTGTTATGGTGCAAGTTTTGGAAAGAGCACGGGTGTGCGAAGCTGAAAATGGCTGCCATTTAAGCGATGTCATTTTCCATATGTGATGTAGTGGTGTTGCAAAATTTGACTTGTGTATATTAATTTCCATTATGTCCTTTCTATTGTATCAAAGCTGCATGCATTTATTTGTAAAGTTAAGGAAGTTAGTAAAAATTGAAAGCCATCAGTAATTTTTGAGACACCCTGTCATATATATTGGTGACAGATATACTCATGGGCGAAAAATTTGCCTGTCAAGCAAAAATATACATTAACAATATAACAGCCTTTCCAAATGTCAACATTTGTATCATGCTGGTGGTATGTAAAAAGCACTATTCGAGTGTGGCCGATGCTAGTATTACGTGACTGGCACCTGTGCCGGTGGCACATAAAAAGCACAATTTGAGCGTAGCCGATGCCAGTGCTGCCTGACTGGCACCCATGCTGGTGACATGTAAAATGCACCATTCAAGCATGGCCAATGCCAGTGCCACCTGAGTGGCTCACATGCCAGTGGCATGTAAAAAGCACCAACTACACTCTTGGAGTGGTTCGTGTTAGGAAAGGCATCCAGCTGTAGAAACCTTGCCAGATCAGATTGGAGCCTGGTGCAGCCTCCCAGCTTGCAGTTTTCAGTCAAACCATCCAACCCATGCCAGCATGGAAAATGGACGTTGAACTACAACAATGATGATGATGATCTCTGAAACCCAAATTCCCTGAGATCTAGCCTCAACACTTCTCTTGTATTCTTCCTTGGTCTTGTTTCTCTGCCTCCCACCCATTCCATTGTCAACATATGAATTCTATAATTTCACAATTAAAGAAACATTTTGTCTTAAGTTTTTTTTAAAGAAATCTCTTTTATCCCAAAGCATCAGTTCAGTTTGATTGATGAGCAAACACCAGTTTTTGCATATTTTATTTACTATATTTATTAAGTACAAGATTTAATTATGACAAATGAAGTGGATTAGTTTTTTAAAAAAAAAAAAACAAAGAACTATTTCCCTTTTAGTTTTATACTTCATTTGATTTATTTGTTTATTTTCTTGTTTCACCATAAAATTGATCTTTATTGACATGCATTCCTTAAATATTATTTTCTCTCTTTAGTTCTTCGTTAGTCACTAATTCTTTATAATGATTTCCAAACATGACACAAGTTATTATAACTTCATATATACTGGCCATTTACATATCAGGACACATTGCTTGTCAGAATTTCCTGTTTGCAGTTTACAATTTAATTGCTTTCAAAAATAAATTGTTGATATTTAGTTGAAATGTTAGTTTCTGTTGCTTTATAGCTTTTGTAATAAATATTTGGTGGCGAATTTATTTATGCTTCTTGTTGCTGGGAAATTACAACTCATTCTGTGTCCGGACGATCTTAGCACTTTGCTAAAAGACATTCCTTCCTTTCTGCCGAGCTGTTATTATTGGTTTGCTGTAAGAGTTAATGTTCTACAAATGAAGCATTTTCACTTTAGTTTCTGAATTTGATAGATTTTTTTTGTTTTTTTTTAATCGTAATTTAAGCTTCTTGCACATAAACCACTGGAGTGGATTTTTAGTTTTAGTACATACACTGGGTGTGTGTGTGTGTGTGTGTGTGTATATAGGTGCATGTGTGTTTGTAGTTGTGGGTGTGCGTGTGTGTTTGTAGTTGTGGGTGTATGTGTGTGCATGTTTGTGTGTGCACGTTTGTGTGTGTGTGTATGCATATGTGTATGTTTGTGTGTGTGTGTGTGCAAGAATGTGTATGTTTGTGTGTACAAGCATCTGTTTGTGTGTGTGTGCATGCATGTGTTTCTGGGTACATGTGTGTGTTTGTATGTGTGGGTGCAAGCATGCATTTGTGTGTGCATGTCTGTGGGTGCATGTATTCAGTCCTCAGCATTGGTATTGTAATTTTTATGTCTGTTTTCTGTGCTGGTTTGAGTCAAGTGACTCATCACCATCAGTTCTTGGAGTATCCACCCTGAGCTTATGAACCTATATGTTTCATAAATGTCTAGCTTTGTGACTGTTTATGCAGGTGTTAATGTTTGAGACTATGTTGTCACCATCACCACCACCATCATCATTGTCACACCACCACTGCCACAACCACCACTGCCACAACCACCACTGCCACAACCACCACTGTCACAACCACCACTGCTATTGTCACCAATTTCATGCCTGCCCTTCCATGCTTGTAGGAGTTAAATGGGTCTTCTTCGGCTCAGCTGATCTCTTGAGCTCAACCTTCTCCACTTCTTCCTATGCCTTCTTTGGTCCACCACTTCTACCATAGATTCCTTGGTAGTTTCAGCATAAGTTTTCAATCCAAAACTGACTAGACAATCTTTGTGAAATGTTGTGCCCCTAAAATACCTAAAATGATCTCTCTAAACTCAGGAGGTATACTCAGCCAACACCATGTTCCTTGTATTTAGGTGCAGATGTGACTGTGTGGTAAGAAGTTTGCTTCCCAACCACATCATTTGGGGTTCTATCCCACTGCTTGACACCTTGGACAAGTGTCTTCTTATAACCCCAAGCTGACCAAAGCCTTGTGAGTGGATTTGCAAGAAGCCTGTCTATATTGTGTGTGTGTGTCCCCTTAACTACTGCTTGACAACTGGTTATTGGTTTGGTTATGTGCTCATAACTTAGTGGTTTGGCAAAAGAGACTGATAGAATAAGTGCTAAACTTAACAAATGATTAATCTAATCCTTTTTGATACCAACCTGGCTGAAACTGCCTCTGGTTCTGTAGTACAAATGTCTTGTTTTCATAAGTTTTGAATTAAAATCTTCCCCCAAACCCTTAGTCACAATTTATGTTCCTAACACTAGTTTAATGATAACAAAGTTATTTTGCTAAATTCTTTGTTATATTTAAAATTGATTGAAAGAAACACAGAATATCTCAAAATAAATCCGGTAACAAAAGGGTTAAAAAGAAAAGATGCTAGGGTTGATTCATTTGGCTAAAATTCTCCAAGGCAGTGCCCCAGTATATATTTGTCTAGCAATTGTTAGGTTTACATGTCGGCCAACATTGTTTCTTTAAATCTTCAGCACCAAAATCTATGACTTCTGGTATGACCAGTCACAAAGTTGAAATCTGAAATGTGACTTTTATGTATGCACACAAACCTGCACAGACTGCACATGGACACCCACGCTCACACACAGATATGACATGCACTATCCTACAGCCTTGATATTCACATGCACACGTGCAGAGTATATGAGCACACACATGGAGACAACATGCTCACACCCACACACTGATGACATATGTTCCCACACACACATACACAAAACATGCCTGCATTAACAATGCATGCATTTCTCACATGCAAATACATAAACATGTGCACATGTCTGAAGTTATGGCATGTGCCTCCATGGATGAGAGATACACAAGACATGTAAACACAGATGAGACATACATGCACACTGACAAGCGTTCATGCATGCAGATGAGCATGCATGCTGACAAGGCACACACACACACACACAGCACGCAGATAGCAAGCATAGACACACTGACAAGACAAACATGCATACACACAGAACATGCACAGAAGGCAAAGAAAGACTGCATGCCACACGCATCCAGGATAAAGCTTATGGCTTATTCAAATTAGTAGTCTACTAAATTGTGCTCTCTCTCTCTCTCTCTCTCTCTCTCTCTCTGATTGTTGGTAATGTATTAAACCTACATCCATTTCTATTTTCATCCCATATTCTCTCTCTCTCTCTCTCTCTCCAACAACTTGCATGTTGGTTTCTCTATTAAAACTTCAGGCTTTGAAGAGTCCATCCATGTCTCTTACTTTATTTTTCCTCGCTAGCAATAGCAGACAACTTTCCCTCAAATCATATCCTATCACCTTAAACAAAGGATACATTGAACACATTGAACAATGAAACTCAGATTGTTATCAATGAATCACCTTTTTGTTGTATAAACCAGCTCGGATGTGCCTAACATGGGGCTAATCAGCTACAATATCTAAGAAGACTGAGAGTCTACACATTGTCTATGATGTGACGTGAGATTTGGTTGCTTGACAAGCAATCCAAGACATCCACCTTCAAATCTCATTTAAAATTGCTCCATACCATCTTATTAAAAGAAAGACACAATGAATAATGTAGTGCTAGATAGAGACGGTCATGGATGGAGTGCCTTTGATCATAGGCTTACTTGATCAAGGCTGACCTAGAGTTAAATAACAGCAGCTAAAGCTGTGATCCTTTTGTGTATAGCTCTGTCCAACATGTCCAGATTTGAGCGGACTTTTAGCCATTTCAGTCTTTATGTAGTTTTGTTGGATTATTTCAACTTGTGCCATTAATTTTACACTCCATGGTGATCCTAGTTTGGACCAGTAATCAACACAGCTGAGGACGGATGACCTCCAGAAGCCAATCTTGGTTTCCTGGCCCCTTGCTCTGAAAGTTCTAAGACTCCATCCAACCAGTTGCCTGCATTCCATTTCCAAATTGGCAATGTGCACCTGGAAAGATGCAGCATTACTCATGTCAATGCCAGGTCACACACACTGGCTGTGTGTCGTAGATGATATGAAATCAGTTTTACTCCCATCTTATAATTATTTAAATATCGTAAATATTAAAGTAAACAAACCAGTTGAGCTTTAGCTTTTAAAATAATTATTCTGAAGAACATTTTGCTTTCAGCTATAATTTATTTTATCTGAAATCTTGATGTTTCTTTGGAAGTGACTTTGCAAAGTCTTCTTAAGCTGACTATTAAATTCTGATTAGCTTTTATATTGCATGGCTTCTGCAGTTAGAGATGGTTGTAACTTTAGTAGCTGCGGGGAGATCAAACCGAATTCGTAGGTCATAGGTTAGTAGCACAGTACTGAGATTCTAACGTATCAACTGAAACAAGTCATTTGGCTGTACTTTCTGCAAACTGATCGACCTGTTAAGGGAATTATATGAACAAACTAAAAAATATAGAGATGAGATGCAACAATTCTGCCTGCTTTTGCATCATCTTCTTCGCTCTCTCTTGCACTTGCTTACACCACACACTCTTTTCTTCACACACACACACACATACACACTGTTTTCATCACATACACACACACACACACACAGTTTTCTTCACACACACACACAGTTTTCTTCACACACACACACACAGTTTTCTTCACACACACACACAGTTTTCTTCACACACACAGTTTTCTTCACACACACACACACACACGCACACACAGTTTTCTTCACACACACAGTTTTCTTCACACACACACACACAGTTTTCTTCACACACACACACACAGTTTTCTTCACACACACACACACAGTTTTCTTCACATACACACACACTTTTTTCTTCACATACACACACACTTTTTTCTTCACATACACACACACTTTTTTCTTCACACACACACTTTTCTCTTCACACACACACTTTTCTCTTTCTTTCTCTCTCTCTCTCACACATTTTCTCTTTCTCAATCTGTCTTGCTCTTTTCTTTCTCTCTCTATATATCTCTCTCTCTCTCTGTTGCAACTTGCTCACATATTTTTTTCTCAGACTTGCTCCCTGTCTCTCAAACTGTTTCCTCTCTCTTGTTTTCCCTCTGTTTCACTCTCTCTCTTCCATCTTTATTCATCATTCCCTTCATCTCTATTCCTCACTCCATCTTTCTTTCTCGCGTGTTCTCTCCATCTCCCCCCCTCACTCTCCTACACAACTATGAACCGAGACACAATATGTCTCCTAGTGTTTTTAACCACAGACTCACTATAGACTTAAATATAGAACATAATATCTTTTAATGTCTCTACACTTCAACTTAATTAAAGTGGCATATATTCGCTGCCACAAGTATATTTGGCATTAAGTTCGCTTCACTCAAATAGACTTTTGCATTAAATTCTTCTGCTGGTCTTATATATTGAAAGACATTAGTAAATAATGATTTCTTCAATTTTTCAGAAGTGTCCTTTAGCGGGTATATAATATATATATATATATGTGTATGTATGTATATATATATATGTATAGGCACAGGAGTGGCTGTGTGGTAATTAGCTTCCTTACTAACCACATGGTTCTGGGTTCAGTCCCACTTTGTGGCACCATGGGCAAGTGTCTTCTGCTATAGCCACGGGCTGACCAAGACCTTGTGAGTGGATTTGGTAGATGGAAACTGAAAGAAGCCCATCGTATATATGTGTGTTGTGTGTGCGTGTGTATATGTTTGTATGTGTGTGTTTGTCCCCCCAACATCGCTTGATAACTGATGCTGGTGCGTTTACAAAAGAGACCAATAGAATGGGTACTATGCTTACAAAGAATAAGTTCTGGGGTCGGTTTGCTTGACTAAAAGGCAGTGCTCCAGCATGGCCACAGTCAAATGACTGAAACAAGTAAAAGAGTAAAAGAAAAGGACAGAATCTTTTGAAACATGAAATGTTTGTAGTTTGTAACTATCTTGCCTGTTTTTACTTCAGTTATTTTTTACCCTTTTGATACCAACCTTCCTGAGATAACCCTAAGATGCTGACTTCCTGTTCTAAAATTTAATAGGTTTTAATTAAGTTACAAATACCAGTTTAATTATGTCAAAATTGCTTTAGTGAGTTCTTCATTATTTTCAAAAATAACAGATGTAAGTATAGTTTAACAAAAATACTGTCACAAAAGGTTTTTTGGCTTCAAACATTCCTGAGAGTGGAACACATGCTGCAAAATATGAATTGCAGGCATGCACCCCCGACCCCCAAAACACAAGTCTCAGGCTTCTTGGTACTACACACAAGCAGTAGCCCTTTTGTTGCAACCATCTGAGTATCACATGTGATTGCAATGAAAGAGAAAAAAAAAAATCACTTCTTCTCTAGCTTCCTCAGTCATGAGGGCATGGAAGGAATAATAGAGATGGGGGCAGTTGTGGTTTTGTAGTTTCCTGTACAGCTGCATCTTTTGTTGAAGTTAACAGCTACCACATGTATGTATTTCTTGTGCACACATTTATGCATATACACAATGTTTCTGCGTGTATGTATGTGAATTTTGAATGTAACATGGACATATAAATCTGTGTTAGATTAAAAAAAAAAAAAAAAGTGGGGGAAGTGTATTGTTCTGAGTAAACTTACCTTAGTTGTAAGAAGGACTTTGTTAATAAATTTTAATGCAATTCTGACTTAAGTTTTTATTTCTAATTTCAGGTGTTGATAGTTTGAACAATACCAAGTCCATCAATTTATTCAGTAAGTATCCTTTTTGTGTGATGCAATGACAGTAAGAAAAAAAACAAACAAAAAGGGGTGGTGGTGGTCTGGTGGTGGTCTGGTGGTGGGGTTATGGGCTAAGAATCTGTCTGTTTCCTTAGTCGCATCCTCTCTACTGATGACATTAGTTTCAAGCTTTTATGTTGTCTTGCAATCTGTTAGAAATAAGTAAAAATTTACTTGAATCACACCCTACAGTCTTAATAAAAGGACACCAGTCATTTATAATATAGTCTTAGATACACTACCTGAAAAGAAAGAAAAGAAAAGACAAGATGGTCATGGCTGGAATGCTTTTGATCTCAGGTCTGCTTAGAGATAGATAACACCAAAAAGTTCATAGTATTTGGTTGGATAATTATTGTTGTTGTTGTCACTTTATAGGAAGATGATGCGGTGTTTCATTTCAGAGATTTGTCCTTTAATTTAGCAAAACATCTACCATCTCCTAGCAGGCTTTATTTCCTCCGACATTGCTCACTGCTCTCACACTTCATTTTCCTTCACACATTTACACATTTACACCACGTTATTCTTTCATCTCTTTCTCACTCCCGTTTCTATCACTCTCATATTATCCGTATTTTCTCTCTTTCCAAAGAATGACTGTTGTTCCAATCAATGAATTTTTTATACCTCGCAAGAAATCGATTTGGTGTGATTTGTTTCTTTCTCCAAACTTTTACAGATTCACTTCAACTGATGCAGACCGCAACCACTGTCCTTGAATTGTAGATCTTACCCTGTTGATAGTGTTCCAAACATGAACTATTTAAATTAATCAAATAATTACAAAGAAATAAACAATAGTTACTATAGTTTATTCCTTCTGAATATGTTTGTTCTCACAAATTAATTCTGTAGATCCCTTGTGCAGATGTATTTTCCATGCTGGACTGTTTAACAGGAACTAGCAAGCCAGAGGATTGCATCAGACTCCAATTGTCTGTTTTGGCAACACTTCTATGATTTGATGTCCTTCGTGGCACCAACCACTTGACAGAGTGTACTTGGTGCTTTTTACATGGCACCAACACCAGTGTTTTATATATGGCACCGACACAGGTTCGCATTGGCATGGCACCAACAAAGGAAGAAATCTTGTTATATGGTAATCCTCTTGTAAGATATTCACTGAAATGGATTACAGAATTATTAGCTATGTCAGCTTAGCATTATTAAAGTTTAATGTAAGATTAACATTAGAAATTCAAATGTTGTAGGTAAAAGATGAAACCTTTTCGGCTGCACAACTATCAAATCTTGTGTCTTTAACATTCCTTCAGACTTCTCATTACAACAATCTAAATTATTTCAAATATTTAAATGATGTCAATTCCCCCTCCCCCCACCTCATTCTTAGTCTATATTTTTTCTTGATGTTTAATTTTCTTTTTTTTTTTTTTTTTACCCATTTTATGTTTTATGTTTCTTCTACTTTCCTTGGGGAAGGCTTCAGTTAATGATTGATTAGATATCAACTCATGTCAAATTAATTATTTTCCAAAATAATTACTTAATGATTTAAAATTCTTTTTTCTTTAGTCGTAATGATCTCTCATGTTAGCAATTACTGTTGAGTGTCTCAGTCATTTATCTTTTTTAACTTTTACTTATTTCAGTCATTGGACTCTGGCCATACTGGGGCACTGTCTTGAAGGGTGTACTCGAACCAGCCAACCCCAGTACATATTTTTAAGTCTAATAATTGATCTATCAGTCTCTTTTTCTGAACTGCTAAGTTACAGAAATATGAACAAACGAACATTAATTATCAGGTGGTGGTGGACACACACACGCACACATACACCACAGGCTGCCACACAGTTTCCGTCTACTCAATCCACTCACAAAGCATTGGTCAGCATTGGGCTACAGTAGATGACATTTACTCAAAGTGCCATGCAATGGGACTGAACCCAAAACCTTATGGTTGCAAGTGGGCTTCTTAACCACACAGCCATGACTTCTTTCACTCAGCAATGTGGAGTTCTATATCTTTTGATGTTCAGTGCATGTCTGCTGCACGTAGTTGCAAGTCTTTGATCAGAGATATGACCATCCTGTCCTTTCTTTCTTTCTTTCTTTCCTTTCCTTCTTTCCTTCCTTCCTTCTTTCTTTCTTTCCTCCTTTCCTTCTTTCTTTCTTTCCTTCTTTCCTCTCTTTCTTTCTTTCTTTCTAGAATACTCTACGCAGAATACTTTCAGCCCTTGTGTCTATAGTAGAAAACCATTACCGCTGCCACTATTAGCGGTGTACACTGGCAGAATCCTTAACAGCATTTCCTCCATCTTTACATTCTGAGTTCCCAATTCCACCAAGGTCAACTTTGCTTTCCATCTTAAAGTAGAATAAAGTACTTGTCATATACTGGGGTCGATTTCATTGATTGATACCTTCCTAAATTTGTTGGAGTTGTGCTAAAACTTGAAATAAGTCTTATTATTGTTATTTATTATTTATAAATTTGGTGAGCTGGCTGAATTCTTTGCACTCCAGGCAAAACGCTTAGCAATATTTTGTCTGTCTTTATGTTCTGAGTTCAAATTTCACTGAAGTTGACTTTGCTTTTCATCCTTTTGGGGTCAATAAAATAAGTACCAGTAAAACACAGGGGTTGATATAACCAACTCGTCCCCTCCCCCAAAATTGCTGGCCATGTGCTAAAATTTGAAACCATTATTATTATTATTATTATTATTATTATTATTATTGCTGCTGCTGCTTAATGATGAAGTTATTCAAATATAATTAAAATCAAATGGAAATTGTAGTTGTGACCGATGCCTGTGCCACTTGACTGGCTCCCCATGCTGATAGCACGTCAAAAACACCCACTACACTCTCAGAGTGGTTGGCGTTAAGAAGGGCATCCAGCTGTAGAAACATTGCCAGATCAGATTGAAGCCTGGTGCAGCCTCTTGGCTTGCCAGTCTCCAGTCAAACCATCCAACCCATGCCAGCATGGAAAACAGACGTTAAACGATAATGATAATGATGATGATGATGATGATGATATTGGTGGAATGAATTATTTCAGGCCTCAACATTTGAAACTATATTAATCCCATTCTCCACTTTCTTCAACATTTAATGGCTAAAGTTAAAGCAACTGCTGCTATGAAATTTAAATGTTGAAAGTTACTTTGTCACCTCTTAAAAATAAATGGTAATATCATTCTAGAAAAAAATTTATAGGATATTTTCTCTCTTCATTCTTACAATTTATTAATTATTAAAAATGACAAATTTCTTTCTGCTCCACCAATAAATACAGTATTTCCTCAGGAAATTTAATCATTTGATTTGCTAGCAGTAGCAGTTTAGTCTTCAATCCTCACTCTATCTTGAGAAAAAGTGAAGTTTGGGTAATTTATCTGTGGTACAATTCACATAGCTGTGATTATGAGTCTGTGGGATCAAAATTCTTTTCCAGCCCCTAACATATCTTTCACTTATTTCAGTCATTAGACTGCGACCATGCTGGAGCACTGCAACGAGGAATTTTGATTGAACAAATTGATCCCAGTACTTATTCTTTTTAAGCTTAGTACTTGTTTTATCAGTCTCTTTTGCCAAACCACTAAGTTATGGTGAAGTAAACACACCAACATTTGTCATCAAGAAGTGATAGGACACACACATATGATAGGATTCTTTCAGTTTCTATCTACCAAATCCACACTCAAGGCTTTGGTTGACCCAACACTATAGTGGAAGGCAAAGGGACTGAAGCCAGAACCATGTGGTTGGGAAGCAAGTTTCTTACCACACAACCACTACTAATCTCATAGAAATTTGGTCCAGTCAAATATCTATTGTGAAATATTTAGTCTTATTATTTGGCATATATATATATCATCATCATCCTTTAACGTCCGCTGTCCATGCTAGCATGGGTTGGACGATTTGACTGAGGACTGGCAAACAGGATGGCTACACCAGGTTCCAATCTGATTTGGCTGGATGCCCTTCCTAACGCCAACCACTCTGAGAGTGTAGTGGATGCTTTTACATGCCACCGGCAGGAGGGCCAGTAATACAGTACTGGCAATGGCCACGCTCAAAAAGGTGTTTTTTACGTGCCACCTGCACTGGCAACGACCTCACTCAAATGATTTGCTAACATGCCACCAGCACAAGTGCTAGAAGGCGATGCTGGTAACAATTACGCTCTAATGGTGCTATTTATATGTATATATGTGCCAGAGTGTCTGATGTTTTTATCAAATGTTGTTATAGAGAGAAAGAAAAAAAACTAAGACTTTGGTTTTAGAAGTCACATATTATTGAATTTAACAAAACCAGGTAGAAGACTTATCTTTGTTTCATAGAAGCTTAATCACAGATTACAGCCAACTGGACTTAACAGACAGAATCTTTTTAAATATATGTAGACATGGCAGACTGTTCTGAACCACATGCTATTATCTTTACAAGAGAATTTCTTGTAGATTTAATTGTTCAAGGTAATAATTTTAGTAACATTCTATTATAATTTATCATCATCATCACCGTTTTAACATCCACTTTTCCACATTTGCATGGTTGGATGCAATTTGTTTAGGGGAATATTCTACAGCTGGATGCCCTTCCTGCCACCAGCCCTCACCTATCTTCCAAGTAAAGTAATATTTCTCCATGACCATGTTTTCACAGAAGACTGGAAATGGACATCACTCGACGATAACATTTGTTTACAACTATCACATGAAGTCTAGGCAAGAAAGCATAACACACACACACACACACACACAAACACACACACACACATCAAGATTCTCAATTTCTATCTACCATTTCTATTCACTATGTGCTGGTCAATATAAAGCTATATAAATCCTGGAAGTCCTGGGGCTGGTATGGTCAACAAAATCTTGAAGGCACTGCCCCAGCATGGCCGCAGTTCAGTGACTAAAACTAGTAAAAGAATAAAAGTACTTTTTCCGTCTTATTTTAACTTTAAATGTTCTTGAAAGAAATGAGACCCAATTGGATCAAATCATGGCTTTCAGTTGTCATCAACCAGCCTTTGTTCCGTTAGATCAAGCTTTATCTAAATTCCAGACATGACCATCATGTCTTTTGGTATATTTAGAACTACATTATCCAATACTCTTTTACTTGTTTCAGTCATTTGACTGTGGCCATGCTGGAGCACCGCCTTTAGTCAAGCAAATCGACCCC
>JAOPJW010008414.1:92262862-92274325 GCA_027122535.1 Octopus maya | reverse complement strand
TGACACATTCTACCAGTATCCCAAGTTTGAAAGTGTTTCGTTAAGAAAACAAGTGTTGGCCGTCAAACCATAAGGATCCATTATTCGAAGAGTGCAGAGACCAGGGATGGACTATTGAGTATTACTACCTGGCAGTAGGGGCTAGAGGCTTCATTGAAAGGGAAATGATGACGTTATTTAAAAGAAGGTTTGCATTTTCGAGCTCATAGCTGAGAAAATTAATCAGGAGTATACTGGAGGCAGTCAGAAAAGCCAGCTTTTGTATACAGCTGAAGCAAGAAGACCCAAAATGGCTTGAAAGCCATAACATGCTGACTGGGAAATAGCATTGCTAGGTGAGTCTGGCTGACACTTAAGCAGCATCACTGATTGACAGGTGGGCCAAGGTAGCGATCTCATTTATAGCGTGCCTTCCTGCTGGTTCAAAGGCTTGTACCACCAAATAGCTGGTCAGCTCTGGCTACTGGAACTGAAATTAACATGACACTGTTGGAAGGCAGGTTTGGAGAGGGTGCGGGCTAAAACTATATGCCCTTCCCCTCCATTGGTTAGATGAAGCTTAGACAGTGTCACGGGACAGATAGCAAGTGCTAGCTGCTGGAGCCTACTGGCGAGTATTTGAAGGGAAATTTGGCAGGATGGTCAGTTGCCCACTGACATTCGTTGATACTGCATTGAAGAAACCAAAGAACAAAAGAATAAAGGAGAAAGAAGAAACACACTCAAGACTAGAGCTGAAGACATCTCCAAAAGGTGGGTCCCACCACATAGAAAATGGTAGCGGAGTGGGGGCCAAAACCGGGCGTGGTTCCTCCTGATAATGTCTTTAACCACAGGATCCTATAAAGGAGCTGTTGATGTAGTGAACCACAAAACATGGTTAGAATTCCTCCACCACTATTTATTTTCTGATCCTACTACTTATGGAGTTTATACCTACGCCTTTTCTACAGATTGAGCAGGGACATCTACCTGAAGGGATTTGTGATTTGTCTGCCTTCCTACTTACTAAGACTTTGGTTTTTGCTAAGTTAATCCTAAGGCCCTCTGATTCTAGACCAATATAGGCCTTTAATTTTAGACATATATATATATCGTAATTGAACCAAATTCGATGAGTAGCACCCGTGCCAGAGGAGTGCTAACAGCACCATCTTAGCATGATCATTGCCAGTGCAGCTGTCTGGCTTCCATGCCGGTGGCATGTAAATAGTACCATTTGAGCGTGATCAATACCACCGCTGCCTTGCTGGCACTTGTGCCAGTGGCATATGAAAAAACATTCAAGCGAGGTTGTTGCCGGTGCTGCTGGACTGGCTCCTATACAGGTGGCATGTAAAAAACACCATTTGAGCATGGCTGTTGCTAGTACTGCCAGACTGGCTCTCATGTTGGTGACATGTAAAAGCACCCACTACATTCTCAGAGTGGTTGGCGTTAGGAAGGGCATCCAGCTGTAGGAACTCAGCCAGATCAGATTCGAGCCTGGTGCAGCCATCTGGTTTGCCAGTCCTCAGTCAAATCGTCCAACCCATGCTAGCATGGAAAGCAGACATTAAACGATGATGATGATGATGCCATTTCTTCAAGTTATAGAATATACCAAGAGATATTAATGTATTGGAATATAGAGAAGTTTGGCCAAAATCATAATTTATTTCACATTTCTCAAAACTCATTGTGGTCGATGCCAGTCCCACCAGACTAGCTCCTATGCTGGTGGCACATAAAAAGCACCATATGAGTGTGGTCGATGCAAGTGCTTTCTGACTGGTCCCATGCTGGTGGGATGTAAAAAGCACCATTCAAGTGTGGTCGATGCCAGTACTGCTTGACTATCCCCCATGTCAGTGGTATGTAAAAAGGACCCACTACACTCACGGAGTGGTTGGCATTAGAAAGATCATCCAGCTGTAGAAACCTTGCCAGATTCCAATTGGAGCTTGGTGCAGCCTCCTGGCTTGCCAGTCCTTACTCAAACCATCCAAGCCATGCCAGCATGGAATGCGGATGTTAAGCAATGATGATTACAATGATTTGTCTGAGGGAGCAGGTAAATGTATGCATTTGCATATCAGTGAATAAGCTCATTTGAGCTTGTGTTGAGGCCTGTTCCCTTCCTAATCTTTCTTTCTTTGTGGCATTAAAATAACACTCATTACCATTTGTCACCAAATAATTATTTTCTTTCCTCTTGTATCCTGTTGCTTTCTGATCTGCTTTGGTGTTTTAGTCTAATTTAGGAAAAATAGTCTTGCTTTACAAACATTTCAGGTGACAAACAGCCTTCAGGAATGAGTTGAATTTGTAAACTGCTTTACCATTCTATAATACTTTGTAAAGTTTATAGATTTAGAATTAGTCTTTGAATTTGCTTGTATAAAACTTATGTCTGCTTCTTCTGCTGCATTTTTCTTTTAAGAGAAAGACTTAACTCCGTGCTTATATAAACTGGATATACGTGATTATAAGAATGTGTCCCAATTGATGACTATGTATGTAACACATGAAACTTTGAGATCTCAAAGTTTGGAGTCTCTTACAGATTTTATTTCAATATTTTGTTATTTCCAGTATATATTTCCAGTTCAATTAGCTTTAGTTCTAGATACTGAGCACTATTGTGACATTAAATACTTATACCATTTGGAAAAGCAAGATACAACTAAATGAGTAATCAGATCTGTGGGTGGTGCAAAATCTCTGTTAAAAAGAGTATAACATGTTGGTGGAATAAGCTCTGCAGCCAGGGCCATAAAGGCTAAGAGCCAGGCTTCAAACACAGGAAGAATGGAAGCAGCAAAAAAGCCATAACAAGTTGCAAGAAGAGAGGTTAAATGTGAGGTTAGATGGAAAGATCAGAGGGCTGAGTTATTGTAGGTTGGTAGGCAGCAAAGAAATTAGGACATCTGGGAAGAAGTATTTACAGATTGCTAAAGGTGTTTTTGCTCTTAGAGACATTGCATAATGTACAACAGGAAGATTATTGACATGGAGTTGACCCAACAGAGACAGAAAGCAACCATTTGAGTTGATTGCATAATTGCAGCATGATGGATTGCACAATTAAGGATATGAAGGTTGTGAAGGCACCTGGTCTATCAGGAACTATTGCTAAAATGCTTCAAATGTCTGGTAAAGTAGGACACAGGCTAATCACCTGCATTGTAATTCAGGTAGTACAGGAGGCTGTCATGTTTAATGACTGACATAACGGCAGTAATCGTTAACTACCACAAGGGCAAAGGAGGCAGGAAACCACAGAAGTATGAAACTGTTTTGTCAGTTACAAAGCTTGCTGAAAAGATTTATAGCTCAACTGATTAGAATGAGAATTAAAATAGATGGGATGCAGTTTGATTTTGTGCCAGAAAGTACAACTAGTGCTACTTTTTTTATTGAGACGGCTGCTGGAGAAATATCTTGCTTCATAGCAAGTCTGCCTGGGACAAAACTCTGAGTTGACTGTCAAGCTTTCAGATAATAGACTCATCTATTCACTATACTCAGTGTATTGAGTCTTATCATCATCATCATCATCATTGCTTAACATCCGTTTTCCATGCTGGCATGGATCGGACGGTTTGACTGGGGACTGGCCACGCCAGGCTCCAATCTGATCTGGCAAGGTTTCTACAGCTGGATGCCCTTCTTAACCACTCTGAGAGTGTAGTGGGTGCTTTTTACATACCACTGGCACAGGAGCCAGTCAGGGCGAGGGGGCTGGCGTCGACCATGTTCGGATAATGCTTTCACATGCCACTGGCACGAGAGCCAGTCAGGCAGCACTGGCATCAACCATGTTCGGATGATGTCTTTTACATGCCACCAGTATGAGGAGCCAGTCAGGCAGCACTGGCAATGACCCATGCATGAATGGTACTTATTGTGTGCCACCAGCATGGGAGTCAGTCAGGCGACATTGGCAGCAACCCACACATGAATGGTGCTTTTTATGTGCCACCAGTATGGGGAGGCAGTCAGGTGGCACTGGCATCTGTTACAGCTACAGTTTCCATTTGATTGTGGTTTGATTTGATTTTGATGTCCTCAGTAGGTCTCCTCAAGCACAGCATGTCACCCAATGATCCAAAGGTACTTTTTTTTTAAGTGGGCTGGTTATGCGACAAAGGCAGTGAGCTGGCAGAATCATTAGCATGCTAAGCAAAATGCTTAGTGGCATTTCGTCCGTCTTTGTTCAGGGTTCAAATGCTGCTGAGGTCAACTTTGCCTTTCATCCTTTTAGGGCCAATAAAATAATGACCAGTTGAACACTGGGATCAATGTAATCAATTTACCTCTCCTTTTGAAATTGCTGGCCTTGTGCCAAAATTTGAAACCAATATTTTTTATCAAATTCTTACATTACAACACACACACAGGCATACATATACACATACATGTGTGTGCATGTATACACACACACACACACACACACACACACACACACACACACACATTATGTGTATGTTTATTTATTTTTTTAATCTTTCATTTCAGCTTTCAAAAGGGAATATCAGAAAATTGGTGGTGCTTTTAAGAACATGGCTACAACATATGCTTCTGACGATCTGGTTTGTAAGTGTCAACTTTCTCAATTTCTCCTTTATGATCTTTATTTTCTCTCCATGGTAATTACTGGTACATATTTTACTTCACCGCCACCCCTTTCTCATTTTGTTTTTAAGGGTTGATGGGCAGGGTGCATTTTGGTTCCGTTTTTTTTTTTCCATCTTCTTTAAACTCTTTGAAATGTTTGTATCATGAAAGAAGATTATCAAATGACTGACAACAAAATAATTACTTTGATAAAATAGAGAAAAATAATATAAATTATAATAAGTATAATGAAATATCTGCCCCCCCCACCACCACCACCACAAAAAAAAAGCGCATCTTGTGATTGAATTTTTAATTTATTTTATTTTAAATTTTGATTCTTTTATCTCATAATTGTGATCCTTTGAAGAACATTGGCTTTTTGTCAAGTTTCTAAAAAGATTACAGAAAAATTAAAAAGTGCTACACAATGATGTGTTTTTGAAAGACATAGATGATGATGATGATGATGATGATGACCAGTCAACGATCGATGATTGAATAAAGGGGGAAAAAAATAAATAAATAAAATTATTATTAGAATTGTGGAATTTGACCAACTCTGTAAAGTTTAGTTTTCCCATGACCCCGAAATATATTCATTTCCTCATGACAGTAGTTAGAATTATATTGGAAGAAATGTTATTTCGGAACATTTCATTTAAAGAGAGAAAGCATTGAGAAAGAAAACCAAAGAGCTTATTGCAGACATTCAAGACTGCAAAAACCATTTATTGGTTCCGTTCCAGGATGGTAATTTTAATTTTTAGAAGTTCAATATTGATGTTGCTGTCATTTACAACTGTGAAAATCTTTCTCCTCTTTTCTCTGTCTTTCTTTCTTGCTCTTTTATTATTTTTTTGTTTCTTTTTTCTTTTTCTTCTTTATTTTTTTTCTTTCCTTCCTCTCTCTCCTTCTCCTCCTCTCTGTCAGCATCATTTTCAGTGGAGAAAATAGAGTATTTTAAACTTTGGTAAAGGTGGTCTGTACTGAGGCCAGTTTTCTGCAGCTAGATGCTGTCCCTGTTGCTAATCCTTACTCGTTTCCAGACCAAATAATATTTCCCTGTAGCCAGACATGGTTTTGCAGAATATTGGAGATGAATGACATTGCTTCTCTGACAGTGACAATCATATACAATAAAATACAAACATGCATGCACACTGGACACATGAACTCACACACACATGCGCATACACACACATACACACAGCTCCTTGGTGATCTCGTATTGGAGACATGGAAGGGCATCCAGTATACACTGCAAAGTAGTTAGCATTAGGAAGGGCATCCAGCCTTAGGAACCATTCCAGAGAAGACACTGAAACAGACAGTGGAGCTCAACATGCTCCACCAAACTGTCAGATCCTGTCAAACCTGTCCAACCCATACCAGCATGGGATACGGATGCAAAATGATGACAATAATGTGACGGGCTTCTTTCAATTTGTGTCTTTGAAATCCACTAACAAGACATCGATTGGCCTGGTGCTATAATTGAAGAACCCTGCAGTGAGACTGAACCAGAAACCATGTGGTTGGAAAGCAAACTTCTTAACCACACAGCTCTGCCTCTGCCTCTGCCTACCACCTATCTATGTACGTCTGTCTGTGCGTCTTTTGTGAGTATTAATACAGTGACAAGTAATATTACTTTTGTTTTCATATTTGTATATCTTCAGATTCTAAAAATTTAACAACTGCTATCGAACACACTGGTGACGCTTATAACACAATTGGAGAAATGTATGCTGCACAAGTAAGTTGGTTTTTCCATTTACACACACACACGTCCTGTTATTTGTATTTGTGTACCATTTCTCCGTGTTTTTTCCGTCCTTGTTTTCGTATATATTCACTGCTTTTTTTCCAAAGAATCTAGTGCTCTTAGCATAGTTCTGCCACAATTAGAAAATGGGAGAACTGTCTGAAACGATAAGATATCAGCTTCAGTACATTATGTTACTGTGTTACGTCCCTTTATGTTTCCTCTGGTCTAACTTGTCTTTGATCCTTCTGAAATCAATAGAATTAGTTCCAGACAACTGCTGGGGGCCATTCTATCTGACTCTGTTGCTCTGTGGCCTTGTATCCATGTCAAGAGTCATTAAAAATGGTAAAATTCTCTTAAAATTCATTTTCTAGTTCCTTAATCAGAGAACTAAATTCTCTTTTATTCCACTCACAGGATAAATATAGTTGTTATTTAGGTGAGAAATACATGACCTACGGTTTCAATTTACTCCAAATCTTAAATACATTGTATTTTAGTAGAGAATTGGTATTTTAGTGCCATGTTTCATAATTCTTCTACTTCACATATTCCATATTTTCAGATATTTTATTTGTACTTTGGTTAAAATAATTGTTTCATTAATTTTTACTCGTTTCCTGACTCAAACATAATTTTGTACTTTATTTTTCTTTTTCTAAATAGCCTCTAAAAGACAGTATCAGCCTTATGGAAGGCCTTAATGAATACAAAGGGATTTTGTCTGTTTATCCAGATGTCCTAAAAGTGCATGAAGTGAGTTCAGCAGTTTTTTAGTCTATTATTGTTCATTATATTTAATAATGCAAAAGCTGGCAGAATTGTTGACACATCAGACTAAATACTTGGTGACATTTCTTCTAGTCTTTTATGTTGTGAGGTCAATAAAATAAGTGCCTGTTGAGCCCTGAGGTCAATGTAATCAACTTTCCTCTGCTCCCAAAATTGGAGCCTGGTGCAGCTGCTGGCTATCCAGATCTCAGTCAAACCGTCCAAAATTAGAAAATTATATTTGGTGCTTTCACATCATCAGCAGCACCACCACCATAAATTAGACCAGATAGGCTTTTCATTCCTGATGCTGAAATTATTAGTCTTATAATGTCTGGCACGTAAAAAGCACCATCTAAACATGTTTGTTGCCAGGCCTGCCTTACTGGTTCTAGTGCCAGTGGCACATAAAAAGCACCAACCAATCGTGACCAATGCCAGTACCCCATGACTGGCTTTTGTGCCAGTGACACATAAAAAGCACCAGCTGAGCATGATTGTTGCCAGGCCCGCCTTACTGGCTTGTAAAAACCAGCCACTGCACTCTGAGTGATTGGCGTTAGGAAGGACATCCAGCTGTAGAAACTCTGCCAGACCAGATTGGAGCCTAGTACAGCTGCTGGCTCTCCAGACCTTAGTCAAACCGTCCAACCCATGCCAGCATGGAAAACAGACGTGGAAAACAATGATGATGATAAATATTTCTGGTTTTACTAATTCACACATTATGTCTACTGTATTCCAGGGAGCCATGGGCAAGCTGAAAGAATGCCAGAAACAAGTGGATGATGGGAAACTTGTTGAATCAGAAATGCAGAGCATCTTGCTTCGATCTGACACCATTTCTTATGCTACTTTGGCAGAGATGAATCACTTCCATCAGGAACGAGTTCGAGACTTCAGAGCGTTGATGCAAAACTTCTTAAGACAGCAAATCATTTTCTATCAAAACGTAAGTAATCTTGGCAGTTCTCACTGAGATTCTTTATTTCTCATTTGTTTTACTCATTAAAACTGCAGCCATGTGAGGGCATCACCACCTTGAAGAATTTTAGCCTAACAAATCAATCCCTGCACTTATTTTGTTTTGGGGTTTTTTTTTTAAAGCCTGGTACTTATTTTATCTATCACTTTTGCCAAACCACTAAGTTACCAGGACACAAGCACAATGACAGTAGTTGTTCAGCAGTGGTGGGACACACACACACACACACACACATACACACACACACACACACATACACACACACATGCACACGTTGGGCTTCTTTCAGTTTCCATCTACCAAATCCACTCACAAGACTATTGTCGGCCCAATGCTGTAGTAGTGGACACTTACCCAAGGTGCCACATTATGGGATTGAACCCAGAACCATGTGGTTGGGAAAGAAACTTCCTACCACACAGCCACACCTGCACCTATTGCATTTCTAATGAAAGTATTACTTTTATTTTTTGTCTAATTACCAAAACATAAATCTCATCATCATCATTGAACATCCTCCTCTTCATGCTTGCATGGGCCAGATGGAACTTTCGAAGCAAATTTTCTTTGGACGGATGCCATTCATGTCACCGACTGCCACCTGTTTCCAAACAAGGTGTGATATTTATTCATGGTCAGATATGTTTTGCAGAACTATTGGAAATGAGTACACTGCTTGTATGACAGTGACAATCATTTACAGCTGTACACGGATGCACTTCAGAAGACACAGGATGAAGAGGTGAAAAAGGATCTTTAGACTCTGGGCCTCACTGAAGAAATGACAATGGACTGGGAAATGTGGGGATTTGCTTTACTCAAGCTCAGTAAAATCGCTGTCTTCCATACATACAGGCTTGTCCTTTGCAGGTGCCGGTGCCACATTAAAAAGCACCCATTGCTGGTGCTGCGTTAACGCACCCATACCAGTGGCACATGAAAAGCACCCAGCATACTTTGTGTGTTTGGCATTAGGAAAGGTATTCAGCCGTAGAAGCTATGCTACAATAGATGGTTGGAGTCTGGACTGCTTGCTTCTAGCCAGCTCCATGTCAAGTCATCCAGCTTCTGCCAGCATGGAAAGCAGATGATGATGTGATGTCAAAGCAAAGAGACAGTAACACACACTGAGGCTTCTTTTTAGTTTCCATCTACCAAATCCACTTACAAGGCATTGGGTTATAGTGAAAGAAACTTGCCTAAGATGCAATGCAGAGGGACTGAACCCAGAACCATGTGATTGGGAAGCAAGCTTCTTACCACACAACTACACCTAAATATTATACCATCATCAACATTATTACAACACTGACGTTAAAATAACAGCAGTTGAGCTGAATCACTGTCTTCATCACCACATAAAGATTTCTAATCAGATTTATTTTTATACACACCACAATAAATATGTTATCTTAACTCTTGTGACACGAATTGATATATTTACTTAAAATTTGTTCAATAATTCCTACTTATTCATCTATTAGTATTCTACATTTTATTTAGTGATTCTCTCCTCTCGACTTCAGTAAACGGGGTGAAACTTCTGATAAGGTTTTATAAAATCTACATATACTTGAAGTTGTCTCCCTTTTTGAAGTATTTACTACCTTAATATTAGTCATTGAGTTGATGTTGTCCATTCTTCGCTACATTCCTAATTGTATCTTTATGCTCTTTACATTAAATATGTCAATACTATCTTTATGATGCTGTCATTAACTCTAGTAAACCTGGTTTTCGTAAGAGCCCACTTCTCTCTATTTAACTGTCTTAAATACGCTTTGTGAACTTTGATTACAGAATAAATATATATATATATATATATAGAGAGAGAGAGAGAGAGAGAGAGAGCTGTATTACATATCACTAAACTCAGTGGTTAACGCAAGGGAAACAACTCTACTCTGCAGCAGCTACCTCTCGGATTTATCTGCCCTTGTATTTGCTATGCAAATCGTCTATGACACATTCTGACACTGCCAGTTTGCCGCCTTCACTCATAAAGAATCAGAGTTGTAAGCACGCCGAACAAAATGCTTGGCAGCATTTCGTTCGTCTTTACGTTCCGAGTTCAAATTCGGTCAAGGTTGATGTTGCACTTCATCATCTGTCCCCTGAGCTTGCAGGCTAAAATTTGAAACTTATTTCTATACCAGTTGGAAAATCTAAAATGAATTATAATTATTTTATAGAATGATTGAAATTTAAATTCCAATTTATTTTTATGTATCAGTTAACAGATATGCACTTTATAGAATAATTATTCAGTGAGAATGGTGCTGTAGCACTTTTTCACCTCATTTATAAATTACTGTTGTCCTAAAGTTGTTTTGTTTTTTTTTGTGCTGTTATTCTGACACATGAAAATAATTTTCACAATTTCTTGTCCAAAAAATCTACATTTCTCTTCCAATATCAACACTTAAATTCCATCTGGTTCTTTGTTTTGTTTGAGACAACACTTCTAAAATCAAATACTAGGGCACTCCCATAATGGGTTTAGTCAAACAGATCTACCCCAGGAATTCATTTTAAAGTTTAGGGCTTATTCTGCCTAACCAGTACGTGGGGATGTAAACAAACTAACACCAGTTGTCAAGTGGTGAGGCAGGGGACAGACATGTACACAGACGCATATATGACAAGCTTTTTCATCTACAAAACTCTCCCACAAGGCATTGGTTGGCACAAGAGTATATTAGAAGACATGGTGTTGTATAGTTTACTGGGATTGAACCTAAAACTATTTGGTTGCAATGTGAGTGTCTTAAACCACCCAGCCATGATAAACACACTATTACTATTAAACCAGTTACAGAATGGCTGTGTGGTAAGAAGTCCTTCTCAACCACATGGTTCTGGGTTCAGCCTTACTGCATGGCATCTTGGGTAAGGGTTTTCCATAGCCTTAGGCTAACCAAAGCCTTGTCAGTGGATTTGGTAGACAGAAACTGAAAGAAGCCCATCATGTGTGTGTGTGTCTCTTTGTGTCCCCCACCACCACTTGATAACTGGTGTTGGTGTGTTTACACCCCTGTAACTTAGTGGTTCAGCAAAAGAAACTGATGAAATAAGTCCTGGGTTAAATTCATTTGACTAAACGTTGAGGGAAGTGCCCCAGCCTGGCCACAGTCTAATGACTGAAACAAGCAAAAGTTAGAGGGTGTTTCTCTTTATTTTTTTTGTTTGTTTTTTTATTCCCATAGCTATTTCATTGATTATTAACTGGTAATTAACTGATAAATAAGATCAAACATTTTTACAAATTTATTTCTTTACAGATTACAAGCCAACTGGAAGAAAGCCTCAAGATGTATGAAACCGCATGAAGGATTTT
>JAOPJW010008414.1:91925991-91947810 GCA_027122535.1 Octopus maya | reverse complement strand
ACCCGGAACTGTGTGGTTGGGAAACAAGCGTCCTACCATACAAACCACTCGTGGGAATGAAGAATTAAAATTAATAAAAGACTGGTTCTTCTTCGGTTTCGGCGATGACCAAGGTTCCAGTTGATTCGATTACTGGAACAGCCTGCTCCTGAAATTAACATGCAAGTGGCTGAGTACTCCACGAACTCGTGTATCTTTAGTTCTCAGAGAGATTTAGTACAAAACGGAATGTGACAAGGCTGGACCCTTTGAATTACTGGTACAAATCATTTTTGGCAGCTGAGTGAATTGGTCTTGCTCAAGGACGCAATGCGCCGCCGGGTATCGGTCTTTCGACTTTACGATCGTGAGACAAGTACCCTTAACCACTTGGGTACACGCCTTCACAATCTGTGAATATACAATAGCACACATTAACAGCCCTCCAGGCGTGGCTGTATGATAGGAAGTTTGTTTCCAAACCATGTAGTCCTGAGTTCAGTCGCACTGCGTGACACCTTGCGCTAGTGTCTCTTACTATAGCCTCAGGCCAACAAAAGACTTGTGAGTGGATTGATTTGGTGGACGGAAACTGGAAGAAGCCTATCACATGGCCTAGTGGTTTGGGTGTTGCACTCGACATTGTATGATTGCAATCGTGATTTCGATTCCCGGAAACAGTGCTGTGTACTGTCCGTGGGCAAAAACACTTCATTCCACGTTGCTCAGCAACTGTTTCTACATGTGACATGTCTGACACAGCTCTGCACCTGAACAAGCAATGATGATTTTGTGTGGAGGGAGTGAGTGTAATGGCAACACAAACATTTGATCACTATAAATAAATCGCCTGTGTGGGTTGTTCACCAAGAAAGTGCCGACCCCTCGTCTGTCTTGTGACAACAGCATCACACACACACTCGCACACACGTACTCACTCACTCACTCACTCATTCATCTATATGTGTGTGTGTGTGTGTGTGTGTGTGTGTGTGTGTGTGTGTGTGTGTGTGTGTGCCTGTGTTAATTCCCCCACTGCAGCTTGACAACCAGTGTTGGTTTGTTTACAGCCTCGTAACTTGGCGGCTTAGCATAAGACAGTGATAAAGTTTGACGCTAACCCTTCAAGGCAGTGACCCCAGAATGGCTGCAGTCCAGTGACTGAGACACGTTATTTACCATATATATCGAGTTTGAAGTTTCTATCTCTTTTAAATATACGAATTTAAAAGTTAAAAACCTTGAAATATATATATATATATATATATATATATACACACACACACACACACACACACACACACACACATCTGTGTATGTATATGAATACACATGCACACACTTGAGGAAAGGGGATATACATATATTATACATCAATAGTATAATAAAGAAAGCTACTTATTAATTGGTTATGAATTTGTAACTTTTCCTGAAAGAAAGCAATTATTAAAGTCTACACTATCTAGAAAATTCTTAAGAATTCCAATTTTATTTTTATCAATGTGTGGTTTTCAAGGATCTTAAATTAATGAAGATTTCAACTACATGATTCAATCAGAAAACTAATTTTAATTCACTGCAAGATAATGTTTTTTGTACATCTTACATTGCAAAGTAGTCAATGTTTTTTAACATCTTATTGCTTTCTCTTTGTCTGTTCTCTCTCTCTTCCTTGTTATTTCCTTTACTACTTTTCATCTTTACTTGCACATTCTATTTTCATTTCTTTCCTTACAACTCTCTCTCTTCTTCCCCTTATCTCTCCTTGTACCACCTCTATTTAATTGCTTTCATTAAAAATAAATTACGAAGTTTTTCTTTGAGATGCTTTAAAAATATTTGTAAAAATTGTTACATATATCTATTTATCATATCACAATCATATACAGTTTTTTTCCTTTCAAGTATGAGATCCATTGCAGCCATTAACCATCATTAATTCTATCATCACCATCATTCTGATCAACATCCACTTTCTTCACCATTATCTCCACCATCATCTGTTATCTCCATTGACATTATCATCATCATCATCATCATCATTGTAGTCATCATCACCATTATTTATCCACCAATGCCATTGTTGAACACTCATTCTTTTAGATTGATACTAACGTGCACACACATACTCACATATACACAAGGGAGTGCTGAAGAGGTTCTGGCTTTAAGGGTATCCCAAAAGGTCAGGTTGGAGGCCCAACCTTTCGAGTTCTCTTACAGTGCTTTGGAAAACTGAAGGGCTGCTGCAATAAGTATCTGAATCTGAGGAGGGAATAGGGTAAAGAGTAAAAACTCCTTTGGTCATGACTGGCCATGGGATTGCACCTAGAAAAGTTCCCCTCTGAGGTACAAGTGGGTGAGGTTGTTTATGGAAGACCAGCAGTCATCCATGCATACCAGCCATGTCACCAATGTTATTCAAGGGAAAGGCAAAGGGGCCAATACAGCTTGGCACCAGTGATGTCGCAACTCATTCCTACAGCTGAGTAAACTGAGGCAACATGAAATAAAGTGTCTTGCTCAAGGATACAACACACAGCCCAGTCCAGGAATTGAACTCACTATCTCATGATTGTGAGCCTAATGCTTTAACCATTGTGCCATACGCCTTCATAGTGAAGGGAATCTGTTGAATAAAATCATAAAGAACGTCTGTATTTTCTTTTACCCAAAGCCAGGAACTTTTCAGCACCTCCCTCATACCTATATGTATATATGTATAGAATGTATATATGTACTGATAACAGGGTGGTATGATATGAGGTATGAAACCACAGGATAGGCTACTGTGCAGAATTATGAGCCACATCAAATAGTGTTAATGAAACACAGAAAATACATGGTATTTTAAGCTTTATAAAAGATGATTGTTTCAATAAATAACAACTAGGATTACATAATCGTTGAAACATTATATTATATAATCTTGTTAATTCACTTGTGTCAGCATTTAACAATATTCATTGTATTTTTACCAACACTGATGAGGGGAATTAAAAAGATTATATAATATAATGCTTCAACTATTATGTAATACTAGCTGTTATTTGAAGAAACAATGGTGTTTTATAAAGCTTAAAACATCATGTATGCTTTCTGCATTGTTTGTTTGTTTGTTTGTTTTTGTTTGTATGTATGTATGTCATTGCTTAGTTCTATTTCAAGATTACTTGCCAATAGAGAAAGAGCCAATTTCTAACCTAGATTTCAAGGCTCCTTCATTGGAATTTCAATGTCAACAACAGGGTATTTTTGTTGTATGTATGTATAAGTGCAGATTTGTATGTCCTGCCCCATGTACGCACTCCCATGCATATAGTTGCATATCTAGACATGCTCATTACACATTTAAATGACAAACTTCTGGAAAGTTTTTTTACAGATTTTTACAGTTCCAGTGGATCTGTAGTCTTTGAATTAGCTTTCTCCTTTCTGGTTTTGAGAAGCCTAATTGGCATTTAGGCAGTTAGTTACATATCCCAGGTCCCCAATGATTATAGGTATAAACCTGAACTTGTAATCTGGATAGAGTAGCTGAAAATTTCTCAATAGTTCAGTGTAGGTATTCTGTTTTTCAGTGATCTTCAGCTTTATGTTAACATCCACTGGACAGCTGATTTCCACAACTATGGACATTTTCTCTTCTCTATCCCAAACCATTATATCAGGTCTGTTGTGCTTACATTTTATTGAAGTCTTCACTGGTACATTCCACCAGTATTCCTTTTCATTATGAGTGGCTATGGTTTCTACCATATTGTGGGTTTCTTATTTCTTTGTATTTGGGATTATCCTTCCAACAGATTTCATTATAGAGTGTCCTACCTGCAACATCATGTCTCATCGGTAGATAATACTGTGATGACATTTTCAGACAACTGCTTATGATGTAGGTGATATCTTCAGTATTAACACCTGTATGTAGGTATGTATAAATGCATGCATGCATGTCACTCAATATGATGTCACTGTATATGATGATGATCAAGATAAACTTAGATCTTAGCTCTATATTTCATAACACAAAGAAAAAAATTAGATTTATCTGTTAGGATAGTATATTTCTGCAACACAAATGAACTCTTTTTAACAGCAATGTGAAGGTATTTGGAGTTGGATCACATACTTGCTACATATAATGACAAAATGTGGATGTGGTTTGAACTATTTATAAATCATACACTTGTCTATTACTTTATCCCCTTTGCCATTTTTGTATGTACATATTGTCATGATTTCATATTTAAAATATATTAAAAAAAACTATCTGTTGATTTTAATTATGTCAAGAACGATGCATAAATTAATAATCTATTGTATATCTCTCTTAAGGCAAGCATAACTAATCCTCTTCCTCCGGGCTTAATGTTGCCAGACATGATAATCAGAAGCAACACACATCCTACAACAACAAGAATTGTTCATGATGAAAAATTTATCTCCCAAGATTATCTTCATCCAGCCTATCTGAGATCACCATCTTTAAACAACACTAATTTCATAAAAGACCTATCAGAAAAGGTTTGTATTGATTTTATTCCTGTCAACATTTCAACTCCGTTTATTGTATTTTTTTTTTATTAAATAACAAATGTATTTAAAATTGAATGATTGATTCTTTAAGTAAAAGGTTATTAAGTAAATTGAGTGAGTAGAGTTAATGGAATTGACATTAGCATATATTACAGATACTTGTTTTCTTTATTGTCCCCCTCCACACACACACACACACACACGCATTGAAACATCAAACCTTGCTGCTAACTCATCTATTGTGAGATGTATCCACTTCCACTACAGTTTCCAACTCACCATTATGCACCTTGGTCTCAGGCCTATCATGGGGCTGATTTTCAAGAGTAAAGTCACCAGACCAGAACTTCTCAAACCATCGGCGTACAGTGCACTCATTTGCCACATCTTCACCAAACAGCTCATTGATGTTTCCAGTTGTCTGGGATGTATTAGTTCCACAACTCATATTCATAAACAACATGAATTTTTGATTTGTCCATGGATTCACAAAATTTGATTTACAAGAGAAAACTCTGAATTGCATTTCGAAAAATGATGATATAATTCTTCAATATTAAAAGATGCACAAGGATATTAGGCATCTACCCACCCTGAATTATAGCAGCACATATTCAGGAAACAGTATTTTTAGTGCAGTATGGGATATAAGATAAGGTGGGTCTTTAGAGACATTTTGTGAAAAAAAGTGCATCTAATATGTCATCTAATACTGTATGTTGTGTTCAATTAAATGTCATATTTATTTGAATATTCCTTTAAAGCTTGGTGGTGGAGGATGGAGAAGACCTTTAACAATGAAATATGAAATGAGTGAGACTAAAGAAGAATTCAGCAACCCAGATGGAATAAGATACAGTTACGCATTTGATGATATCTTCAAAAAACGACCCTTTCTACTTCATGACCATTTAACATATGGTCCTTCTAGGGTAAGGCCTTCAAAATCATTCTTTTTTTTTATCATCACCATTATTATTTTACATCCACTCTTCATGAATAGGGCAGGTCATTACAATCGGAGTTAGTTGTTATTCAGAGTTGCAGTCCCACTAGGTGGAGTTAAGGGGCCATGTATTGCAAATACATCATATATATTGGCATTATTCCTATGGCAAGATGCCTTTCCTAAAACAACTACTTTACAAAGTATATCTAAGGCATTTTATCATGACATTGGTACATGAGCTGTTGTTTTATACCTGGAATAATTAATACTTCATTTCATTGAAATATAGGGATATATTCAAGTAGGAATTAAATAAAACGAAGATAAAACAATACAGAAATAAAAGAAACAATAAATTAAGATACATATAAGTTTTTTTTACATCATGTAAAGTCATAGAGCTCATTGCCATCTTCTGATGTCTCTAAAGACTGAATTGAGTTTGTGAAAACAAAACCTAAGGCTTCTTCTCAATCTTATGATATCTTTGTTATTTCACGAATCCCTTTATAAAACTAAACAGACAAACTCATCCAAGCTGGACAGAATTTAGAAATAACAATAAACTTTTAATAAATAAAAGTAACAACTAACAACTACTTTTTCGCACCTATCACCCAGACTCAGCTTATTTGACTTACCTGTACCTACTCAACTGCAAATATTTATGTCCCAACTGTTTCATTCATGCAAATACTCCAAACTTAGCAATATATTTCTTCCATACATATAAATATTTATGCTCTGAATTTTGGTCGTCCTGCTGGTCTGGAGCAAAAAAGTCTTTATGAGTTCACTCCTCAAGATAAAGAAGTTTTTAATCTTCAAAATCCAAATGCAACAACTTACCAAATGACACATCATGCTTTCAAACCTGATACACTGAAAAAAAATAAAAATATTACTGATGTGTAAGTTTATAAACTTCTAACCATAATATAGATTATACAGATAATCTTTTCTTTTATTCTCATACTGGTTTTAGTCATTGAACAGAGCCATGCTGGAGCAATACCATGGAAGGAGTTAGTAAATTATATCAATGCTAGTAATTATTTTTAACTTTGGTACTTATTTTATGCATCTGTGTTTGGCAAGTGGAGGCACATAGCTTAGTGGTTAGGATGTTAGGCTCATGATCATAAGATTGTGGTTTCAGTTCCTGGCCGAGCTGACATGTTTTCTTGAGTAAAACACTTCATTTCACAATGTTCTAGTCTACTCAGGTGGTAAAAATGACAAATCCTACAACGGACCAGTGTTCCATCCAGGTGGGGAACATATATATGCCACAGAAACTGGGAAACTGGCTTTAACCTTTTTATTCTTATCCCATAGAAACTGGGAAACTGGTTTTAACCCTTTTATCCTTTTCCTGTGTTTTGCAAATCAAGTTGCAAGACTAAGCGTTTATCTGCATGTATGTGTGTGTATGTGCATGCATGTGTAGATATGTAGACATATATACACACTTTCATAAATATGTATGTATATACACATATATGAACATATGGTGTGCATATATGTACATACATGCATGTATGTACCTGTATATTTTGGTAAGTAGATAGGTAGGCAGGTGGATATGTATGCATGTGTATGTGTGTACATGCATGTATATATGCATGTGCATGTATATATCATCATCATCATTTATCATCTGCCTTCCATGCTGGCATGGATTGGACGGTTTAACAGAAGCCTGTACCAGACTTCTGTGTCTGTTTTGGCAAGGTTTTTATGGCTGGATGCCCTTCCTAACACCAACCACCCAGCAGAGTGGACTGAGGGCTTTTCACCTAGCACAAGCGTAGGTGAGGTCAGTTTTCACAAGGTTTAAATGTGTATAAGTTGCTCAGGTTTATCTTGCCACCTGAGGGTGCACAGAGAAAATGATCAGAATGATCCAGAAGAACCAGGAATTCAAAAGAATCTGGTATGAATGTCAAACCTGCAGCAAGTCCTGTAAGTTGCTGGCATGATTCAAGAACCATTGTCGTTCTCACATCATGTAATGCCAAGAGGTATTTTATTTAGTCAGCCATGTTCATACTCATCTCACAAGTTGACAGCCATCTTATATTTATTTACAAAGAAATGATTGACAATAACTTTGACGTCTGGGCTCAGTCACTATTATCAAACTGACAAAGATAACTATGCTGAATCTTTGAAATTACTGTCATCTTTTCCTTGTAAAATTGAAATAAAACTGGACCTTACTTACAACGTTTCAGCTGATATACTCTCCAGCCTTCATCAGGTGACTTGGGGAAATTTCGAACCTGGGTTCTTTTTTGATGTTGTTATTAAGGCTGGAAGGTATATCAGCCAAAAACGTTGTGTTAACAACAAACAAGATGAGGACAAATATCCGAGAAATGTAAATATTGTAAATAATGTTTATACGAATGTATACATGTTTATATGGATGTATCTATGTATGTATGTGAACAAGATGTATCTTTATGTGTTTGTGTTATCAGAATGAGTGACAAAAGAATACCCAAAGTCTTCATGTACAGCCACCTTGATAGCGGGCACAAGAATGTTGGTCGACCATGGCTCAGCTATAAGGACAAGCTGAAGAGTAACCTCTTAGAAGCCAATATATCTCACAGCACCTTTGAGCAAATAGCCTTGGAGTGAATAGAATTGGAGATTATCATGTCGAAATGGTATAAGAGACTTTGTGTCAACCAGCATTAACAGGCTTATGGGTGCAAGACAAAGGAGAAAAGCAGCTGCAAATATACCACCGGCACTGACCCATAACCTTCATACTTGCAACATCTGCAGGCTTCTTTGCAAATTGTTGGTGAGGTTTAAATTTCACATTTGACATAAGCATTATGAAAGACAATTAAAGTGTAAGTTGTCAGATCCTCGTACGTTGAAACCAATGGGAGAGTCCATCATGTTTATGTTTGTCTCCCACAACCATCACCACTTTCCAACTGATCTTGGATTATTTACATCCATGTAACTTAACACTGCAGCAAATGAGATTATTGCATTAGGATTGAGCTATTCAATTAAAACCTTCAAGGGGGAGCCTCAGCATGGTTGCTGTCCAATGACTGAGACAAGGAAAAGATAAAAAGTAAAGATTACTTTTGTTTATCTTCCTATTTGTTATTCTTTTAGATTTGGTTGTAATGATTTTTTTTACTCATTAATTCTTTCTTCTTTTGTAGTTCTTATCCACATAACTCCCTGTGTCTTAAGACTCCAGCTGATGACTCTTCCTTAAAGCTCATGCATAAAAAGCTTCCAATGCAAGATGTAGCAATGTTTAAAAACCGCACAAGTATTCCAAGACTTCCAAAATATATCACCACCGTTCCACATAAGTTAGTAACTTTTTCATATCAGTTTCTTGGTCATTTTTATAAACTTCTTTCTTGTTCAATCCTTTCAACACCAACCCATCCGACACCACTCTGGTCCCAACATACAAATGTTTCTTTCTTAAATAATTCACATCTAAATTGAAACATTCCATCGTAATTATGTTATTGAAACTTTTCTAAGTAATGTTCTAACCACCTGCTTAATAAAGAAAAGGTTAGATGTTTTACTAAATCTACCCAAATTTTGAAATATGTGATACAGGTATGAGTGCGTCGTTGAGAAGTTTGCTACCCAAACATGTGGTCTTGGGTTCAGCCCCACTGTATGTACCTTAGGGCACTTTCAAGCAGAGATAAATATTACCTTTTGGTATCAATACTGCTTCTGTCATTAATAATTGTGTTTTAATAATCCCACTGGCTATTTGTGGCACCAGAGCCTGTTTAGGCACTGAGATTCTATGCATATTACTAGCAGAGACATCACTGATATCTCCAGCATTTATGTGAGTCCTGGCTAAGATACCTTTTAAAGCTCAGTCCACCTAGCTGTAAATAAACACCACATCGAAGTACAAATCATTACAATATAATTAATATTTCATTTGCAAGTAGAATTTAAGTCAACTGGTACCACATGAAAAGCTCTGGAGCTGGCGCCACGTAACAAGCACTGGTGTTGGTGCTGCATAAAAAGCACTCAGTACAGTTGTAAAGTGGTTGGCATTTGGAAGGCGAAACCATGCCAAAACATGATGGAACCTGGCACAGCCTCCAGCCTTACCAGTTCCTGTCAAAACATCTAAGCCATGCCAGCATGGAAAACAGATGTTAAACGATGATGATGATGTTTCAACTGATAGAACTTAAAGAGAAAACAATCGATGAGACAAATTCATTCAAAATACACAATTTGAAGATGAAAATAACACAAATTTAGAACATCATAAATTAACACGTGTTTCCACCATCACCAACACCACCACCCCATTTATCATTTTCGGTCCGTCTCCCTAGACATGAAATCCTATTGTGAATTATAAATATTATTTATTTTAGGCATCATTGAAATAAATACCAGTCACATACAGGTATGGCTGTAGTTGCAGATGTGGCTGTGTGGTTGAGAAGTTTACTTCCCAAACATGTCATCTTGGGTTCAGTCCCACTGTGCATCACCTTGGGCAAGTGTTTTCTATTACAGCTGACCAATGCCTTGTGAGTGGTTTCGGTAGACGGAAACTGAAAGAAGCCTGCCATATATGGTGATGTGTGTGTGTGTGTGTGTGTGTGTGTGCAGTACCATGAAAGTGAATAATTATATACTATCATGAAATCCCACCATGACCATCTCGTTATTTTCAAACATAACACACCTAAAAACTATAAAGTCCAATGTATTTGTCCTCGAGAAAGATTTAGCTGCTATTTCCATCAGGTGAAACGACTCTCATTGGCTTACATCATAAACATAAATATAATTTTCCGCAAATGTTTTTCCAGGGGTCATCTTTCTGAGTACCAAGATCACTACCAAAAGCCATCACATTTGAACCAAAAGTATATCTATTACACTACAGTAGAGACACCATATACGTTACCAAGTAAGTAAAATATACTCTCGTTTTTTTGGCCTGTATTTATTATGTACAGACTAATGACTTCTAGATTTGCCAAAGTGACAGAGTCATGAAGATTTCATTTTGGATAACCAGGTCATAGGGTTATATATTTCTTTATTGTCCACAAGGGGCTAAACATAGAGAGGACAAACAAGGACAGACAAAGGGATTAAGTCGATTACATCGACACCAGTGAGTAACTGGTACTTATTTAATCAACTCCAAAAGGATGAAAGGCAAAGTCGACGTTGGTGGGATTTGAACTCAGAACATAACAGCAGATGAAATACTGTTAAGCATTTTGCCCGGTGTGCTTATGATCCTGCCAACTCACCCCCACTCCTATGATCATATGGTTATAGATGCAGGTATAAGTTTGTGGGTAGAAAGCTTGCTTCACAACCACAGACTCTGGTCAACTAATGCCTTTTGAATGGAATTTAGGGAGAAATGTATATATTCATACAGTTCTATGTTTAAAAGATGAGGAATTATGTAAGTTATTTACATTATTTACATTTGATGGATATTTGTCCTCATCTTGTTTGCTGTTAACACAATATATCGGCTGATACACCCTCCAGTTTTCATCAGGTGTCTTGGGGAAATTTTGAACCTGGGTTCTCATTTCTTAAGGTATTTTTCAATGTTATTATTATTATTATTCAGGTCACTGCCTGGAATCGAACTCGGAATCTTGGAGTTAGTAGCTTGATTCCAAGCAGTGACCTGAATAATAATAACAATAATAATAATAATAATAATAATAATAATAACATTGAAAAATACCTTAGGAATGAGATCCCAGGTTCGAAATTTCCCCAAGACACCTGATGAAAACTGGAGGGTGTATCAGCCGAAATACTGTGTTAACAGCAAACAAGATAAGGACAAATATCCATCATATGTAAATAATGTGTATATATTCATGACCACCACTCCAATAACCAAAACAAGATAAAAGTAGATACTGTGTATAATCAAATATTGTTTAGTTTAACAATTAATGAAAGAATTATTGAGAGAGAGAGAGAGAGAGGGGGGAAAGTTTCTTGAGATTTACCAGACTTTTCATTTTGTTTTTGCAGAAGCGAGCCTATCATCCATCATGACAATTCCTAAGTTCTATAACAGTGAATATCAAACTGTTGGTTCAGAAGTACCAATACCAGTTTGAAGACAAATTATGAAACCACTAAGAAGAAATCAACATTTTTGGTTAATAAATATTTTTTAAGAAATGTAGATTAACTTGTAAATAGCATTTGAATTTAATTGTTATGTAATTTCATGCTAATAAACCTAATAAAAATTAAGAAATAATTTTTAGAAACGCTTTGTATACTGACCAAATCTTTGTATTTTCAAATTGTCCAATAATCCACTGAGTCAATTAAATTTTACACACATCTATCCTCATCTTTTTTTTTCCTATTTATACATACATGTGTACATTTATTCATTCATGTATGCAAGCAAGCTTGCATGCTTATGTGTGTTTCTTTTTCTTTTTTTAATTTAGAGTTGATTTTGACCATCTGCTTGGTAACATCTTGTTTTGGTCACCATCCTTTAAATCTTAAGAAAGTTTTGAAGATTTCTATTGTCCCAAATATCATACTTATTTATAGTGTACAAATTAAGGAGTTGCATTCTCTCCTCAAGATCTCAATTTCAACCATGCTTTGCTCCAGCCAGGTTTGTATAGTATATATGCTGTTGCTCCAATCACAACAGGTCTGAAACTGAAAGTGTATCTTGGGTTCCAGGTTTGCAAGCTCCACATTGATGACCTACAAACGTCTTCTTTCTCCTGTATTTTTCTGACCACATTAGTATCCAGAGGGCAGCTGATTTTCACAACAGAGAATATTTTCTTCTCACTGTCCCATTTAATATCTGGCTGGTTGTGTTTAAAATAAGTGGCTGCTTTAATTTTTAGGTAGCACCAATAGTCTTTTAATCCATTGGTTCTTGAGCAAAACACTCCATTTTGCATTGCTCCAGTTCATTCAGCTGGCAAAAATCAGTAATCTTGCAACAGACTGATGTGCGGTTCAGGCGGGGAATATGTATGTCACAGATGAAATAAAACAGTAGGAATTATTTTCTCTGGAGTCCTGCTTTGCTTCAGTCTCTCCACACTTTCATGGAGAAAGTTTCTAAAAGAAGTAAAGGAATGACACCACTTGTAAGACACTCATTGACAACTGTCATGTGATGTCAAAACAAATCCACACACATGCATTTGGGCACACACATGCATGTGGGCACACACATGTAGGGAGAGATACAATTGGCTTCTTTCAGCTTCCATCTATCAAATCTACTCACAATATTATTGAAAAAAAAATGAAGTTGCCAACAAAATGAAGGCTATGGTAGAAAAATGAAATGAAGATAGAAAGATGTACAAAAATGAATTTTTAAAATGATATGTTCACTTTGAAGGCTGAGAAACTGCTGACAGAGAAAACAAAATATCATGGAAGGAATGTTATATAGAGAAAACAAAACAATAGAAATTGAGAAAGAAATGGAAGAGAAACTAGGTAACAGTAATATAGAATTTAATGGAATTTAAGTGAGACAGAAAGCTTGGGTGTTTTGTGTGTCCATCCAGTCAGTATGGGGTGAGTTTCTTTAGTTTTTGAAAAGTACCCGTTAAGAATACTCACCAAATGAATAGAGAAAGAGAAAAAAAAAAAATGCTTCTTCAACAGTTTGAAAGTGGTTCAATAAAACAGAACCAAACTATGAAAGATAGCATCGAATATGTTTAGAGTATTATTGAGAAATGACAAAATGGGTTTTAGAAAAAAAAAAAAAATCTTTAAAAATCATTGTAAGAGATGTTTCTGCAATATCAGTGATTCATTCATCAATAAGGCTGTGGTCATAGTTCAGATATGAAATTGTTGACACTTTTTAATGCAGTGGTTCTGAAAAAGGAGCACAAAACGGGGAGTGCAATTGATGGGTTGAAGGGGACTTAATAGTGGGACTTAATCATTTATTAATAATAATAACAATTAAATTATGTAAGGATGAGTCACAAAAAGTTCAGCTTCTGAAGGAATTTACAAAGAAAAACAAATGCTTAAAAAAAAAAAAAAATAATAATTTCAAATTTTTGCACAAGGCCAGCAAGTTCAGGAGTCAGGGAGTGGGTAAGCCAATTTCTTCAACCCCAGTGCTTAACTGGTACTTACTTTACCAACCCTGAAAGGATGAAAGGCAAAGTCAACCCCAGTGGCATTTGAACTCAGAATGTAAAAACAGACTAAAAGTCGCTAGGAATTTTGCATGCTAACGAGTCTGCCATAATAATAAAAACTAATTGCAATCATTCAGACAACTTGGTCAGTACCGACATTGAATACATAAATCAGCAGGATTCAAATAAATATAAAGAACAATATACCAAATTCAAAAACCTGTTATAATTCTCTTAGCATTCTGATTAGTTAAATGTTACACTTATTTATTCACAATTTGGAATTAATTGTGTATTATCTCATAGCTTCAAGATTTTGACGATGTGATTATTTTTAGAATGACATTGTAGAGTAGGTGTGAGAGGCTGGATCTGGCTGGTTTGAACATTAAAACAGGTAAAATATTTGGGTGTGATGTGCTTGGTTTAAATGCTGAAGAGTTAAAGAGTGAATCAATCACTCGGCAAATTTGAGTTCACTTTTGTTGGAATGTTTAGGGAGAAGATTAGTTGGAAACCTTTAAGAACATCAAAACCGAGACTGAGATAAATACTCTTTTAACTTGCTAAACCCTGCTAATACATACTTTCTAATTATAGGACAATGCCAACAATTTTGAAGGGAAGTGGGCTACTTTATTACAATTTTGAAGTGGGGTGGTCTACTTTATTACATAGACCCCCAGTATTTGGCTGGTACTTTGTTATTAATCCTGAAAGGATGAAGGGCAAATCAACCTCAGTGGAATTTGAACTCAGAATATAAAGCTGGAAGAAATGCCACTAAGCATTTTTATCTAGCGTGCTAACAATTTTGCCAGCTTGCCACCTTAATAACAATAATAATCTTTTCTACTTTAGGCACAAGGCTCAAAATTTTTGGGAAGGGGTCCAATCGATTAGATCGATCCCAGTACGTAACTGGTACTTAATTTATTGACTCCTTAAGGATGAAAGGCAAAGTTGACCTTGGCAGAACTTGAACTCAGAACGTAAAGACAGACAAAATATTGCTAAGCATTTCGCCCAGCATGCTAACATTTCTGCCAGCTCGCCACCCTTAACAACAATAATAATAATGAGCCTTTCTACTACAGGTACAAGGCCTGAAATTTGGAGGGAAGGGGATAGTCAATTACATTGATCCCAGTACTTCACTGGTACTTTCTTTTATCAAACTTGAAAGGATAGAAGGCAAAATCAACCTCAGTGGAATTTGAACTCAGATCATGAAGAGTCAGAAGAAATACCACTAAGCATTTTGTCCAGTCTGCTAAAGGTTCTGCCAGCTCACTAACTGGACCCTAGAAAATTAATATCAATCCATCAACAAAGAGAGTATCAAATATCAGACTAAATATTTAAAGGTACCTAGTCCAACTTTAACATCTTAACTTCAGAACCCTTGTGTGTCTCAAGCTAATAAAAATAAAGAAAAAACCCACCTGAATTACTCAAAATGAAACAGGACTTCCATACAATTATACATCGATAACCAAATTTTAAATATTAAACATCACCATTTATACATCCATATTTTCCATGCAGGTATGAAGCTAATCTCTAGATACCCTTCCAAACACCAACCCTAATTTTTTAACTAAAGTACTTAACTCCACATTTTCTTGTATCAAATGGTCAAGGTGCTAAACTTTGTTTATGCAAGACTTAAACACACTTCACTGCTCAACAGGTGCCAATATAAAACCATACAGGTAACTATGCACACACACACATATTATATAGCTGCAGTAGAAGACAATTGTCCAAGGTGCCATACAAAGGAATTGAATTTGAAACCACATGATTATGAAGCAGACTTTTTAACCGTACAGCTATGCCTTCAAATTATTATCAAAGTATAAAGAAACAAGTTTAGTAAATTTGTAAAATTATATTTCATTGCTCAAACAGAAAACTTAGAATTTGTTCATCTTCATCAATTAGACTTTATTAAATCAATTGGATTTTATCAAATCATTGTGAAATCATAGGCGCGGTTGATGCTGCTATCACATAACTGGCACTTGTGCCAGTGGCTTGTAAAAAGCACCTTTTGAGCATTGGGCCTCATGGAGGCAAAGCGGTCAATGCTGGTGGCACATGAAAAGCTTCTTCTGAGTGTTGAGCCTCACGGAGGCAACAACCGAGATCTTTGGCATTATGTTGTGCTTGAGAAGAAGACCCATCAAGCCAAGTAAATATCGCAGCCATGGTAGATATCGGTGTCACACAAATGGCACATAAAAGCACTCATTAAACTTTTGGAGTAGTTGGCATTAGGAAGGACACCCAGCCATAGCATTCATGCCAAGTCAGACTGGGATCTGGTGCAGCCTTCCAGCTTACCAACCCTGGTCAAACCATCCAACCCATGCCAGCATGGACAATGGACACTAAACGATGATGATGATGATGATGATGATGATGATGATGTGTTGTTCTAGGGCAAAGCATGTATACTTCAATTTGCCAGATTAGTAACTTTGGATCTTTAATTTACTACTGGTTAGCAGTAGCTTTGGTATTTGTTTGTAAAAACAGTTGCTCCAAAATTATGCCAACTGCCTAAATGTGAGGAGATCATCATGTTCTTGTAAGCCTGTAAACTGGCTGGACAACCTATATTTCATGGACGGCAGTAGGTACCTCATATATGAAGTAGAATATGTTGCCTTCGTTACCCATCACATCAAGGAATGAAAATAGTTCATGGAATGGAAATAGTAGAGATCACCTTATCCTAACTTTATAACCACTACTACTATCTAATATTGGCACAAGGCCAGCAACTTCAGGGTTGGCAGGGTTAAGTTGATTACAATGACCCCGGTGTTTGACAGGTATTTGTTTCATTAACTCTGAAAGGATGAAAGGCAGAGTCAACCTCGGCAGAATTTGAACTCAGAACATAAAGATAGACAGAATACTGCTAAGTGATTTACCTGGTTTGCTAATGATTCTGTCAGCTAACTGCCTTTCTAATCTAATATTGGTTTCAAATTTTGGCACAAGACCAGCAAGTTCAGGAAAGATAACATTGTTGATAACATTGGCCCCAGTACTCCACTGAGACTTAGTTTTATTCGCCCCAAAAGGATGAAAGGCAAAGTCAACCTTGGTAGAATTTGAACCCAAAATCTAAAGACAGATGCAATGCCTCTAAGCATTTTGTGCTAACAATTCTGCCAGTTCTCTGCCTACCTACTCTCTTATATTAAAACTTCATAACTATTACTTTCTGGAGTTGAGATTTTGTATAGCCAGGTCCACCTGACTGGCACCTGTGCCAGTGGCACATAAAAAGCACCAACCAATCGTGGTCGATGCCAGTACCCACTGACTAGCTCTTGTGCCGGTGACACGTAAAAAGTACCATACAAACATGGTCTATGCCAGGTCCGCCTGACGGGCTCCCATGCTGGTGGCATGTAAAAAGGACCAACTAAACATGGTTGTTACCAGTACCCCCAGACCAGCTCCTATGCTTGTGGCACATGGAAAGCACCATCCAAACCTGATCGATACCAGGTCCACCTGACTGGTTCCCATGCTGGTGGCACGTAAAAAGCACCATCTGAATGTGATCGATGCCAGGCCAGCCTGACTGGCTCCTATGCCGATGGCACATAAAAAGCACCAACTGATCGTGGCCAATGCCAGTACCCACTGACTGGCTCTTGTGCCGGTGGTACATAAACAGCATCATCCAAACATGATTGATGCCAGGCCCACCTGACTGGCTCCTGTGCCAGTGGCACATAAAAAGCATCCACTACACTTTTGGAGTGGTTGGCGTTAGGAAGGGCATCCAGTTGTAGAAACTCTGCCAGATCAGATTGGAGCTTGGTGCACCCACTGGCTCACCAGATCTCAGTCAAACCGTCCAACCCATGCCAGCATGGAAAATGGACGTTAAACGATGATAATGATGATGATGATGACACCAATATTTACAACAACCATTATTTCCTGCTTATAAAGGGTTATGACCAAAGTGATTTTCAAAGGTCAAATAGACAATGAATTGGCCATATCTAATATTGGTACATATAGCTTTGTTTATCACTGATGCATGCATTATTGATCTGGGAGAGCACAGTATTTTCAATTGTGAACCATGTTATGGTTATCATGAATTGATCTATGGATAACACAGGTCAGTGATTAGTTGAAGATTCTGCTTTTATTGCAACCACCCACAATGCACTGACTATTGCATGTGTAAACATTATCGTGTTGCACGTCTATATATTTTTCTATATGGATTTACATACATGTACCAAATCAACATACTCCCAGTAAATAGTAAAAACATGAAGGCCCCTGATCCTGACAAATGGTGCAGAGGAGTGTATTCTCTGCAGGAAAAGGTAGAGATATATGAAAAGAATACATGATGATGGAAGCTTCGCTGCTGTTTGCTGCGAGTTAAAGTGTCAATGGATCTATCCTTCATTCCCTTTACAAATGGCATGGAGAAGATTCATTTTTGTAGGGAACAAAACCCCCCATATTACCATTTTTCTCTTTCTAATGATTTAATTTAGAGTAAGGGATGGGCAAAAGACCTTTGCAGGCTCTCTGACACTGGTGAGATTGGGGCAATTAATGTTAAGCTTGAATATCTCTAAGTCAATAACTGCAGGAAAAAATATGAGTGGATAGGGGATTCCAAAGGGATGATGTTCTGGGGTAAAAAGGAACAAGCAAAGGGATTAGAGCTGAGGTCAGTTACCATGTAGCTTTTGTGAGAAACAAAGAGTAATGTACTCAGTATACATTTATATGCCACATGGTATAGCACAGGTAGCATAAGTAGTTAGCTCTTGGTAAAACCAAGAATACGATCCATGTTTGATTCTTAGCTGTGGTTATTTGATTTACTCTATGTATGCCTATGAGAAAAGCATGAACATCACTGCTCTCTGTATATGGAGTTAATATGGTTGGTCAGTTATTGAGGAACACCCTGATCACAAAATGTGAAACAATTAATTTATGTATCATGCAGTGTAATGTAAGGAATATAAGTAAATATTCATCCTTATTCTTATGCTTTCATAATTTGAAAAAAATACCCTGCCACCTTCAGAAGAAAATAGCTTGTTCACAAACAAGACAACTTGAATGTGCTAGAATATCTTGTGACATTAAAATTCATATTTAAAAAAATACATTCGTGTTTACTTTGTAACACAGCAAGTGGTTGCGTTACCTCAAAATAAATTGTTTCGATAATTATGACTGAAAAGTTACTAACAATATAATTGGTGTATAAAACAATATGAGTCACAGTGAATTCCCAGGACAGTGGTGTGAGTTCCTAGGAATCACAACTGGAATCATTTTTAACTGAGGCAGTCAACTCTTTTGGGTCTTAAAATTTTGGAAGGTGGATTCTCTGGCTGATACCACAGACTAGAAAGTTTCATGTTTTTGTTACCTAACAATTTACAGTTGGAAAAGAAGAAAAATCACAAAATTTTTGAAAAGAATTTTTGCATTTATCTTCCTTTGTATCAACAACAACAAAAAAAGGTAAAAATGTTGAAGCACTTAAACAAGAATAAATGTAAGGTATTTATTTAGTGAGAAACTAAATTGAGGTGAGTCACTGACGTTTGTAATTTTTAAACTTGAAGTGTGTGTGTGTGTGTGTTTGTGTGAATTAGATTGTGTGTGTATGTATGTTCATGAACACATGAATTTATAAAAATATATACCAAAACGAAAAATTCTCTGTTTGTTCCCATTTTATGATAACTAAACTTAAAATCTATGATGGATAATTCTCTGATTTATCATTTTCAAAATCATCTGCTCTCAGACAATAAGTTGTTATAAATGCAAACATATTTATTTAGACAGTGTATGTCATATCAGTCACTTTATTCCCTTCTTAAACACTATTCACAGGGAGTGTTTAACCCTAGTTTTCTAGCACACAAGAAACAAATTTTTCCTTGGATACAACACTTGTCTATAACAAGGCCTGTGTATTATACAAAACTTATCACCCGAGAGCCGATATTCCTCATCCACTCTGTTATTTCATCCCCTGTATGAGGAGAAAACAGTCATGTATAATACATAAAGAAGACTGCATAAAGATAAACGACCTTACATATACAGACATTAAAAAATCAAACAAATTTCTATGAGATTTGAAATAAGAGAGAGAGAGAGGGCATATTAAAAAAAAAAAAGTAATGTTTTAATTTTAGAAATCTTGTATTTAGATTTGGAAAAAGTATTGGAAACATGAATATACAGATACAAATGATTCTGAACATGATTGGTGATGCCATTCTTGATGAAATGATTGACAGAAATGATCTCTTACTTATGTTCAGTAAGGAAATGTGCAATGAAGTCATGCTTGTCTTTAGAAAGCTTGCCACAGATATTACAACAACGACAGTCCATTTTGTCATGCATGCTTCGATGAAGATGATACATTGCTGCATCTTGGAATAGCAAACAGCAGAAGTCGCACCGATAGACATCATCACGAGACATGAGGTGAGTGATGAGTTCTTCAGTGGAGAAGTCCACCAGACACACTCGGCTGTTAATCCGTGCATAAGATGAAGAACTTGTCGACACTGATGTAGTTCTGTTGGGAAGTAATGATCGGTGTCTGTTAAGATGTGTTTGGGAATTGAGTGACTTAGATGTTTTAACTGAATGGTGACCAAGAATTGATCTTTTCGGAGCACGGCTTGTTATGCTTTGCTCACAGTTTGAATTGTTGCTTTCACTTGTTATGCTATCGCCATCATCTCCCGCTTGAGCATGGTGCATGTCTGTTGTGCTCACTGCACACATAACACCAACATCAGGCTCGGTACTGGAATGCACATCACGGAGTACTTCTGAATGAGTTGTGCCATCCAGGTGTATGACTAGAGAATCTTCTAGAGATTTGGGTTGGTCATTCTCATCTTGATCAAGGGGATCCACCTGGCGCACCATTAAATTTTCTGAGCTCATAACTTGGTTAATATTTGGATGAGCAATTGCTTCTAGTTCATGAGTAATTGCTTCAAATTCATCAAAGTCTTTTGGTTCTGACTTCATTAACGAGGAATGATGAGCTGAAGTTAGACTTGACAAAGAGAAACCTCCATCCTCTTGGTCTGGAGCTGTTTGAGATTCAAAATTGTTTTGCATAATTTCATATTCTTCGTTACTGACACGGGTGACAAATGCTGGCTTACGTCGGTGTGAAAAGTTCATAGTCTGCATTCCAGCATCGCCAATACCTGCAGATATCTGAGCCTAGAATATAAGATTAAAACACAATTAGAATGTGAGAGAAGCTAACCAAAGGAAATATTAATGTCATTAAATATACACGCTTATATACCAACATCCCCCATTCTCTAGCCAGGCTGATTTTACCCTCTCTTAAAAGCAATTCCTTTTCATGTTTATTATTTTAATTTTAAATCAGAATTGTTATTTGTGTTACTACATTATTCAAACCAATGTTTGCATATCTTGATCACCGAGTTCTCAAAGCCAAATAATAATAATAATCATGATGATGGTGGTGGTGGTGGTGGTGATCATCATCATCATTGTCGTCGTAATAATAATAATAATAATAATAATAATATCTCAACAAAAGAATTTGGTAAGCTCAGAGAATATAAAGATTTGCTGATTGAAATCGAAAAGATGTGGCATCTGAAGACGGTTACAATACCAGTGATTGTAGGAGCACTAGGAATGATCAAAAAGGGAACTGAAAATTATTTGAGGATGATCCCTGGCTTATCATCCATGCAGGAAGTGCAAAGGATTGTCTTAACTGGTACGTCACACATATTGAGAAGAACATTCTCGCTGTGAATTCTTTTCCCTTTTCCTCCTTATTTTCTGTTTTCTTTTTTTCATTTTTCATTTTTTTCTTTTTCTTTCATCTGTCTTTCTTCCTTTTTTTTCTGTCACATGACTTTGTAAATAAACAATCTGGTGGGCTTATCTTAATGGCTTACCAATGTATACAATGAGTTTCTTTGCCCTAGGTATTGGGGAGACACTTGGCAAGAAATAGAAACAAAATTGAAAGAAGATAATGATAGTAGTAGTAGTAGTAGTAGTAGTAGTAGTAGTAGTAGTAGTAGTAGTAGTAGTAGTAGTAGTAGTCGTCAT